>JALMQS010000075.1:16341772-16714689 GCA_024734495.1 Forficula auricularia
ATTTTAAATCTCCTTAACAAATAGATACATACATCTCCACTAATCAAAGTTCGTGAATTTATGGTGAGTTCAAACATCCATAATTAATAAATATTCTACATTGTATTTCATTTATAATGAAATATTAAAAACTATATATTCTATTTCTATAAACTTGCTGCAAAATTAACTATTTCTGATTCTTCAGCAATCCAAAATAAAAACAATTAGAAGAAATAATAATGGCATTGAAAATCACGCACTATCAGGAGAGAAACATTTGTAATATTGAATTCGTTAATAGACTAGTAAACACTGCTTGATAGAAAACAAATGCACAAATACTGGATCACTTGGGTTATGTGATAGCTTATCACTCATTAAATGTTAACATATATTATACATTGGAAAGTAAAATACTGCATAATATGTCAATTTATTTAATATTAATGGAATTTATCCATTTGAACTCTTGACATAGGATGGATTTTTATTCTTTAAAAAGAATATTATTAATAGAAATAAAAAATCATTTGGTTCAAACGATTTATAAATTAAATAACATTTCATAGTTTAGCTGACCAACTTCTTTTTGTAGGATAATAAGATGTAGATCTTTAAATGGAATAGCTGTTGTAATTCAATGATTTGATGTTTGCAAGTCCTAGTACTGCCGTTACAGTATAAATCTATTATTTGCAGTACATTTTTGCTTGAAAAGCACAATAGTACATTAACATTAAAAAAATTTAGTTTCTAGTACATTTCATAAAATATATCAAAGATAGTACATTTATGAAACATTATGAGTCTACAAAATATAAAGTATATATAAAGGGTATTTATGAAGTTTTAAGAGGTTATTTAGTTTCTGTGGGAGTTAATTTAGAAAATCTAACTGGATTTGCTGAAGATAATCGTGCGACTATGATGGGACAATTAAATAGAGTTCAAGGTATTTTGTTAAAAGAACATCCACATATAATTGTTGTAGGTTACACATCCCATTCTTTCAATCTATGTTCTTCATATACGTATCAAAAACTACCAAAGAGTCTTGGAGTTTTTGTGAGGGACATTTATTCTCACTTTCTCCATAGTTCTAAAAGAGTAAATATTTTAAAAGAGTTTCAAAGGTTTTTGGAATTGAAACCACACAAAATTCTTAGACATAATAATAAACAATAATAATAATAATAGAGTGGCTCGATTTTTTAACCCATTACAGTACATTTTACTAAAATGAATAGTACCTACATTCGAATTAAAGCTCACGGCTGTAGTAGACCCATTTTTGTTCTTGAAAATCAATTCCAGTAGAATGCAAGCAACACGACTATGACTGTGTAATAAACCAATAGCTCACAAATCCAGACGGTTAACAACCTAAAACAGGTTATGCAGTCATTTAAATGAAAGTCGGTTCTTTGAAAATGTTAGCCAGTCCCATTATATTTAGTTTGTGTATAATATGTGTATATTTATTTTATAGGTATGTGTATAATGAGTGTAATAGAGATAAAAATTCCTTAGAAGAGATCCTCAGATCCTGAACCTCATGACGCGAGGTTACATTATAAAAACAGCCAGGGAATGAATCTACAGTTAAGTTTAAAATATAATATTTTTATAAAATCTAGATCTCAGATTATTCCGATAAAGGTAATTAAAAGATAACAGTATAGACGAACGCGTCATGAGAAAGAAGCTAATTCCTATATTATTTATAATACATGTATAAGAAATATATACGTCCAGTTCAATAACGGAAGATTAAATCTTATTAGAAAAGTTTTGATAATCGTTTATAGCCTTAGTTCTCTAAATAGTGTCTGTAAAAATTCCAAACTGTTATTTAAACGAAAATCAAATTTCAAAAAATATACCCTGATTTCACTTAATGAAATCCCTCTTCTCTTCGGTAATGCAAGGGTCTCTCGAGATCCATAGGGGGTGTATCTTCCTGGTGCACCTCTTCATGCATTCAATTTCATCAAAAAAACAAAACAAACAAAATAAAAACAGGTGTATTTTGCACCACACAATAAAAAAAAATTGACTCTTAAAAAATTATCAGGCGATTATTATTCTATTCTAGATTTATTACGCACAAACAAATAGAGGCAGTTTTCCACGTTCAGCTATTTTCATGAATAAAAATAAGCTAACGTGTTCTGATGTGGCCATCCACTTGACTTTACCATACAACCTGGCCCCTAAAATTATTTATAATCATGTCAGGGGGGGGTTAGATTTTTGCATTTTTATACTTCTGGTGTCCCACTGATTATGTATTCAAAATTTGGTTGAGTTTGGTAAATGGCCAAGATTTTCATTTTTTGACCCTACACCCCCCCCCCCCATTTTGGGCGGTTAGTTTTTGCGTTTTTAGACTTCTGGGGGTCCACTGATCATGTATACAAAATTTGGTTGAGTTTGCTCAAACGGCCTAGATTTTTAATTTTTAACCCCCTTGCACCCCCATTAATTTTGGGTCGATATGCACCGAAATCTAATCAGCTCTTAATCTTAATGGACCAAAACTACGTGTGTAATTTGGTTTCGATATTCACACTAGTTTTTGAGTTAGCTCGTCCACAAAAATTTGGTAACGCACCGACTAACGGACAACCAGACAACTAGACAGACAGACTAACTAACAGACATTTTGACAAAACAATTATTATCTCGAAAAATATAATTTTTTCGATGTTCACTTATTAGAGCTTTTTTGTAGACCGAAAGGCCATGGTTTAGCTCAATTTTTTTAAACAGCCGTTTTTGAGATATTTCGAAAAAAAGAAGGAAAAAAACATTTTTCATGCACGATTACAATACTTGACCATCTGTATGGTAAAGTAAAAAATTGAGTGAATTCATAATATTATGAAACTTTTTCCGTTTCGTATAAAAGTAATTTGTTTTTTGTCATTTTAATTTAAAAAAAAATAGTGGAAATTTAACAAGAAAATCTACGAGATATTAATTTTTCGGACAATTTCTCAATGTGTAGTGGGCCAGTTATGTATTGATGTGGTTCAATATGACGTTGAAAATCAAAGCCGTGGATTTCTTCGCAGTGTTTGTCTTCGCGGGCAGAATCAAGAGCAGCTGACGTAACTTCACTTTCTTTTTGGGGCCGCTTGGATCTTCTTGCCAAAGTCTTGTTACGTAATGATCTACTAACCTGGACTCGTTAGAAGCTAGTCAATCAATCTTGGATTAAAAAAAATAATAATAGATTTTTATAAGTGGTAAATAAATAACAAAAGTTATACATACGTTTTGAAAACGCCTGACTACAAGGAGTACATAATTCGGGTCATAGACGAGATAAAACGTATAACCAGAGCATCTGACTTTTTACGAACTTGTCAGCATCTGAAAAATAGGAAGATAAAATCAAAGCATAAAGTATTCGAAATTAAATAGAATTAATTCAATATTTATTTTAATATTATTTTTTTTTTAGAAAAATAAACAAATTCGCGAAAAAATATACTAAATATTTTCTTGTTGAAACTCTTCTATTAACCTGCTGGTCTAGATTTTTCGAAATTGGACTACACATGTTGATAATGATGAATTTGTTAAAATATTCTAGTTTATTCACGATGTTTCAATTTCTGAAGCCGTTTTCAAATGATGAGAGTTTGAGTCAATAGTGGCTCTGATGCAAAAACATAGGTTTGATTAAGTTTATGAGATGCTCTGAAATGAACTATAGGATGCGTTAATTCCAGAGAACGCTAAGAGTGAAGGTAGTGATGCCATTGCACTAGCTTAGAATTAAATAAATTTAGGTTTCTAACGCAATCATTACTTAGTGGGCATTTTCTAGAAAACAAAAAACACTATTGAAAATCTTACTACATATTAATTTTTTTTAAGACACAATTTCACAAATTACACAAATCTATACCTTATATATTGTACAAATTAAAAAATCTATCTCTTGAGTGAAAAATATTTCCTATTAGCTATTTCATCATTCAAGAAGACAGAGTGGTAGACTGCGGAAACAATGGAGCAAGAGCTGAACGTACTTTTACACGGAGACCAGAGACCATGTGAAGAAGAACAACTAACCATCTAAGCCTTATCTCTCTATGATAAAGTAATTTTTTAAGCCTTAGCTACACTATGTAAGTTCCATTCAAGTTTAAACTTGTACCCAAATCAAATACTACTAAAGGGCATTTGTGGCTGTCTCTGTATGTATGTATGTATGTATGTAATGTCCGTACCCCAACAAAAACAGTCGTCTTGGTTACCAATTTAAATGAAATTATATAAAAATAAAAACATTTAATTCTGTTAAATTCCGCAAATATTTTTCTATAAAAATAAAAAAATAAAATTTATTTTCAAAAAGCAATTAAAATTGACTCCAAGAACGGAGAGAGGGTTCGTTGGTGGAGAGTGGTTGGAGATAAAGGAGAGAGGGTATAGGGGGGTTACGGTGAGGTTCAGGGGGTGGTCCAGGGGGGTATGGGGGTCCAGGGGGTGGGGAGGTGAGGGGTCAGGTGGAGGAGGTCCAGCGTAGCCCCCTGGTTAGCAAAAGACCCGCCAAAGGCGGGCGTCACAGCTAGTAGTTAAACTAAAACAGCTAAAATTGTAGTACAAGTCTTTGTATTGAAATCGTTTATTTGAATGCCAGTCAACTTGAGTGAAAATTTATATAAAACTTACATAGTAAAATTCAAGCTTTATAGAAATCAAGTGCTAGTGGTAATTGATAAGATATAGTGGTTGGAGATAGAGAAGAAACAGAAAAATAAAAATAAACAAATCTTCTTTTCTCCATATAATTTCACTAAACCTGAGATCATCTTTTGTATAATTTTGTTAATATCATCTCTGTCAATGCCTTCTAATTCTATACTAAAAATATCATCATAAATTTCACAGCGACTTTATAATTACCCAACTGTGATCATATAAACTTATATATGTACATGTAGACATAGCATTACAAAAAAAACTTGTTTTAATTATCCAAGAATGAAAAATATATAAGCACCAACTAGGAAAATGTTCTTTGTTAATTTATTATATTACTTTAAAATCTTAATATAAAATTCTAAAAAGTAAAACATATTAGTTGTCTATATAATATAGAGAATTATTTAAAAAATTATATTATGCTTTATTGTGAATCCAATTGTTTTTTCTGATTAAAGAAATACCAAGGTTAAAAAATATTTATCCAAAGTAATTTGAAAATTTATATACAACATTCATAGTAATTTCTTACGGATTAACTCGAAGTCTGTTGTTTCATAAATTCTAAAGATTCCATTCTTTCTTCTTTCATTTTGTTTGCTTCAGTATTTAATGTTAAAACATAAAAGAATCTGCTGAGAATCTCGCGACATTCACTATTTTTTTTTAAATATGTCCAAAGTGCCGAGAGCAAGGAACTTAAGAATCTCTGGGCAATTTAAACTTTTCTTTTAGTTTAGAGAATACTCATTTTATTAGCTTCGAAATTCTCAACAAATTCTATTTAAACTATATGTTTAGATTTTTAGTCACTTGACCAGGGAATTTTTTAATGATGAAAAATTAAATCTTTCAATAAACAATTTTTACTCTTGTTATATTATGTCAGTATTAGTTGCGCTTCGAAGGACAGCAATTAGCCAAGGTTACTATTTGACACTTAGACTCAATTCCCAAGGAACATGTAATAAAAATTATCCATAAGAATTCGGATTCAGTAGATGACAATTTTTCCAAATTTTCTTTGCTAAGCATACACGTTTAAGAACGTAAGACCTTGGTACAATTATTCCTCTTCAGCTTTTAGAAAATTTATTTCTTCAGCTCACCGAACCTCAGAAAGTTTGACCTGAAATCAAGGGTGCCCCCTGGCTTCATGACTCCCCCCCCCCAGTTTCATGAAAAGTAACCCCTCCCCATTTTATTCAGTTTTAAAGAAATAAAAGAGCTTTTATTTTTTGTTGAAGTTTAAGACTTGACCGCTTTTATTTTTAGCATACAATACTAAAATGTAACTATTTTCACCCCACCAAAAAAATTTGGTGACACTGTGTCAAACGATTCCTGAGTCCCGACATCGAATATATACCCATACTTGACCGCTTCAAGTAAAAATTATAGAATCGAATTATTCTTCCTGTCATCCTGCCAATTATAACTAAAATCTTCAACGTACTAATTACCTCTTCCTTCTTTCCCTCCTGCTGGAAATCTGCCAAGGTTACCCCTATACCTAAAATCAATAAACCCGGCTCTTGCTCCGATTACAGGCCTATTAGTGTTCTCCCTGTTATCTCTAAAGTCTTTGAAAAAATATTATACTCCCAGATAATGGGACACATTGACCGAACTCATTTTCTTATCCCATTCCAGTCAGGTTTCCGCCCCGGGCACAGTTGTGCAACTGCGCTTCTGAAGGTCACCAACGACTGTAGGGCAATTATAGAAGAATCTGGATCCGCTATCTTGGTGCTCCTTGATTTTAAAAATGCTTTTGGCTCTGTCGATCATAGCATCCTAGTTCGTAAACTGCATGACCTAGCGGGGTTCTCTGGTGCTTCCTGTAGACTGATCTTCTCCTATCTGTCAGGGCGAAGCCAGTGGGTCGAGACGGGCGGTGAGGCCTCCTCCTCTAGAGCTCTTACACGCGGTGTCCCCCAGGGCGGGGTTTTATCTCCCTTGCTTTTTCTCCCTATTTATCAATGATCTTCCTGAAGTTCTCCGCCACTGTAGATACCATCTCTTCGCCGATGATCTTCAGATCTATTCCCACCTAGGACACGTCGACAGTAGGCTTTCTGTTGAAAAAAATTAATACCGACATTGAATCGATCTCCATGTGGTCTACCGTGAACGGATTGATGCTCAACCCCGCGAAGACACAGGCGATTGTATTATCCTCCCGTGATCAGGGAGTGATTCCTCGCGGTGAATGTCTGTGGCACAGACATCCCCTACTCCGAACATGTCAGAGATCTTGGCATAGTCATTAACTCTAGATTGACATGGAGTGACCATGTTAGTCTGATCTGTAAAAGAGTATACGGTTCGTTGTATCCTCTCCGAAAAATGGCCCACGCAACACCTGTCTGGCTGCGCCGTAGACTTGTTCTCGTATTATTATTACCCCACTTCTTGAATGGAGAGGTCGTCTACTACGGCCTCGACAGCGTTTCTCTCCACAGGTTATCGGTGGCACTTAATTCGTGCATAAGATACATCTACGACCTGGGCCATATGGATCATGTTTCTGAGAAAGCAGTAGAGGTATTAGGCTTCAGCCTTCCTAACTATCTAAAGTTTAGGTACCTGAGGTTTGTCCATAGGGTCCTTATATCAGGGTCTCCCTCCTACCTGGCGGAACTACTTACCCCTGGTCCTTCAATAAGATCAAGAGCCCTGGTATGCCCGCGACACCAGACTGCCCTCAGATCGAGGTCATTTGAGATCACAGCCCCACGACTGTGGAACTCAATGCCCTCTGCCCTAAGACAACCATCCTCTGCTGCCCGCTTTCTGCGTGGACTCACTGAAGCCCTATCATGCTAATGCTATAGCCTCTAACTTATATTTTATATTGTGTAATTTATATTTTGTAATATACTTATACTTTGTATTTCTATTTTGTATTTTATATTTTGTATTTTTTTACGTTTTGTTCTGTTTCTTGTATTTTTGTATCTAATTTATATTTCATTTTTCTTTATATTGTTAATCTCTATATTTGTCAGTTTCTTTTTTCTTTTTTTGATTGTACACTATAAGGGTCTACTCTGACCTATGTACATAACATCATTAATAAATAAATAAAAATAAAAAAATAAGAAAAGAATTTCGTCTATAACATAGTTTACAAGTAACGGCAAAAAAGGCTTATACGATAAACACGATTGAACGTATTCATCTAAGAAAGTTACATAGTTATAGTGCCTTTCGACACAACGGGTCTCCCGAGTTTTATTATTGCTCAATACAAATCTTAATCCCACGGATGGTATAGCTTCGCACCAACGGCAGATCGATCGAGAGCGTGAAGCAAATGTCCAAACTTGCGGTTCCTCTCGTGCCGAGCAGAATTACTATCGCAAAAACATGTCAACAGTAGGGTAAAACTACGCGTCCCAAACCCTATCTCACTGCTAGAGAATTCCAGGGAACTCGAACGCTCATACAGAACAGAAAACTCTGCCTACATCTCCCGACAGCGTCTCCGGGTCTTTTGGGTTACCCCCCCCCTCCCCCTGTGGGCACCCCTGCTGAACTCTTGCAAGGAAGTTAGTTTTTACTTAAGAGGGTAGGTAATTCTAATTAATCTTAACTTTTATTGGGGGGTGGGGAGGGGTGTGCAACGTATTTAATCAAAATTCAAATCAAAATCTAAGAACCATAATATATGGCACTTACAATTTAACGAATATAAACATTTATTTTATTACTTGTTCTTAATAAATTCGTTATCTCTCGCTCATGATCATTTATACTCCTTACAAATAAACTCTTAAAAATCAATAATAGTTGTAATAAAAAATTAAATAAAGATGGATTTAGATAACTGAAATAATTTTTAAATTTGAGAGACAACTCCTACTTGGATTGATACATCCACTCCAAAAGGGACGTTAACCATCTCTTCTGGCTTGTGACTAAAACAAAAAGACTATCGACCAATTCATGAACAACAACAAACTAAGTCCTATACCTTTAGGATTAAAATCTCTTTTGGCATTCTTAAATTTGAAATGTCATGAAACCGAAGCCAAAAATTTAAGATTTTTAATTACGTGACAGTTATATAATAATAATAATAATAATAATAATGTAATATATCTGTTTTATTTTATACATGAAAAAACGCTGGTATAATGTTGGGCAAATTAAGGTAGAATCCATCAATAAAAAAAACTGTAAGACTGCAACAGATCGTCGTTAGAATTTATCCTTAGTCGTTTGAAATATTAATCGTCGTTAGAATTTATCCTTAGTCGTTTGAAATATTAATCGTCGTTAGAATTTATCCTTAGTCGTTTGAAATATTAATCGTCGTTAGAATTTATCCTTAGTCGTTTGAAATATTAATATGTTTTCTTTATTATTAATTAGATAAAAATAAAGAATTAAAAAGTACTTTTTTATTGAAGAGCAAGGTACTTTAAAATCTAATTTTCATAAAAACTTTTATAACCTTTTTGGAGATTCTCAAGGTACTTGATTACAATATTAAATTTGATCAAAATTGGTCAAGCAATTTTCAAAATATTTAGAAAAACTAAAAAAGTACTTGAACAAAGTACTAATGTTTTTCGGGCGAAATGTAGCAAAAACTATTCAGAATTCATTCTCGTACATATAAATTCATGAACAGAGTAAATGAAAAAATCGCACTTTTTGAGCTCTGGATGAGACCCCATGTAATTTTAGGCAAAGCCGTCTGGTTCTAAAATTCAGCTTGAATGAATGCTACAATTACTGTTTCCTTTGATTGAGACCATGGGTTCCATAGTCTTTACCTGAGAGCATTTTGAAGTCGCGCTTGGCGTGAGACCGATTACAATACTTTATCTGCTTAGCATGCAGTTAAAAAAATATATCAATAATTGTTTAGCGTTAGAAAAAAATTAAGGATTTTAAAAAATATGTGAATTCACCCAAGTTTTTCAAACAGTGTATACCAAGCCTTGAATGAGAGTTTACTTTTTTCCATTTATTTTAAAAATTACTCAAATCTCGAATTCGATTGTAATTTACGATAATTTTCAAAAAAATATCAGAAATGAAGTTAGTTAATATATAATTTATTTCAAGGAATTACAATTTATAGTAAATTAACCTAAATTATTTGAGATACTTAATTTAAGTAAAACTATTCCTTGTGAAACTTATAATTTTAATAAATTTTAATAAATTGAAGGATCGTTATAAATAAATTAAAAATTTATAATTCCAGCAGAAGACACACTCTTTTATTGTCTCCTTCAAATGAAGATCTGACATTTTTGATTTTCTTGCTTCAGAACTTTTAGTTGAAACATTAGGAAATCGATGTATGAAAAAGAACGGTTGTAGCTCCTGAGATTAAATTTGACATCTATATTTGTATAAATCAGATACACCTTTGTGTCATGGTTACATTTTTTAACTCAATCGTTCACTGACATCAAATTGTCAAACCACCAAAATTTGCAAAGTTTAATAAAAAATGAGAAAGAATTTAATTTTTAGGACAGATTCTAAGATTTTAATAGAAATATTATTAAATTGCGATATCAGAGGGGATTCATCCCCCCAGGAGTCGAACCTGAGAACTAACATGCTTTCCGGGCAGTCAGCTCACACCCTCGAGACAAAAAACCTCTCTCTGAATCGCAATATTTGATATAAGCATAGAAATTCTTCACTCCATTAATATATAACGGAAATTAAAAAATTTAGCTTAAAATGAAAAAAAGTTTTTCATACAAGTCCTCCTATTTTAATATAAAAGTAAAGATTTGAGCATCTTATTTTTGAAAAGAGTTGGAATGTTTTTCAAAAATGAGCTCGGGTTCAGATTAACAAATCAATTTTAAACGAGAAAGAATTTAATTTTTAGGACAGATTCTAAGATTTTAATAGAAATATTATTAAATTGCGATATCAGAGGGGATTCATCCCCCCAGGAGTCGAACCTGAGAACTAACATGCTTTCCGGGCAGTCAGCTTAGAATCTGTCCTAAAAATTAAATTCTTTCTCGTTTAAAATTGATTTGTTAATCTGAACTCGAGCTCATTTTTGAAAAACATTCCAACTCTTTTCAAAAATAGGATGCTCAAATCTTTACTTTTATATTAAAATAGGAGGACTTTATTTTAAGCTAAATTTTTTAATTTCCGTTATATATTAATGGAGTGAAGAATTTCTATGCTTATATCAAATATTGCGATTCAGAGAGAGGTTTTTTGTCTCGAGGGTGTGAGCTGACTGCCCGGAAAGCATGTTAGTTCTCAGGTTCGACTCCTGGGGGATGAATCCCCTCTGATATCGCAATTTAATAATATTTCTATTAAAATCTTAGAATCTGTCCTAAAATTAAATTCTTTCTCGTTTAAAATTGATTTGTTAATCTGAACCCGAGCTCATTTTTGAAAAACATTCCAACTCTTTTCAAAAATAGGATGCTCAAATCTTTACTTTTAATAAAAATATTTTATTATTTATTTCAATTTAAGATAATAAAATAAAGTGAATTAAAGTATTAATTAATTAATTAATTTGCACTCAAAAATACTGGTGTTCTCTTTGTTTTATTTATAAAAATAACCAATTTTGATGTAGAAATTGGAGGGATTGAAGGCCTCAAAATTGATTATTTTTATTAATAAAATAAAAATTAAAGATTTGAATTATGTGAAATTAAAAAAAAATCAATTTTAAATAATTAAAGTAGTGACTTTTTGTGATGAATTTAATTATAATTTAAAATCTTAATATAGAATGTTGAACCAGTTTCAGGTTCACTCCTTCTATCAACTTTCCTCTTTCGGAGGTACTATCTGATTAGATAACTTGATGACCAGGTTCAATTGAATCGTTAATGATTAAGCGCGCATTTAAAAGTTAAATGACCATTTTCCAATAATGGATTCGCACCTAAACGAACTAATAAATTGTTTAATTTTTGGAAAATTTGTGTGCATTGATCTTAAAGGCGGTACTGTCGAAGGGGGCCGCAGGAGATGTACCGAGCACGTCTTTCTAACGGATGGGGGGCCTCCTATATAACGGCTTGCGGGGCCAAGTGCAAGGCAGTCCTAAGGGGGCATCTGCACATCAACATGACCGCCTTCAAGGTAAGCCCCCCAAAATCCATTCAATCCATGCTTTCTTCTCACCTGATTCAATAATTTCCATAAATTTAAACATATATAGGTCTTTTTTGCAGGAAATATAATAACTCTTATATACATTCCTTAACTTTATGTAAATGAATAAAACATATTTTTTACCTTATTTATGTGCTTAAATCAAATAAGATTCAGTGTATCAAAACGAAAGATAGTGATTTATCAAAATGGCGTTATAAGGGGTAGCACAGGTAAAACCTCAGGGGTAAGAAACTACTTTTATTTTTGCGAAGAAATTAAGCGGAATAATATTTACTTTATTTTATTTACTCAACAAATGAAACATCCTTTCAATCTGAGAAAAGAAAAGCTTTTTTTCAAAAAATAATTCAGAATTGAGATTTTTAACAACTTACAGTCCCTGATTTCAAAAAAGTAACTTAAGTACTTAGGTGTTTTATGTATGTTACCATTTTAAGACTCATCAAGACAATTTAATCAATAATTATGAAATATTGAATTTACGTTTTGACTAGAAAGATGACCATGACAAGAGAATGTTTTGTTTTTACTATAATTCATTTAGGTTTGCTAGAAATAACGAAATGTTGAATGAACCTTCCTGTGCTGTGATAGGTTCTTTATACCACTATATACAATTTTTCAAAATTTCTTTTTTTAATGATACAATAAGCTCTACTATGGTAAATAGCCTTCAAAGATATATTCATTATTTATCGCGAAGAAGTAATTTACAATAAAGTCTTGTTTTTAACCGACTTCAAAAAAGGAGGAGGTTCTCTATTCGACTGAATTTTTTTTTTTTTGTTGTGCCTATGTTACCTCATATCTCCGCCAATTGTGAACCGATTTTGAAAAAAAAATTTGCATTGGGTTCAGTCTACCTTCCGATTGGTCCCATTTTTTCATAGGTATTAGACCTTTTTTGTTAGGTTTGTTCAGGCCTAACTTCTTTGTTTATGAACCGATTTCGATGATTCTTTTTTTATTGGAAAGGGGGTATCTTAGGGATGGTGCCATATTAATTTGGTCAAGTTCTGATGATATGATCACTATTAATAACATCACTAAAGAGAAAAATAAAAATAATTTTTAAAGAAAAAATAAAAACCGACTTCAAAAAATTAAATGCAACAAATAAAATACACTAAAAGGTATAAAATAATTATTATCTTATTTAGTTACAACTAAACGACGAAATATTAACATGAAATTACTTTTTGAAGTCGGTGCCAAACAATATACCTTTTATGCAATCGCACTCGACGAAGATCATTACTTAGTACGTTTGGTCGGGTACGCTCGCTTATAGGTATAGTTTGTTTGGCACCGACTTCAAAAAGTAATTTCATGTTAATATTTCGTCGTTTAGTTGTAACTAAATAAGATAATAATTATTTTATACCTTTTAGTGTATTTTATTTGTTGCATTTAATTTTTTGAAGTCGGTTTTTATTTTTTTCTTAAAAATTATTTTTATTATTCAAAATTTTTTAACGATAACTTTTAAGCCTTTTTTCTAAAAATATTCACAAACTATTGAATGTATAATTTTTCATTATAGTTCATATAAAATATAATAAAAACTTCATAAAAACTATAATAATGATAAACTTTCCATGGCATTCAGTATTTACTGATTTTTATTAAAATTTCGATTGACGTTATTTGACAGTGAAACAAGAACCAAAATGACATTCTTAAATAAAAAAATCACCAAAATAATAAAAAATCATTAATAATTAAATTAAGTTTTCCTTAGAATTTAAGGGAGAAATTCATTTGAATACTCAAAAGAAGGTGTTATTTCGTAAAAACCTTCTCCTTCATTTGGGAACAATAATAACATTATTATTGAATTTGATGATTTATTCTTTAACCTTTAACGTAAAACATTTTTATAAATATATTAATTTTATTTGTAGAATTAGATTTAGAAATTTTTAATAACAATTAAAGGGTAACTCATAATATTCTGGCATTTAAATTTTTCCCTCAGAATAATAGTTTCCTCGTGTACAAGGATTGTTTCTATTAAATATTCCCATCTAAGCAGAAAATATTGTAAATAATGTAAATAATTATTTAAACATTTTTTCAGAAATTTTTTTCTAATTACGTAGGTACTCTATGGATTTTGATATTTACTTTTCATTATTTAACTTGAACTTCTGTCAAAAAATACACTTCATAGTTCGTTGACTCTTTAAATTTTAATTTATTTTTCAGTTGAGTAATACCTACTCTTCTGATTCTTTTGGTGAATAATATAATCATCATAAAATGTTATCAGCCCGAAGACTAGTTTGACGCTTGTTTCTATTCCAAGATGAATAATATTAATTGAAAACTATATCTTATATTCTATATTTGGGCTTAAAAGATTATCGAAATCATCGAAAAAAACGAAATATTTTTGGAAATTAATGGATTCAAACGTTAAAAGCTATTAATATTTTCAATACGAAAGTGCCTATTAGCTTGAAGGTTTTATCATCTTTATGTTCTAACATTGGGCTGCTGATATTAATGATTTGTGATTTGAAATGTATTTTTATGGTTAGACTACCCATGTAGAAAATTCATTAAAAATTTTTCCTGAGAATGATTCAGCCAGCCAGCGCATTTCCCGTATCGGAATGCATGGGATGAGAAATGACCGGCCACTGACTTGTCAGTTATTTTCACCCATAAGAAAGAACAACAACAACATTGTGGACTGTGGATAATTTATTTTAAAGAGAAGTTAAGCTCCAAAACATGTTTCGAATTATAGGTATCCATTGATAAATTTACTAATAACAAAATCAATTTGATTTTGATTTCCCTTCAATATTTCTATGATCTATCAAATTTATAAAAAAATACTTGAACAAAGGGCCACTCTGGAATCGAAGACAGGATAGTTCATTAAACATGTAAATGTTTCTACCAAACCTAATATGAATTATTTATTTACGGAATTTTAATAAATTATTATATTTTCCATGAAAATTAAATTCTATTTCTAATTTTTGGTTTAATTAACTATAAATCACGATTTAAAATTTTCACTAAAAAATTTCGTGGTATAAGGATTTATTTGAACCCGCAAAAAGGAATTTAATATTTTTTTATATTTTTATCGAATTTTTTTATTTCAGTTTAATATTTTTTTTTCCTGAACACTATAAGCTTTTATGCATCTAAAAGATTTCGTGCTATTTAATATTATTTATTCGTTATTTGTATCAAGCAGAGTGACAACCTTGTTGATTTCTCTTTTACGAATTCAGATTTAAACCGCAATTTTTGATCAATATTCTCAATAATATAATATTAAAAACTTAAAAAAAAACAAAAAGTTTTAAAAATCTTCTATCAAAATTATTTATTATATTTCAAAATGACATTTTTTTATTCAAATCAAAAATCATTAAAAAATAACTTTTTTATGTTGTAAACTTTGCCTGTTAATATTTGTACTTAACATTCATGGGGCCCTTGGGAAGGGATTTATTTTCCCCTCGCCTGATTCCTTATAAAAGTCAGAATGGAGAAAAAGTAGTTCTCGCTATTTGACCCATTAAAAAATTCACAATTTTGTTTGTACGTAAAAATCAATTTTATAGTAAATTTTCTAAAGCGATAGGTGGAGTGAGACTTCTAATTGATCAATGATGGACGCCCATATTTACACCGTAATAAAAAATAAAAATTATTATTTTTCTTTTGCTAAGTGGATTATTCAGACATTTCAGCCAATACGTACGATTAATTTACATTTAATATTCTATTATTTCGGATATGTACCGAGTTTGTTTATCTGAAAAAAATCAGAATTAAAAATATATTAATGTGATCATTTACTAATATATCTTATGCTTATTAGTAAATGAGAAATTCTTATATATAGGAATAAATATAATCTGTTTCTCGAAAACAGCTCTAACGATTTCAGTGAAAATCACGGCTTAGATAGTTTTGGGTTCGACAAATCGATCTGTCAAGTTCTCATCTTCGGATACCTTTAATTAGTGAGGTTTTTCCAATTTCTCCTTTTTATTAATTAATAGGTATTTTTTTTTAATTTTAAACCCCACTAATAGTTCAATACAAATATTATTGTATATTAAAATTCAGGACGGGGGAGGGAAGGGCTCTAAGGATTATAATACTGCAAAAAATCCAGAGATATGGGGACCACCTTTTGGCTCTTCATTTTATATAAATTTTATTTTAATTCTGGCCACAAATAAAGACCAACCTTTTTAACCTGAATTTTTATAATTAAATAAAAAATTAATATCTTATATCATATAATTTAATTACAGCAAAATATTACCATGCATGGGTACTAATATTATTATATTACGATTTTCTTCACAGAAAAATCAGTTTAAATTTCAAAAGTTTCGAAAATAAATTCTTTTAGGATAATTTTTTCTAGACATTTCGGATAATTATTTTTTATTAAGGAAATAGTATTTAGTTATATATTAAAATAAAATATTTATTAATAGGTTTAAACGATAGGTATTTTTAAATTATTTTTTTAGAATTTACATTTATAAATATTGTAAGCTGACGAATTGCACATAATCGAGATAGACCCCATGAATCAGCGCCTGCAGTATCCTCATTTCTACAAAGATTTTTGTTTTATTTTAATTTTTTAATTTATATATATTCTTACTTACACATCTATAACCTTTTTAGAGAATTTCTATGAATCTTGTATCTCTTAATGCTCTTCTTCTTTAACTTCCTATATCGGTTTTTCCTTGTTTCGTTTTGTGTTTGTACCGTTAAGTTGATTTCATGCTGAATGAACTTTTGGAATAATATTGAAGGATTGGTGGATGGGCTATATCTAAATTATTTGAATAATTGATTTCAAAAAGGATTGGTGGATGTCTAAATTATTTGAATAATTGATTTCAAAAGTTGCATAAATAATTGTAAATGTTTGTTCCTTGTCATGAGAAGAGGAAATAGCAGGATAATAATCCATGGCTTACTTTTGTTAATGTCAAGTATACTTAATGAGGCTTCTAATGGTTGAATAAATTGCTTTTGCTCTGGTCTTTGACTTAAGTTTGGCCAGAACTCCAGTTGTTGTGCTCTGCTCCCTCCGAAGGTCAGACCAAGTCAACGACACGTTCCATTTCGAACAAACCAGTTCGCAGAAGAAGATATCAGCGCTGGTCTCCCTAGCTAACACCGGCCCACTCCTTTTCGCGAACCTACTTGTGTCTTTTGGAACCCACCAACACAGATATTTGAACCTCCTCCTGGAATTTTCTTAGCTAACTGAACAGAGTATCCCCACCCAAAATCATATTTTAGAATGAACAATAAAACCATTATCTCTCTTTCTACGGTATTAGTTAATAAATTCATGAATCTAACTCAATGTATTTCTTATTCGGATCATTTTTAACATCTCTATAAAAAAGAACATTAATCAAATTTGGCAGAAATTCAGGTGTCAAAAACTTACATACAGCCAGATAAGTTACAGGATTACTTTGACAACATGACATCAGATCGTCATCATCAGATAATTGATACATTTTAACTACTTAATTTAAACAAAAATAAATCTCTATGCATTTATTAATATTCATAACAGATCTTATAAAAAAATTAATTTTATGCTTGGAACCGGAATTGTTTCAAGGAAGAGTAGGTTTAATGAAGAGAGAGACAAACTAATAAAAAGATTCAGAATATCGCCAAATTACCGAATATTGGAAGCCTTATTATAAAAAGTGTAGTGTCGTTAATTTACTGTCTAAGTCTTGGGTTCGGTATTAATAATCTGGTTATAAAACTTTTTTACACAATGCCACACACACAAAAAGACGAATACCAAAAAATAGTGTAAGAAGATCTGATTATCATAGTGGATTTCCCTAAATACTAAAATTTTTCAATTCTAGGATTACTCATCGTACTAATTTAAAAAATTAAATTAGACTTTTTTGGATTGTTATTTAAAAGATATCTTATGGGGCACCCAATCTCTTTTTAAACTAATAAACATAAATTCAGTTTTTTCTTTCTGCTTCACCTTTATAAAAATGCCCATACCTACTTCAAGATTTAAAAATCTTAATATTCTGAAAAACTACACATGGAAATTATCAATAACTAAATTATCAAACCTACATTATTTTATTTTAGAGGCTATGTGAAATTTCGGCACTCCACATTTGCAAAATACTGCAATTTCCCCCCTATTTTAGATCGTTCATCCATCATTTTAGAATTTCGTGAAAAATTTTCATTTAATATTTTTTATATCCCAGTGAACTAATTTCATTAGATCTGATCTCACGTTTTCAAAATTGTTCTTTAGCTTAAGGGACGTTAAAGAAAGCGAAACTTTCCAGGGTAGCCATGAATATATTTCATTAGGCAACTCATTCGAAATATATTTGTTTATATATTATCTTTGATAGAAAATACTTTTCATTATTTAAGCAGATGAGGGAAGGACGGTCCTCGTACAATCTTAGACTATAATAGCTAACTCTCGGAAATAGAAATTAATAAGAACCTCCAACTAATATAAAAATACTTAATTTTGTTAAGAGAGAATGGTGTGGGTTCTTGGTGAAACATTTTAAATAAAGTAAAGAAAATTTTGAAAATTTAAGACTCTTTTTAAAAATTTAAAATATAAAATACTTTATTTTTGTGAAACCTACCTAGTATTTTATATTTTTAATTTTAAAAAGTTTCTTAAATTTTTCAAAATTTTCTTTACTTTATAAAAATACTTACTTATCTAGACACACGGCAGTGTGTCAGCCAAGTTCGGAAAAACGGGGGACGCACCGACCATGCGTATATTTACACGAACCATTTCAAGCTACTCATTCGACCCCACCATAACTCAAAAACTATTAGACTTAGACACTTGAAATTGTGCATGCCTAATAAGACCCACTAGAACACCTGGAATCCTAAATTTCATGAATAAATCTAGTATAGTTCTTGAGACTATTAAGCTCTGAAAAGTGCCATTTTTAACACTGACTGACTCACTGAACATCAAAAACCTAAAGTGCTTCCGCTGATCCTAGAATGCTGAAATTTGCCATACTGGTAGAGTTTGGGCTACAATTAAAGAGAAAATTGATAAAAGCGAAACTTTCCCTTTTTCAGAACATAAAATGAAGGGGTGAAATTGATTATAGGCTTAATTAACATAAGATATAGTGAAAATACAATCAAGCTAGAATTCTGAAATTTGGCATACTGGTAAAGCTTGGAACATTAATAAAGGAAGAAATTGAAAAACCGAAACTTTCCCTTCTTCGGGGTTCGAAATGAAGGGGTGAAATTTATTGACAATTATAACTTGCCAAGTTATAAATTTAATACTCAATGAAAGTAACAAATTTTCTTTTAAATCAATTGAAGATCGTTGTTCATCCCTATAGCTATGATTTAAGCAACTGCTATGGAACTTGGTACCCGTTTAGATCCCAACTCTTTTGTCGGCGAAGCCGTTGGTACCGAACTTGACCCTTTTTCACATTTATGTTTTTGGTCAGATATTGAAATAACAGACAATAGCTAAAGTACTGTACTACCTTGCCCTCAACTAATATCACCTTAATTATTACACACTGATTAAATATCATTGTTCATTGTATATGATTATGATAATTATCTGAATCTGTAGTCCTCGAAGGGGGGTCATGTGAAACATTCCGCTGACTTACTCCATGCTAAAGAACCTGAGCAATTCACGAAGCATACATATTAGCACACAATTGTACATAAAGCACATATATTTATAATAAATACATTCTGATTTATAATAAATACACAAAGCTGAACAGAATGAGCTTTAGCAGCTGAAATTCTATATATTTATTTAAGAATGCCCAAATTCTTTTTGGACCTTACGATTAATTGTGCAAAGATACTGAGTACGCTTATTTTAATTTCCCCTGGTGCTGACACGTAAGATTGCGGATGAATGGGTGAAGGACCTAGAAGAGGAAATGAGTATCCATGATGGCGAAATGTTTCCGTTGGTGATAATTTCACCCGAATAGTAACCACTATGTAGTGGTTTTTCTTCTTCAGCGCCAGATCCTCTCCTTCTAATTTTCAAGAATTACAATATTTTTGATTCTTCTTTATAATAGAGGGTAGAATTACCCCCAAGGAGAAATTTTAGTATTTCAAGGGGGGAATTAATCTAAATACAAATTTCAAAAGTTTTAAAGAACATTTTAAAGAATTGGCAAAAAAACAGCCACAACTTTCTCATTAGATTAAATATTTCTTATCTTTATCTGTAAATTAAAATTGATATCTTGTATTTTCAATTTTAAAAACATATTAAATATTTGAAATGAACTTTGAGCTATAAAATTCTGGAAGAGGCTCATTGGAAGAAAAAAGTTGTGAACTTCTGCTTTATAAGATCTGCCATAGTAGGTACTAAATTTCCCTACTAAAATTTTCTTTATTTTCACTTCTTTTTGTTAAATAAATATTTGCAAAATAATTACAAGGCTCTCACTTATAATGATAAAGATTCTGTTTTTCTCTACATTTTTAGAAGATAATCCATAATACTCAAATCTTATATAAATTAGATGGAATTACCTATTACAATGGAATCAAAAAGAAAAATTCCAGTTCACAGTAGAAATACACGTTTTGGGGATTCGGGAATTCATAAACTATTTTGATAAAAAAAAATCTCGACGTTAAAGCAAAAAAAAAATAAAATTTAAATGTCAAGAGCAATGATTAGTGATTTGAACCAAAATTTTATTATCTCTTTACTTCATTATGAAACAACTAATTATTAAATTATATTTTCTATATTCTTATTGGTTTTTGAAGTATATAGGACTCAAAATTAGACCACTCATTTAACATATCTATTAAATCCTAGTTATCATGGATTTTTTATTTAATAGATGCCAGAATCATTGTGTTCATCAACTCGGGAATCGTAACACGAGTGCCAAAAATAGCAATGTATCTACCATGTAAGATATCTGAAATATGCATCCCCCAGGGGATAGTATAGAAAATCTAATTGCCTCATGGTTTACATTGTTTATTTTGTAATGTTCAAATTATTTAATTTATTATGTGTAGGAGGCCTATCAAATATGTAGGTGTTAAACTTTTTTTGCTATTTCCCTTAATACATATACGTATATTTTAAAATTAGTTCATTTTTACTTTTAATTATTTAATTTATTTTAGAATATTATCATATTTCAATGTTAATTTGTTCTAAGTTGAGAAGAGAAAGTAAATCAATTTGATTTTATTTAAATTAAAATACTTTTTTGATTTTTGATTTTTAAATTAATAGTTGAATCTTGTCTACTTATAGATTATCTTGGCTCTATCGACAACAGTGATCGCCCTCGCATCAGGACGGCCATCCCTCCAACCAGTGGCTTTTGGAAAGTGAGTTGAACACTTCACAAAGGATCTCCTATTTAAACTATATGCTCCCTTTAATTCTGACTCTTACTAACACGATAAATAAATTTTCGGTGAAACGAAAAATCAATGATCGCTATCGTAATGGAATGATATAAGGTTTTTCTTTAGTGGGTTTGTCAATCGGGGTATGAATGCACCCGATTTAACCCTGGTATACACTGGATCAATTATAAATAAATAAATAAACAAATAAATAAATAAATTCATATTTAAACATTTTCCAAAAAATATGAATTTTAAAATTCTCTTCCGAAGAAAGAAGAGCTCAGAGGAATAAAATCGAAAAAGGTGAGTTAAATCTGTTTGTTCAATAACCGAATGGATAAAGCGCATGTTTTATCCGTTATAAATGAATTTAAACAATAAACACTTATGAAATATTTCAATTATTATATTATCTTTTAAGTTATATATTCTAATCCAGATTGTATTTTTCAGAGAGAACCATCATGAGACCAAAGAAACTCAAGTTCCAAATGAAAAAAATTTCGGGTCTAATTTCTACATTCCTCCACGCGCCAAATCCACTTATGGAATACATGAATCAACAACGGACTCCAAGTGACAACAACCGCCGGCAAATTATTTATCAACAGACAATTCTCTTGCCAAGCAGATATCTGTCAACTTCTATAAATAACAAACAGCCTAGTGATGTAGGGTCTGCATCCTCTTACACTCCACTACGCCCTGGGGCAGGTGTTCGAACCCAGGCAAATAATAATCGACTGGTGGCTTATCAAGTAGGAGGAAGCGATCAGAATGCATGGCCATTTCAAATGACAATCAATGATCCAAATTTATCAATGCTAAATTCTTTCACAAATGTTATCGAATATGGTTCAGATGATACAAAAGTATCCGATAATGTTGTTCAAGAAAAGAATCAAAATGAAAAGAAGGAGAATGATGAGAAAGAACAAAAAAATGATGATATGTTGATAAGGGAAGAAGAAAAATCAGAAAAAGATACAGATAAAGAAAATGAGAAAAGTGAAGTAAAATCTCGTACTAAACGATCCAGGGTAAGCATAGAAAAAGTTAAGGTTTATACTTTAGAAGAAGTTTTGGGAAACATTTTAAACACACGCAATGGTAAAAGTCTAGGCAAAAGCGCAGAAGGTCGTCTGCTTCCTGATGGTCAATATCATATGACAAGTCAACTCGAGAGCAAGCCTTCCATCTCTTTAGAGTCATTTGCAAATTTATTAAAGAAGAATGATCAAATTCCAGAACATGGCCGAAGGACTGTTCCATTAAAAAGTTTACCTAATGAAAAAATAAATGTCGAAGATGAACCAGAAAAATATTCTGAAAGAAGAACCTGAAAAGAATTCCAGATATTGAAATAGAAACTTTAACCACAACTACTACTGCAACTCAAAAACCACAAGAACAAAAGAAGACAACCGATAAAGACAAAAAAACGAATAAATTGTTTTTGGAATTGTTTAATCCTATTCAGTATCATTTTATGCCATCGTTGCCTCAAGGAATATACCCTTTGCAATATGTTACTTCAGCTGTTCAGCCACAACTAATTCCATCGTCTTCAAATCCATCATATTCACTAATCAACTGGTTTCGTTCTCTTCCTTTAAATAATTCAAAAAAAGAAAATAATCTAATCCCATTGAATTCTGAAACCATATTAGAGCCCGGAAATGTACCTAAAGATACGGTGGTCTTTCGCCAAGGTGGTATTGCGATTGCAGGACCAGGCGGAGAAGCTTCCACGGGCTGCTGGTGGTACTGCGATCGTGGGACCAGGAGGTGTAGCCTACGCTCAACCTAACACTTTGGCTGTTGTTGGTCCAGGAGGTCGGGTGGTAGATTCTAACAGTTTAGCTAGGGGAGTAGAACAAGTTTTAGCATGGGGTCCAGTAGTATATCGACATCCAGGCACACTAAATGTGAGAAATATTTCTATAAATAATCATTGACATTGCGTAATTGACCATTCAACATAACATTCTTTTTAGATTAAGGAGCATGCCTTTGACAAAAAATAAATGGATTAATAATTAGGCCGGAGTTAATCGTCCTTTCACCTCTTCAGGTATACGTGGTTCAACTATCCAGCATATGCAGCACTAGTAGCACCTCCTGGGACTCTACGCCACTGGCCCGAATCAGTAGTGGCTCGAACACCTGAACAACCTGTGGCCACCATTGACCTACAACTTTCGGCAGAAGCAACTGCGGAAGGGAATGGAACAGCAATTGCAACACCGGTGGCACAGGCTATAATCAAAAAGGGCCAAAAAGTCAGATTAATATTTAACCCAAAAGCAGTTGCTATAGCTGGTCTGGACGGTTACACGCTCAGTCAGATTTGATCATTAAATATATTGATAGAAGATAAAAAATTGAAGATTCATTTAATGAACAAAAAAGAACTAAGACTGATTTTATAAACCAGCGTCCATTTTTAAACTCTCTCCCCTTTGTAAGGGTTCTTAAGGTTTTGGCGACTCCTCTTCATTTTTTCTTTCGTAAAGTTTCATATTTTTACCTTATCGATTAAACATTAAATTTTACCAAAATTTTTAAAATAATTATTTAAAGAAACTTACGTAAGAAACTGTTGGGATTCGTTAGATTTTTAGGACCCTTCCTTAAAAAGACATACGGAATTAATGGACGCTCCACACAACAATTGATTTTACTAAATAACTAATTAAATGAATCCTAATGATTCATTTAACAAGTTTACAGTATCTCTCTAAATATTCATCTGAATATCTTTGACATTTTTAATTGTTAAAATATATAATCTTATTATTGAAATTTGAACCAAGGGAAGATTATGAGGCCTCGTATTGGACAGATAGAAAGAGGAGAGACATTTTTATCCACAAGCTTCCAGTTTGTACATGCACACTGATAGGATCTTCTTTTTTTGCTTCTTTGAAATAGTAGACACCTTATAGAAGTAACAAATGACTTTATAATTAAAATTTGTAATTTATCGGAATGGTTAAGACAAAATGTTGAATCGATTATTTAAAGAAATAAACTACTGACACTGTAATTTTGAACTGTAAACAAAAAAGACAACTTCGATTTGTTTTTAAATATACAGAAAATATCGAATGTCTTATAATTGTAATAATTGCAATAGCTATTATTATACTAATTATCAGTGATTGAAATTGATCGGCACTTTTTCAAAGAGAAGAGTTTCTTAAGTTTTTTAAAATAGCATTGGTTTTATAGACTTTTGGTAATACAAACTTAAAACATATATTCCGGAAAGTATAATTTTATTGAATTGAATTCGACTCATATAAATGAGTCGCTCAGAAGCCAATGTCCATAAAACTACACAAAATCTATTTCTTCTTTTTCTTTTTACGATGGAGGGTCCAAACCAGGGCTTTAGGGCTGTTGATGTAGCACCTTCTCATATCAATATGATTGAAAAAAAATCGATATAAATTAATGATTTTTAAATCCCATCCCCAAAAGAAAATATATTCAAAAGAAATAAAAATTAGTCCTTACTGAGGAAAACAAAAGTAAGAAATCAAATTTTTTGTATTACCAAGAATAAACAAAATTTGTTGCATAAGAATTTACTAAAAGTTAAAAATTTTCCAAACGTGGATTTAACCGCATTAGCTTCTGAGCGACTCATATGTGAAGCATGTAAATGCAAAAGGGTCGTTTAATAATTTTGAAGGAAAAATATTGTACAAAATCCATTATTTGACACAGGAACAGTCACTTGGAATAGAAGTATTTATGGAGTAGAATCTGTATTTTAAAACAACCGTCCTATGTTAACTAAAAATTTAAAATATTATATTCAATACATTTAGTTGGAAATCTAATAAAAATATTAATTTTGTTGAAATTATAGAAATGTTAATCGAAAATATTATCTAAATATTGCCTAAATCGAACAAATAAATATTTTTCTAAGTACTTGACAGAAGTAAGAGAAACATGTTAATTATTTACTATATAATTACAGTTCAACTGAAAAATCATTAAATGGCTTTATATAGATATATTGAAATATGAACTATATATATATATTTTCATAAAGTTACAGAACAAAAAAATATCATCGGACGCCTCAAAATCTAAAAAATTACATTATTTTATTGGTTGATCTAAGAAGTTTTGTTAATGCTTGGCGCGCAGTGTAGGCAACCAATACTACAGATGCCATTGCTTATTGATGCTCAAGGATTAAAGAAATCTATTCCAGTTGACTGTACCTGCGTTTTTTGAATCACTACGAAAACAATATCAACATTTTTACCGAAGTAGAAATGATCTTATACTTATAGATTTATAGATATTATATTGAAAATAAGATTGGAGTAATTTTTGGAGACAGTCTGATAAGTGAATTAACTGGATATTGATGAGGCAGTCCAAAAGAAGAAGATAATTTACACTATCTTTTTATTCATAAAACCGACTTTTCGAGGCTATTCTATACCCTGAAGAAGGAGGGAATAAGCCCTCCGAAACGTCGGTTTTATGAATAAAAAGATAGTGTAAATTATCTTCTTCTTTGGGACTGCCTCATCAATATCCAGTTATATTGAAAATCTTTTTATTTTTTTGAATACATAGACCTGTCCTGCAATAAATGTAGAAATACAGGTCATGTAGTGGTACTACTATACATTCTCTTGAAATTTATGCAGCGTATTTTTTATCAAGTACGAATTTGATTTCAATGATTCTGAATTTCAGGAAAAATATTTTGATGTTAACATAATCACTACTTGTAAATACGTGAAAACACAATCTATTTATTTTTGTAATTATTTACAATAATTATGATTTTATCAATGGTTAAATGAAGTGCTATTATAATGTGATTTATATTTATAAGATGTTAATAATGATTAGGTTCGTTTCTTTTAACCAGTATTAATTAATAAATTAACTTCAGATCAAGAAACATTTAATTGATTGTTAGCTGTTTTTTAATAAAAATGACTTTTTTAATTATTCAAAACATCTTTTATTTATACATCCTTTCTATGTTTTGCTCTTTTGATTATTTTTTTTGTTTCTTTTTAGCAAGTTTCTATAGATTCATTGGTGTCACTAGATAAAGTATTGTAAATATTCTTGATCAAATACCAAAATCTTATTAGTTTTTTTATTTGCTAATTTTCATTATTAGTAATTAAATTTGAATTTTTAAATTTTTAAGAAATACACAACTTTTCAATTTTTTGGACATTTCAAATGAATTTGAGTGAATAAAAAAGCAAGATTTGTGTAACAAGATTTAAAATACAGTTCTCATTAATATTAATATAATATTATTATACTATAATAAGAAAATTAACAATGCTTATATATATTGATTTTTGTATCTATTAATATGATGGACAGATATTAGGCCGAAAGACTTGTAAATCAAAATTAATTTTGTATAGGGTAGAATAAATATTTTTACAATATTCAGGGAGTGTTAAGGTCAAAGAGATTTGTGTGGTGGGTCATTAAGAATATACTTTGTTATTTATTTTAAATAAAGATAGGAATCTTAAGAGAATTCTAGATCTGGATCTGGAAATCTATATATTATCAGTTTCAAATTGTTTGGTCAGAAATCAATATGACTTGTAATGTGAATATAGTGAGTGAAGCTACAAAGTTATCAACTATAAAGAAAATTCTATTCTAATATTTAAAATTAAAAAAACAATATAACTAAGTTATTATTATTCAGTACCTCGAACAGGGGAGGCAAGAAATTTCTTTTATTTGTTCAATGTGCTTAAAACTATTTGAAACGTGAAGAAAAGTAATTCTCAACCAAGCTTTTCTTCATCTGTTTGCATGTTTGTGTGTCTCTCTGGATTCCTGTTTAATAAACTTACCAAGGGGCATGTTGCTAAACATTATAGAACTCAATTATAGTTTTTATCATAAAAGCTTTTGGTTCATTTTAGACAGTAAATTCTAACAATAATGTGATACATTTTATAATCAGAATAAATTATCATTTTAAAAGTTTTTTCAGTGTAGACAGCAGTGGCGGTTGGTGTCTTTTCAACCCAAAAAGAAATTTTATTTTTTGAAATTTTATTTTAATCTTCGCATTTTTTGCAAATTTCATCGAATACTGCATTATTTTCGTTTAATATTAATTAATTTAATTTAATATTAGATTTTTTTTAAAAGTATTTTTTGGGACCTTCGGCCCAAACGGATACTGCTTTGTGTGAGTGAGGGTAGGGGCCAGAAATTAAATCTTGTTACTTAAACTCCACTGTCCCTGAGATGGAAATCGACCATCTTCCACAATGAATCAGCCTGTCCTATAATAAAATATTGAATTTCTCCTAATTCTATTGCTATAAGCAAGCTATGACTTGTCTATAGCACTCTTAGTTATTTCCGATCTTATAGATTGAGAGTTCCTTAGAAATGGATTATTCCAAAGATTCTCCTAATCATCTTTATTTATTCCTTTTTTGTAATATTATTATTTGAATAGTTCCTCAGCCAGAACAATTTTTATTCGGCTAAGACTCGTCTAGACTTGTCTTTGACATGCTTGAACTGGAAGATATACCATGCAGGAATTTCATACATTCTATCGGCACCATTTTCGGAAAATCATTCATTTTAAATTGCCTCTTGAAACTATGGAACAATTTTATGTCATTTCGAGAACCAATATATACTTTTCAAAATAAAAAATGGTTTTTATAGAAATATTTCAAATAACGGATAATAATTTTAATATTTAAAGATCCTCCTGAAATGTTGAAGTCGACCTATAGCATATTTATGAACATACTCTAAATGTCCCTGCATGGTATATCTTCCAGTTCAAGCATGTCATCCACATCATCCATGGACCGCACGCCACCGGTAGACAGGTATAATTTCATAAACAGTAAATAAATTAAAATATTCTATTAAATTAATCCCTATTTCTGAAGTCATTTTATTCGGAATCAACTTTTAAATCCATTTACTAATATTCAAGGCATTAATTATCTCATGATCTTATTTTTAATCATTTCAACAATTCATTTTTTTAAATAACCATAAATGATAATGTAATAAATAAATAAATACATAATTTGACTATTATTTATCTAGTCGTAAATGAGTCTTGTTCGAAAAACAGGGGATTTTTAAATTTTAGAAGATTCTAGTAATATTTTGACTATCCTGGGACTAATAACTAGGTGGGACCTAAGGTCCTATGTTTGTATACTTTGTCAAATAAATAAAAAAATAAAAAATAACAATCTATTATCTATTCAAACAAAGAGTAAGTTACCCAAAATAAAGATAGATGGCGTTTCAATGTACAGATTCATGGTACATACTTCGAGTTCGAGTTAAAAGTGTTAAGAATGCATTTACTATTTTACCTAATGAAATTTAGTCAAAATATTAAATAAAGCTAGATGGAACTATATGTATCTCTAAATATTATACAGGAAATAGTAGCATACCATTGAAATATAATTTATAAGTGGAAATATTGCATTTATTGTTAAAATTGATATCGGGAAATAAGGACTAAATTTTTATGCAAATAATTTTTATTTTGTTGCCTGCATAAAAATATAGTCCTTATATTCCGATATCAACTTTAATAATTTAATCGATGGACATAAACTAATCAAAATAATTTATCTTTAATGATGAGGAGGGAAGAATATGCATTTTTACCGTAAGTAAATTAAGATTTCTATTCCCTTCTATTAAGAGTCCAGATTCTCAAGGGTTGAGTGGGGGAAGAATATTTTATTGATCCCTGGTTTCGGAGATTGTATGATTTAGGGAAAATCGAAAAAGAATAACTCTCCATAAGTCATAATTATTAAAAAAAAGTAGCAAATGAGGTTGATTATCTTTGTTTCTTATATATATAACCTCCTAGTGATTTTAATTGTTCGCTAGTAAATCATTTTGTGCATTTGACTTATTTAGGAGGTTTAATTGGTTTTATTTTTATTGTATTAGCACATAAGCATAGGACCATAACTCTTTTTCTTAACACATTAAAGGACATGTGTCAGGAACGTAATTTCCAGAGAGAGGATCCATCTCCCCACGAAGTCATTCAGATTGACACTATATATAAATTAAATCCTTAAAAATGGAGGAAAAAATAAAAACTTTTTCAAGACTCAGTCAAACACAAGGCATTCCTACAATAATAGAAATTATGAAATTAATCTCTAACAGTTTGAAACAGGTCTGAACTTGTATTTGGCATCCCTTGCAATGTTTAGATCTAAAGGAAGAGAGATGCGCCCTTTTTAGTCATTTTCCTTGATCAAATTCTAGTGAAAAAATCTCTCACTACAAATGTAAAACTTTTTTTAAGACTCGTTACGCTAGATCCGCCATAGTAATTTATAAATACTTGAATATAAATTGTACAATTATGCCTATATTAAGTCATCTCCTTAAAATCTCAATAAAATCATTTTAAAAAAATTATGTTTTCTAGATTTTTTAAATATAAAGTTCTAAAGATAAAGATCCCACTATCTAGACAGTTCTCCGTAATAAAAATACAAATGTTTTGGCCCCAAAACGAGTTTTTTATGATTTCTTGTATTTAAGTTATCGTGAGTATCAGATTCAAGACACACAGACAAAAAAAACATGGTTGAATTTGATTTTTTTCTACGTTTCAAACATTTTCAAACACAATGAGAAAAAATCTGTATATATTATATGTATGTATATATATATTTTTTGCATAAATTCAATACTAGGGCATCTGGCGGAAAGGCTTCGCCGGCCTCCAAATCGTACTGAATAACATCTTCTTAAATTCTATTTAATATTACCTTTATACAATTTTTTAAATTAATATAAAAAACTTAATAATTTTTAAAAATCTTAATTTTTGCTAAAAAAAGACGAAAAGATAGTTTCTGATTACGTGCTTGACATTATGGATTGTTGAGGAATTTACAAAATATAGCCCAACATTTTAAACTAGTGTGGTTGAATAAAGAAGTTTTCCTTCAAAAACCGGTCTCACGTAATTAGCCCACAAAGCAATAAAGAAAGTAATACATCTTGAAAATTTTATTTTTTTACACTTAGGTACGCATTTTTTTGGTCTAATGCATCATCTCCAAAATAGTTGAAAAGTTTTTGTTTTGCCGAGAGTAGCAGAGTTGTTGATTCACAAAGAGAAACAAAGAGGTTGTCCTCTGCTTGATGCAAATAAACATATACACATATATCAAGATGATATATCTGTATATATCATTGTTTATTTGTTTGAGACCATAGTTTCGAAGACTTGGTCTTCATCATCAGTCTTTCTTCAATTATAAATGTTTTTCATGGAGTCAATATCATATGGATATTGAAAACTTGGTGTTCCTTCGTCACTGGAGAGGTTAGTTCCTAGCTTTCCAGTGACGAAGGAACACCAAGTTTTCAATATCCATATGATATTGACTCCATGAAAAACATTTATAATTGAATGAAAGACTGATGATGAAGACCGAGTCTTCGAAACTATAGTTCAAACAAATAAATATATTATACATATAGATCATCCTGATATATATGTATATGCTTATTTGCATCAAGCAGAGGACAACCTCTTTGTTTCTCTTTGTGAATCTCCAAAATAATCGTGTATGGTAAAACCAAATTTAGAGATGGGATTTGTCCGATTTGATTCGAAAGTTTCATCAGCAATTCAGAACAAAACTTTTGAGCAAATTTATTAATAAGTTTTGAGATCAAATGGATTATTTTTTAATTTCTAAAGGGTTGTTGAGAATTGATTCCCGGGAGGTAAAAACAACCCTTCTGATATTTCAATTAAAAAATAATCCATTCCTTCTCGGATCCACAACAATAGATGACAACCTCTTGTAATTGCCTTAGAAAATCAATTTGATACATTAATTCATTACTCTTCAAATTTTTAAGAAATTCAAAATTTGAAACATTCAGCCACCATTTTTTTAACTATACCTATGATGCATAATTATGTGTTTAAATTTACAAATGAAGATATAAATCTTTGGGTGAAATATTTAGCGCGATACATATCAAAATGTCATATGTAAAAATCAACACTTTTCAGTAGCTAAGAAAAACTTCTTTTTTCATTTATATTAACCCTAAATACTTTGTTTTGTTTTTAATCTGTAACTTGAGTTCTACCGCCTGATAACATACAACAATTTGAGAGCAGACGTAGTTAACAAATACAAGTGTTTTTCTTCAATAAATATTTTTGGCAATTTTGACATACGACATTTTGATATAACAGCGACGAGTTCTCCTTAGAGACTAGTCAATTGGTCAGATTGCTAATTTTGGCGCTCGAGTTTGATTCCCGAAGGGGTAAAAACAACAGTTCTGACATATAATTAAAAATTAATGCAATCCATCTCCATCTTTAATATTATAAATGACAACCTCTTGTAATTTTCTTAGAAACTTAAAATCTATTTTAATGTCATATATTCAAATTGATCAAAGCTTTGATGAATGAATAGTTTATTAAAACTTTTTAAAATAAACCACATTATGCACTGTTGAATATATTTATGTACAAAGATCATGTGTATTTATATTTGTGTATATTTCTTTGATGAATATTTTACACAGTACATGTGTTTTATCTCAAAATGTTCTCAAAAACATTTGAAATTAGTATTTTGTGATTGTGAAACATGTTACCTGTTCATGGTGGGCCTTGTTCGACCCAAAATCCCTAATCCTGGCTACACCACTATTGAATGGAGTAATGATTTTTCTAAAACTATTTACGATGGAGAATTTGTTAACAATTATGCCCATCAGCTGAATCTTACTTAGAAATCTTTATTTCACTCGAAACGTTTCATTTGATGACAAATATAAAAGCTTGAAAAAAATTATGTCCTTGATATTTTTTATTAGAGTGATAAATCAAGTAGTTATTTGAATTTCAGATACAACATATCAACGAATATAGAAGTGGGAGTTACTATTATATTTTGCAAAGAGCATATAAAACATGTCACCCGTGAATGAATGCCATTCGAGAACCATTTGCCAATTCACGTTCGTTGATGATGAAATGTATTAAGTATTTTTTGGATTGGATCCAGTTATTGGACATCAAATTTCATTATCTGCCATTTAAAGTCAATGTTCTAAATTTACCTAAAATTTATTGAGTTTAGAATATTTGAAAGTGTCGCATAAAATATGTAATCAGAGAATTTATGGTATCTCTCCTATAGAATATTCAGTTGAATTTTGGAGAATACCTACACTAAATCATTTTGAACTGTTGTAATATAGGCGAATTTCAAAGATTTTTTTTATTATTATTAAAAAAACCCACAAAATATATTCTTTCTTTCTCTAGAGCAGTGATGCGAAAAATATAGTTTCCGATTCCCCAAGATGTCGCGAAAATAATAAATAATGTTACGATTCAGAACAAAAGTCTAGCTCCAAAATTCGTTTGTCCTCACTCCTAATCTTGTCAGTTTGCTTTTGTTCCAAGTCGTGGATAAACGTTAGTTAAGTACATTTTGTTTATATACAGTTTTTGGCAACATTCTAATTACTTTTATTATCAGGTAACATAACATCTTTTTTTAAGAATTGGGTAATTCAATAATGTGTTCAGAAGGCAATAATAAGAAATTTATTAACATCCCAGTCAATAATTATTAGTTAATATCTATAATAATTTTTGGTGATTATCTTAATGAACATTGAAATTTTCAGATAGAAAATGTCTTCTTTAAATTAATACTTAAAAATGTCCCAATTTTACTACTAAAATAAAACATATATTTGGCATAGGCATTCAAGTCATTCTAAAAAATTATTTTACAGTAAATTACTTACAAACTATTTATTATTAATTTTGGACAGTACAGACATTAGCAGATAAGACCAAGATGCATACGGAGTGTTCATTTATGTAGTAAGAACATAAGACATTTACTCAAATAACAATATATTGTTATTAATAGGGCTCGGATTTATAGGCACTAAAAATCTTTAAAATAGGCAGGCAACTAAGCACAAAAAATAACTAAAATAAGCACTTAAAAAGGCATTTTAAGTAAAAATAGTCACTTAATTTCAAATAAACCATATCGGATGGTGTTAAATTTTCCTCTTTTGCACTACTATATCCTCCTAAATTCCTGGCTATTATTCCAGTATTGTACAGGATTCCGGTTCAGTATTTTGTCCATTTTTTGATTGAGATTGAAGGCAATGGGACCAGAGGCTTTTTTGATATTTTCTTGCTTCTTTAAAATTAGGCTTTATATATGCTAAATCACCCTCAAGAGTAATAGAAGTTAAAGCATTCTTAGCCTCCCTTATAGATAAAGTATAATCTTCATTGAATGTTTCTATGACCTAAATTAATAAAAATAGAATAATAATAGAATTACAGAATAATATTAAAATTTTTTATCAAATTTACCCTTTGAATTTCATCCAATCATAATATAAAGCTGCTTGGATTCCCAGTTTAATCATTTTTTCGGAATATTTTCTTAATAATTCAAAAAACATTTTAAATTTAAAAAAAAAGGAAATTGTCAATTTTAGTTGGTAATTTCCATTTTTACGATTTAGTTAAAATAGGCACTAAAATAAGGCATTTATAGATGAAATAGGCACTAATACCCAGATTAGGGCAAAATAGGAATTATAGGCACTAACAAATGCCTCTTATTTTATTCAGAATTTAATGAAGCGCATAGATATCATATTGGCTTAAATTTAAAATTTTTTTTGAATAAAAAAAAGGCAAATAGGGCGAAATCCGAGCCGTAGATATTAATTACCATAAGTTTTTATTTTTTCAAATTGTTAAAATTATTTTTACTCAAATTCAAAAACTCTAATTTCCCCACTTCTAGTTTTTTTGTCCTACTTATGCTCTTAGGGGTGTAATCAATCAATCGAGTAGTTATATCTAACGAGCTGAAATTTGGCACTCAAGTTTGTATAAATAAATTGCACTTTTAGCTAAATTTCATCTTTCCATATTAAATTGTTTGCCTAAGAAAAAAATTCTTAAAGCGTTATTGACTTTTCAAAAAGATTTTACTTTTCCTTTAACTTTATATTTGACTTGGATTTCCATTTCCTAAATTTCATAAAGGCAAACAAAAATATGCGTTGAGAAAAAAAAATCGATAATTTTATCAATTGTATGTTTTGTTTCTATAGCTTATCTCCTGTGGTGGTGCCTTATGTTGGCGGAGCGAGAGGTCATTTCTTAGTAGAACCCAGAACTGGACATTCATCCTTAGGAAGGATTCGCCAGGGGGCGGAGAAGGAGAAGAACCTTCAGATGGAGTATCCGTCCTTCCTCCTCCCAAGGGTAAGCAAATCGAAAACAATTACTCGATTAAATATTTATGACATTATATGGTCAATCGAGATTTGAATCTTCATTCTGATTCTTCTGAATATAGAAGATGGGAGTAACATTTTTTATGAAATATGTTTTCTATATATCATAATGCTATTATAATTTTAAATTTAATGGCCACATGAATAAATTTAACATGATATATGCCTCATATTTTGTAAATGAATTAATAAAAAAGAATAAAATTAAAAATTAGGTGACAGGAAAGTCATGGTGATTAGATCCTAGATGGTCATCGATATTTATTAATATTCCATTGATGTGGAGTCTGAAAACTATCCTTTCTGTCCTGATTACAATCACAATTCAGAATACAGCCTTGAAACAAGGAAAAATTAATTTGGGACATGACAATATTTATTCATCATCATCAAATTTATAAAAAGAACGAGAAATAATACCACATAGTCAAACGATATTGTATTGTATTCTCTTAAAATATTGATATCGATGTAATATACGAGCAAAATATTTTTAGCCTGTCCATTTATCATGGGTTAGTCGTGTTATTGAGGGAGCCGGGTATTTCATCAGGAGAAACATGTAATTTTCAAAAATTCAACACCTTTTCACGGGCAACTTAAATGAACTTAAATACTCCTTTCCTGCTTCCATTTTTATTATAGGGTGTGAGGTCTCACTGTAAATAATAGAATTAGGCTATTTTTAGACTATTTTAGAGGCGACTATGGGTCAGTGGCTAGAGTGTCGGGTCAGTGACTCGAAGTACGCTGGTTCAAGGCTGAGTCTCGGCAGATCAGATATTTCCAGTCCCCTCCTCTTGGAAAGCAATGACAACCTACCAAGAGTATAATTGCCTAGTAACCTCTCCAAACTAGCCGTTCGGAACCGGCGTTAAAAAGTAGGTCCCGTATATCTGTGTAAAAACAGCTAAACACTCAGACAGGTATATGTGGAGAGGAGCCGAAACGTCAGGGAGACCTGATATGGCACTGAAAAGATGAAGAGGCTATTTTTCAAATTTAATTCATTTTTCTTAGGGAAAGTGGTGTAGGTTTTAGGTGAAACATGATATTAATTAATAAAGTAAAGGGTGTGTAGTTTCACAGTCAATGAAATAAAACTCAAAGAGGTTTATACAAACTCAATATATTTCGGATTATTAGTCCATCATCAGGAGTTTACAAGTTAAAACTAATAATGGTGATATATAGAAGAATCTTAATGAAGATTGAACGATCCCACAGTCACCTTTGGTTTTTAACCACATGTAAAAACCTTAAAATCTATCCCAAATTCATAAATATCACATGCAAATTTATTTATTTATTTTTTTTACTCAGGGAAAGTGGTGTAGGTTTTAGGTGAAACATGATATTAATAATAAAGTAAAGGGTGTGTAGTTTCACAGTGAATGAAATAAAATATTATTAGTTTTAACTTGTAAACTCCTGATGATGGACTAATAATCCGAAATATATTGAGTTTGTATAAACCTCTTTGAGTTTTATTTCATTCACTGTGAAACTACACACCCTTTACTTTATTAATTAAATTTAATTCACTTTAAAACCCATAAAGTGACCATTTTAAAGTGATATTTGTACGTATCGGCGTTTGGAAGTTGCTTAACTTAATATCATGAAAAATATATAATTCTCTATTTACCAACGACAAATAAAAACAAATTTGATATTTCATAGTCCGATACACACTTGGCCGACTAATTTCCCTATGAGAAATTGATACTGATTTATAAGCGATTCGACTTCCTGAATCATATCATTAGTTATAATATTTCTAATAATATTTTTAAAGAATTGATCGGGAATTTTTGAATAACAGGGACATCCATAGCTGAGGCTCGTCCAGTCGGCTTGAGTATCGCTGGCGTCGGCGGAGTGGCATCGTCGAAGCCATCCGCTACGGCAGTCGTGGGTCCTGGAGGACTGGCAATCGCAAGACCTGTCGCCACTGCAATCGCTGGAGTGCAGATCAACGAGGCAGTACTCGGTGGTGGAGATGATGGCGTTGCCAGCTACCATCGTCCTTCACATAAGCACAAACCATACCACAACAAGAAGGTCCTTTTCTTCTTTAAAAATTTGAAGATTCCTCCATAACCATATTTATATACCGATTATGCTCACGCTTAAATATAGTAATTAAATATTTAAGCAATAAAGATTATTTAAAAAATGATTTTTTAAGAGAAGCTTAAATTATCAAAAAAAATCGATTATATTCATTACTCTTTAATAATTGCTGTATTCATGTTATTTAACAGACGAAATTTAAGAAAGTCTGAAAGCTAGAATTTTGGCTGTTATTTTTATTATTTTTTGAATAAATTTATACATTATGTAAATGTATAAATACGACCTTCGAGGGCGTGCCGTCGGCGCGCCCTCGAAGCTCGACCCTCCGGGCTGAAACCCTGGCGGGCGGCGTCTCGGTCCAAAGTTTGTATTCCTCTTAAAAAACCACACTCCAAATGTATACCTGTAAACTCCCGAAAATACATATTCTCTTAAAAGTTTCGCCTCATTTTCCTCCTGACACAGCCACAGAAATGAAGCTCTAGATATGAATCTGGAAGTATTTTTTTTCTATAATCTACAGCATTGTGATATTTATTGTGTGGAAATAGATTTATTTAAATAAGTGGAATCGTGTGAGGAGGAGAATTATATTATATCATTTTTTTAAAATCGAAATAAGGCTCCAAATATTTAAAAGAGATCAGGTGTTGTTTGAATGACAGCCTGCTCCAGTATTGCCATGAGAAACTCGGGCATGCGTCTCTTAAGTCGTTCAATTTTGTAAAAATCAAAAAATAAGAATAACAAAATTTAGATTTTTAAAAAATTATAAAAAAGTGGCAAATTATTAAAAAATAAACAAATAATATATAAAATATAAATCAAATAAGATGTGATTAATTTCTTTTTCTGTGCGCAAAAAAAGCGAATTAAATATTTAATTTTTGAGTGATAGAAGGGGGAGAGGAATAATTATCAATATATGTATTTAATGTTTCTTAATTTAAATTCAATTGGAGTCTTTCATTTCGAAATTCGAGTTCAAATTAGAATTATATTTCAAATTTGCCTCACATATACCGCAAATATACCGACGGCATCAGCGCTCCCTGTCGGCAGCATTCTCTGAGCGTTGCTGCATATTAATCTAGGCTATTATATATAGTATTTTTGCTGTTATTTTTATTATTTTTTCGAATAAATTTCTGTCTAAAAAATTTAATTTAAATGCTAAATTAATTGCTAAAGAAGAATAGTAGGTAAAAAAATATAATATTATTTTTTAAATTCAAATGATTAAACATGACTTCCTTCTTCTTAAATGGTATAAATGTATAGATAGTTATTATATAAATATAAAATTTATAGATTATATAAAAAAGCTAAATTCTATCCATTTTCAAATACAATAAGTATATTAATTAAATACTCTTTTACTCACAAAAATATATCTTTTTGAACATAAATATTTCGTATTCTATGAGCTTTAAAGAGAGATTTTGCTGGTATAAGATTTGAAGGAAATTTAGTAGTTCAAAAATTAAATTAGTGTATGTAATAGCTATTTGCCTTAATTCTATAAGGAGAGAATCTTTAAGAGTATAGAGATTGAGTCTTTAAAAATGACCATATTCAGCCTATTAATTTCATAATTTTTTTTCTCAGGTGGAAGCTAGCCCAGTTCAAGTAGTAGTGGGTGGAACTCCAGTCTCACGACGTATTGGTCAGGTGCAAGCTCTCCAACCATATCCGCAACAGTTTCATCAACAGGTGGTCTTGCACCCTCGACTATCATTGAGTCCTGTCGGCCAGGCATCCTATGCTGTATTGCCAGGGAACGTCTATTATGTGTAGTTCTAAGTTCTAATTTATAATTATTTAAATATTTATAATTATTTCAATTAATAAATTATTCACTTTTTATATAAAAACGTTTTTAATTTTGTAAATAATTTATCACAAGAAAATATCCGTTCCCCATTTCCGCTAATATTTAAATAAGATTTATTTTTTTAATTATATTTGATACATTATTTTTTATTCACTAGTAAAAGAGAAAGAATTTAAAGTTAAAAAGTTCATCTCATTCATTCTGACTACTCTCAGCAAAAAGAAACTTTCAATTGATTCGATTGATGATATAAAAAAATCAATAAGCTGACGTGTTCTGATGTGGGCATCCACTTGACTTCACCATACAACCAGACCCCTCACTTATATTTAATATTTAATAAAATTATTTATAATCATTTAGGGGAGGGGGGGAGTTAGTTTTGCAATTTTAGACTCCTGGGGCCTCACTGATTAGATATGCAAAATTTGGTTGAGTTTGGTATAAGGGCCAAAATTTTCATTTTTTGACCATACACCCCCCCCCCCCAATTTTGTGCGGTTAGTTTTTGCATTTTCAGACTTCTGGGGTCCCACTGATTATGTATACAAAATTTGGTTAAGTTTGCTCAAATGGCCTAGATTTTTAATTTTTAACCCCCCTCCACCCTCCTTAATTTTGGGTCGATATGCACCAAAATCTAATCAGCACTTAATCTCAATGGACCAAAACTACGTGTGAAATTTGGTTTCGATATTCACACTAGTTTTTGAGCTAGCTTGTCCACAAAAATTTGGTAACGGACAGACTAACGAACAACCGGACAACCAGACAACCAGACAGACAGACTAACAGACATTTTGACAAAACAATTATTATCTCGAAAAATATAATTTTTTCGATGTTCACTTATTAGAGCTTTTTTGTAGACCGAAATGCCATGGTTTCGCTCAATTTTTTAATTAAAATAGTTTTAGCCGTTTTTGAGATATTTCGAAAAAAAAGAAGGAAAAAAAAACACTTTTTCATCCACGATTACAATACTTGACCATATCTCGGTAAAGTAACAAGAGAATTTTCTCGCTTAATCAGAGATATTTTAGATAATTTTTATATTATCCAATGCGAAGCATAATTTACATATCTGAACAAGCAGAAGAAACTCACATTGATTCTTCTTAGGAAGATTTTTAAGTTTTTTCGAGTCGAAATAAATAATTTAAATTATTTAGGATTTTTTTGATTAAAATGTTTAGGGTCCTATTTCTGAAGCCGTATTCATTCATAGTTGGAGGCAAAATTAATCAAGATATCGTGAAAAGTTCTTCTCATTAATATTGAGTAGGTGATAATCTCTCAGGATATGCATGTAACTGATAATTTCAAAATTTGGATTCTCTCCACAAGTAAGAAGCGAGAAGTTGTGACTTCAATAGAAAAATTAAAAAAAAATTCTCGGAATTCACCACGCTTATTCTAAAAATAAAAAGTTTTTTATTTTTTTTAAATCATTAATTTTTCCATCAAATATTTCATGATAAAAAATAGAGCACGTAAAACTAACATATTCGCTGTCAACAAAACGCCTCTTCTATGGTAGATATAGACTTGCTACACCTATTATTTACCAGCCGTACTTCGAATTTGAGGATGTGTTAATCGACATACGAAGGTTATAAGTTTCGCTTTCGCTGAAATTAATTATAGAGCGATACGTGAAATCTGGGGGCACGGCAGTGGGGCACGCCCCAGCCAAGTTCGATTCGAGCGGGGATGTGGCACTGCACAGACTACCCTTTACAGGAAACAACTCAGGCCATTTGACGCCTCTGTAACTTCGTAATGGAAACCTGTACATGGCTGAAATTTTTTCCAGAATACTGGTCCATAAGCTTAACTAAATTACAAAATTTCATATTTCTACTGTTTATACCATCCAAGTTATCAAGAAGCCAAAGATAGGCTTTTTCGTCACTCGACTGACTGACTGACTGACTGACTAACTCACTCATCAAAATTCTAGAGTACTTCCACTAACCGTATAAGCGAATTTGCAAGCACAATTTGGGCAAAAATCCAAAAAATCGAAACTTTCCTTTCTTCAGGACCTAAATGAAGGGGTGAAAGTTATAAGCTTAATTAACATAAACTAAAAATTCAATGAACCTAGAATGCTGTAAATTTGGCATACTGGTAAAGCTTGACACATTAATAAAGGACGAAATTGAAAAATAGAAACTTTTCCTTCTTCAGGGCCCGAAATGAAGGGGTTAAATTTATAGGATAAATCCAACTTACAAAAGAAAGCGAAATCTCAACAAAAATCACTTGTGTAAAAAAGGCCAAAGTTCGATTAACAATATCTGTTTGCCAAAAATTAGTGAGATCAACGTGATGCCAAGCTCAACATCATCAATTTATAATGAGTCGATAATATATTAGTAATCTCACACATGCTTTTCGATTTCACATGTCCTCTATATTTTATTGATTTCACTTTTTAGTTGAAATTATTTTCATAAAACTTGGCTTTTACGCATTATTATGTATGTCACGAATTACTAGTTACCATATCATGGAATCTTAATAAGAGGGGAGTGGTGGAGGCCCTATCAAACAATAATAATAATAATTTAATACGTAAAAGCCAAGTTTTAGGAAAATAATTTGAACTAAAAATGTAAAATCAATAAAAAATATAGAGGGACATGTGAAATGAAAAACATGCGTTTTAATTGAAGTTACTAATATATTCTCGACTCATTTAATAAATTGATGATGTTGAACTTGGCAGCACATTAGATCTCACTACTTTTTTTGGCAAACGGATTTTATTAATCGAACTTGGCCTTTTTTTACACGAGTGTTTTTGTTGAGATTCGATTTTACTGGCAAGGCTCTAAAATTTGCCAACAGAACATAGTAGTACCTCTAGGCGGCTTAGATGTGTTCACTGTTGCTTAACTTCGTTGATCGGAGGAAGAGTTTTAATCGTTATTTTGGTTACCGACCATAAAACCATGCAGAAACTTTAAATTTATTCAAAAATGAAATGAAATTGAAATTAACGTCAGGGCAAAAACTATATCAATTAGCAGAGAAGAATTTGAGTAATCTTACACTACTGGTCTTTGAAATACCATCAAGAAAATGATCAAAGCCTAAGACATGTAGTTTTTGCAAAATAGAAGCAGAGCAGCAGTGCACGTCCTATGCGAATGTAAAGCAGTGGTCCACAAGAAATTCAGTTCCTAAGAAGGTTTTGGAATATTTGAAAGTCCTCATTTTAAGACTAGAATATACGTCAAATCACAAAATCCAAGGGCAGTTAGAATGTTTCAAGGCCAATAATAATAATAATAATAAATCATATTCTAAAAAATAATAATAGATTGTTTGAAAATTTATTGTTCTAGGTCTATTAAATGATTAATAATTATGTGATACTCTCTCCAGAAGGAATAAATCATATACTGCTAGTCAGTTAAAGGAAGTAATCATTTAAATCTATACTTCTAAGGTGTTGAGTTTAGTTTGTTTCCATTTGAGATGACGATCAAAAAGGAATTGATTGATTATCGATCGGGTGAGCAGAATAAGAATGATTTCCTATGGCAATAGTTGACAGGTTACTCCATGCGGCCCGTTTGGCGTCAGTTAAGTCTTAAGCAAGGCCCTACAATGCTCGATGCCAAGTTGCCAAGAACCCTTTCCCTTGCGAACTGATTTCTAAATCAAACCTGAAATAAATTTAAATCATAGGTATGAGTAGAATTTTTATTACTTTTTGCTAGCTACTTTATTTATTAATTACCTATATTTAGTAGGAACTTAGTCTTCAAAACAATTGTTTCACTTATCTTATTTGCTTTTTAAGTACTACAATAAATTGCCTCTCAAGCGAACAGGGAAAATTAGAATTTTCTTCACTCGAACCTTATTTATTTATTTATTATTATTATTATTTTGTTTTGTTTATCGTGTTTAGAAATTTCAGAAATGTGGGTAAAAATAATTTTCAAATATGATTTTTTTCTGACTGTGTCTGTCTGTGTATTTGAATCATCATATTCACAATAACTCAAGAATGTAAAGTTGCAGAGAGTTCGTTCTGTTTGTTTATATTTTCAAAATAAGGAACTAATTAAATATATTTTGCCCTTTCTACCACAGTTCTTTTTTGAAAATTCAGAAAATCAGAAAATAACGTATTTTCATTTGGGGACCTATCAAATGGCTGTAACTAATAAGATAAAATTTAGCAAACAATTTGATAATAAACTGTGCTAATTTTCATTTCTCTAGCTTGAAAATTTGTGAGCTTCTTAGAGTTTTGCAAAAAATTTCACTATTTCCTCCGATTTAAGAATTTTTTTTATTTTTGTAAGAGATGTAATTATTATTCATTAAGATTTTATATCTCCTCAGCAGACATTTACAAAAGAAAAAACTATTTGTATCTTAATGGATTCACCTTAAGATGTTGCAAAATTTTACAAAATCAAGAGTATTAGGCCAAAAAAATATATATCTAGAATAAAATTTTCTAAAACAGATTTAACAAAAATATATTTTCGGAATTTTTCCCGATTTATGGTCGGGTTTCCATCTCTGGTTAATCTTAGCTTGGGACTTTGAGTCAAAATTGTTGTCCGGTTACGTCTACTTTGGATATAATTTTTAACCGACTTCAAAAAAGGAGGAGGTTCTCTATTCGACTGAATTTTTTTTTTTTGTGCCTATGTTACCTCATATCTCCGCCAATTGTCAACCGATTTTGAAAATTTTTTTTGCATTGGGTCCAGTCTAGCTTCCGATTGGTCCCATTTTTTCGATTTTTTTTCATAGGTATTAGACCTTTTTTATTAGGTTTGTTTAGACCTAACCTCTTTGTTTATGAACCGATTTCGATGGTTCTTTTTTTATCCGAAAGGGGGTGTCTTAGGGATGGTGTCATATTAATTTGGTCAAGTTCTGATGATATGATCACTATTAATAACATCACTAAAAAGAGAAAATAAAAATTTTTAAGAAAAAAATAAAAACCGACTTCAAAAAATTAAATGCAACAAATAAAATACACTAAAAGGTATAAAATAATTATTATCTTATTTAGTTACAACTAAACGACGAAATATTAACACGAAATTACTTTTGAATTCGGTACCAAACAAACTATACCTATAAGCGAGCATATCCTCCAAACGTACTAAGTAAGATCCGTCGAGTGCGATTCATAAAAGGTATATGTTTGGCACCGACTTCAAAAAGTAATTTCGTGTTAATATTTCGTCGTTTAGTTGTAACTAAATAAGATAATAATTATTTTATACCTTTTAGTGTATTTTATTTGTTGCATTTAATTTTTTGAAGTCGGTTTTTATTTTTTTCTCTAAAAATTTTTATGTATTATATTTAGGAATGCAATAATTTTGGTTTTAGGTGAAAAATTATAGCAAAAATTATTTATTTTTATTTTATTAAATAAAATAAAACCTAATGTATTCTAACGGCTTTTAATATTAAGTAGATTCACACAAATTTGACTTTTAGCTGATTTAGCTTGAAATCAAATATATGGAGGCATTTGACCGGCGATTAATCGAACAATTTTCAGATTTTAAATGAATTCATAAATGTACTTTAAATAAGAGATTGTAAACTACAACGGCGCGAGGTGATCCGATTGACAGTCAGATCTGGCTGCCTGCAGATCAGGCGTGTCACCTTCAAACAGTGCGCTCGCGGGATCTGCTGTTCCATAATCCATTAACTAAAATAATATCAGAAAACGACTTGAAGCTGATTTGTGATCAAAAAAATAAAATAAATAAATAAAAAATAATAATATTGTAGGATTAAATTTAATAAGAATTAGTACTGAAATAAACAGATTGGTTTAAATTGATTTTTAAATAATAAATTAGTTCTTAAAGAACAGATTGGTAAAATTTAAAGAAATCGGCCAAGTACAGAATTGATCGAACATCTAGGGTTCCATAGCAGACGTTCAGAGCTGGCAAAATAAGAAACATCTGACTCCAGCTTCTGATTGCTATAGTCATGATAGTAGTTGGACTCCGGCTCTGAATCCAATTCTGGCAAAATTAAATACCAAGGCATTTTAAGAATATTTAATTAAAATGATTCAAAAAGTTAGGGCTTTCAGACTCCGAATCTAAATAAGTGCTTTGAGAGCTCATTAGTGCTTGACTAGAGTGTCAAAATAAAAATACAAAATAGCATTTAAGTACGATTTTAAAAAAACCGATTCAAAGTACAGTAATATAGTATAGTACGAAATATGTTTTACCATCAATTTATTTTATCTAGTGATCCAGTCTAATTATTTTAAACCTACCAGAATAATTTATTGAAAAAAGCAATTTTTTAAATCACTTGGCTTAATTGAAGGCAAAAGTGGAAGGGACTTGGATGTAGTCTCATATAAAACATTGATAATGTATTTATAATTAAATGAGAATAATAATAAGAAGAAAAAGTAATTCCCAAATTAAAATATTTGATTTTATTAATTTTCTTAGAAAGACGGACTGGTAAGCGAAACAAGTAGGTTATAATGAAAGGCAGTCCAAATTATTTAATTGAATAGTTTTTGTTTTACTTGAGTAGTAGTAATATGATAGTGTAATATATGTAGTAATATGATGATTCCAAAAAGAATACCAAGTTTTCAATATCCATATGATATTGAGTCCATGAAAACCATTTATAATTGAAGTAAGACTGATGATGAAGACCAAGTCTTCGAAACTATAGTCTCAAACAAATAAATAATATATATACAGATATATCATCTCGAGATATATATGTGTGTATGTTTATTTACTTGCATCAAGCAGAGGACAACCTCTTTGTTTTCTTTGAAATTATTTAAATTTTTTATTCAAATACCGACGTTTCGAAACCTTTTCTCCTTCAGGTAAGTATAGCTCACTCAGTTGACTAAGTACACTTATGATATAATGAGAAAAGTATTGTAATATTATTGTTATCACTGAAAAAAGAGACAAATGGAAGTCGAGTTATACTCACCTATCACTAACTATTCATTACCCTGAAGAAGTAAAGAAAAGATCTGAAAACGTCGTATTTGAATAAAAATTTAAATAATTTGGACTGCCTTTCATTATAACCTACTTATTAAAATATTTGTATTAAGCAGAATACAACATCTTTAACTGAATTGTTATAACAAGAATCGGTATCGCACTGATTCCAAAAGATGGAAGAGACAAAAGGTAAATAAAAGAGTGAGACACACGTGAAGATGTAATATGAAAGAAACAAGGCGCCTTGTTTTGATTCAGGTAACGACAAGGACAACCTGAGCTAATAGGCAATAAATTACATCATTGGACGGATGCCCAGTGTCATTGGATCACAAAAATGGAGAGGGAAGAAAAATAGACACAGCCACGATCTTCTTCCTTTCCCTAAGACAATTTATAGATGAATGAAGAAAGTTTAATTAGCAAATAAGAATTTACTTATCTACCTCACAAATTAAAAAATACAAATACATATGGAAATAAACTGCAACGGTTTGCTGCTAAACATTATCCAAAGTCATTTGAAATATTAATATGTTTATTCCTTTATTAATAATCAGATATCACTTGCTATTTGCAATTCATGTTGACGTAAATTCGAAAAATAGTGATCAATTTTTATCTAATACTCGAGGAATAACCATTCGACATTGGATTTTTGACGTTTCGATTATTATTGGCAACCATTGCTGAAGAATAGAGGAATCAACTTAAAATTAAAAATACCCATCGATTCTCATCCAATACTTGAGGAATAACCATTCTACATTGGATTTTTGACGTTTCGATTATTGACGCTACGATCTTCTTCCTTTCCCTAAGAGAATTTCTAGATGGACGAAGAAAGTTTAATTAGCAAATAAGAATTTACTCATCTACCTCACAAATTAAAAAATTAAAATACATATGGAAATAAACTGCAACGGATTGCTGGTAAACATTATCCAAAGTCATTTGAAATATTAATATGGTTATTCCTTTATTATTAATCAGATATCACTTGCTATTTGGAATCCATGTTGACTTAAATTCGAAAATAGTGATCAATTTTTATCTAATACTCGAGGAATAACCATTTTACATTGGATTTTTGACGTTTCGATTATTATTGGCAACCATTGCTGAAGACATAGAGGAATCAACTTAAAATTAAACATACCCATCGATTCTCATCTAATACTTGAGGAATAACCATTCTACATTGGAATTTTGACGTTTCGATTATTATTAATAACCATTGCTGAAGACAATGAGGAATCGGCTTAAACAAAATAACGATCGATTCTTATCTAATACTAGACGAATAACCTTATTGCATTCCATTTTTGATGTTTTGATCATTAATGGTAACCTCTACTGAAAACATGGAATAATCCATTTAAAATCAAAAAGACTAAATTCTTTTGGTAAACAACTCAACCTTGAGTATACAAAATTTGTTTCATCATAGACCCTCCTTTCCATTTTGGGTGGTTGGTTTTTAAATACAAATCTTTTATAAAAAACTATCTTGCAACGTTTATTTAATATCCAAATTTTTCGGGAGAATTTCTCCCTTTATCACCGGAATTTTAAGTAATTTGAAAAAATAATTACTTTAAGAAATCAATATAAATATATATAGTATAATATACTAAATTTACTTCTTATAGAAACTGTTTTTCCAAATTTCATAAAATTCCATTGATAAATTCTCTCGTAACGTTTGGATTTTTAAAAAACGTTTTAAGATTGTTTTTTTTATAAGAAAATGTATTTATTTATATATACCCTATACAAATGGGATGCCGGATTTTCAGAGAATTAAAAGAGTTGCTATCGGTTAAAAGAATGAGTGCGAGTGGTGGTAGTTTCGTCAAACCGGTCTTAGGAAATGTACAATACATTTGATGATGATCAGTACGAATGTAGGATTGTACTTAGATTACGATAGCAAAAACCGCGTTTCAATATCTCCAATACGTATTTGTTATTCGTTATTTGCTTATCTATTCAAATTACTACCCCTATCTTAAACTATTTCTTTCCTTGTCTTTATGACCTACTTATATTTTTGTTTATATTTTTTTTACCGCAATAAAAATTGGTTAACCGACAGGGTTGTGCCTGTTAATTGAATAGATGAATAACAGAAAACGTTAAGCAACAACCCATCCCATTCATTGCATATGAAGAAATGATAAAAATGCAGGTTTACGAGCTAAAAATACACTGTATTTTATTTTACAGAAACAAACAATCTATATTTACAATATATATATATATATATATACATATTTTTATATACATGAATTTACGCTCTAGATCTAGACTCTAGACGTCTAGACGACTAACATATGTACCGGTACCGACGGCCGTCGATCAACAGTAAAGCGTGGGTGATTTTTCGCGGGCTGATGGTTAACAGAAACTGATAGTTAAAAGAATGATGGTTAATCGAAGTCTCACTGTACTTAAATGAAGTGAAGAAATTTATTTCAACCTCTTGTATTTCTAACAAATCAAAATGAATAAATAAATGTTTGCTGGAAATCTATATCTGCAACCACAGGTGTTTTTGAATATTTATTTTATTCCCCTACCTGGAGTCATTTTCAATTGTTAAATAATTATTGAAATTTCAATTGACCAAATAGAAAGTTTATAGAATGATAAATGAAGTAGGGAGGGGAAATTAATCAAATACATAGGTGTGTCTTATTTGTTTGTGAATGTGTTTTGCTTTGGAAATGTCCAAGTTCAAGTTCAAGTTGAAGGGGGGCTCCGATCGACAAGATGTTTGCATCCGAACCGGTCCAAAAGGTCCGGTTCAAGGAACCCACTACCGTTAGAGACACGAGGACCTAAAAGGGCGAAAGCAAAGGTCAGGGTCGCCATCCAGAATCACTTGCGATCTCTCCTTGCTTTCAGTTTATCGACCTCAACTGCCTATTAATAGCAATCCAGGTGAATATTTACGACGGCGCTGAGTATCCCATTCAAATGACATAATCGTTTATTACAACTCTGAACAAAAACTGGAAATAACTATCAATTTATTGTGGTCATGTATCAGCTTTAAAAGCTCTTGGGATAAGTAATAACCATGATATTCTATGACTTACAAATGGATTCCCTGCTCAAGCATTTATCAGTTACAAAAGTGAACAACTTGAGAAATAAATGGAAGAATAAAAGATGAAGATAAACATTAGATGTTATAGCTTTGATCAGGTCTTTTATGTTGGATATATTTTTGGAAATGTCACAGTGAATACGACAAAACAGACTAAAAGTCAAGGACAAGAATGGTAAGAATCATTGATAAGTTAGGTAATTTTAATGAAGGACATAATTAATGCCAGCAATAATTAAAACTTCTCAGATCAAGTCTCCAGGAATAGTTCGACAGAATGAGCGATGCACAATTTATAGATCTTCACGAATCCTCCATTAGCATAATATCAGTGATTTATTAGAATAAAATGGAGGAAAAAGTGAAAACATTTTCCAAAATCATGTACGCTCTATTAATTTTGGTGATTTGACAATTTTTTCTATTTGTTCTTTTTTATCTGTTTGAGATAGAACGCTGAGACTTAGACATCACTATGGTGTGATGCATATCCATTCCATGTGAATCAAATTTTAGCTATTCACCTACAAATGATTTAATGTTACTCATATAACAATTTCATTTTTTTTTATTTCTGCATTTTTCATCCAATTTAAAAAATTTGATCAATGAGGTTTTGAAAATACTTAGATATGGGAACGACATTCAGACACAGCAGACAGAAAAAAATCATGCATAAACGAGTGATGGTATATTTTTAACCGACTTCAAAAAAGGAGGAGGTTCTCAATTCGACTGAATTTTTTTTTTGTGTCTATGTTACCTCATATCTCCGCCAATTGTGAACCGATTTTGAAATTTTTTTTTGAATTGGGTTCAGTCTAGCTTTTGATTGGTCCCGTTTTTTTCATTGGTATTAGACCTTTTTTGTTAGGTTTGTTCAGGCCTAACTTCTTTGTTTATGAACCGATTTCGATGATTCTTTTTTCACTATTAATAACATCACTAAAAAGAGAAAAATAAAAATAATTTTAAGAAAAAAATAAAACCGACTTCAAAAAATTAAATGCAACAAATAAAATACACTAAAAGTGTATAAAATAATTATTATCTTATTTAGTTACAACTAAACGACGAAATGTTAACATGAAATTATTTTTTGAAGTCGGTGCCAAACAAACTATACCTATAAGCGAGCGTACCTGCCAAACGTATTAAGTTAAGATCCGTCGAGTGCGATTTATAAAAGGTATATGGCGACGACTTGAAAAAGTAATTTCATGTTAACATTTCGTCGTTTAGTTGTAACTAAATAAGATAATAATTATTTTATACCTTTTAATGTATTTTATTTGTTGCATTTAATTTTTTTGAAGTTGGTTTTATTTTTTTCTTAAAATTATTTACTTTACCATACAGGGTATGGTCAAGTATTGTAACCGTGCATGAAAAAAGTGTTTTTTGCTTCTTTTTTTCAAAATATCTCAATAACGGCTGAAACTATTTTGATAAAAAAAAATTGAGCGAAATCATGGCATATCGCTCTACAAAAAAGCTCTAATAAGTGAACATCGAAAAAATTATATTTTTCGAGATAACTGTTTTGTCAAAATGTCTGTTAGTCTGTGCGTTATCAAATTTTGTGGACTACAAGCTCAAAACTAGTGTGAATATCAAAACCAAATTTCACACGTAGTTTTGGTGCATTGAGATTAAAAGCTGATTCGATTTTAGTGCATATCGACACAAAATTAAGGTGGGGGAGAGGGGGTTAAAATTTGAAATTATAATATTTTTAAACTAAAAAACAAGAAAAATGAAATATACTATGAAATGAACCTATAATAACGAAAATATTTTTTTTTCTGGCTCTAAAATTAGGGGAGGGGGAGTTCAAAAATAATAATCTAGGCCATTTGAGCAAACTCAACCAAATTTTGTATACATAATCAGTGGGCTCCCCAGTGGGTCGGGAGGGGCAAAAAATGAAAATCTAGGCCCTTGGACCAAACTCAACCAGAAGTGTATGGCCACATCAGAACATGTCAATTTATTTTTATTTTATTTTTTTTTATTTTTTAATGATACTAAAAAATAAATATTTTATTCATAAATAAATTTGAGAATTTTTACAAATATTTTAATTTTAATTTGAACGTGACCCGGAAATTTCGGAATTTCTCAAATTAATAATATCTTAAACACGTTTAAAGCCACCTTCTACAAAGCAGTTTAATTATCAATAATCAGAGGTTAATATTATGTTCAGCCCAAGTCACGTCTCGTCCCATCCAAGAAACAGGATTCTTTATTGACTGTAGATAAACCTAGCCTGCTTGGAAACTTTTATCAGTTTAACACTACTCGTTTGAAAATTTATTTCAAGTTAAAAAAATAAATAAAAAATGGAAAGACCATTGAATAACAGAACATGAAAATGACAATGCGATATCTCAGATTACAATAAAACGCTGGACTCCCCAGGTAGTGTTATGCAAATGAGAGTGAGTCTTAAAGAAAGTCGAGTGACCTTCACCTCTGTTTCTAGAGTACAGGAGCAGAGGCGTAGGTCTCTTCGTGATGGCCGATGCATTGCGATGGCGGTCCTGAACTGTCGAAGCGGGGGACACCACGTGACCGGGTTCAATGCCACACTGCCTCCTCCAAGCAGTTTATCTTCATTGTTTGGCAACAATGCATTAGAGGTATAAAGCGGATGGACGCAGAGCCAAGGGTCAGTCGCAAACCATCAGCGCCATCATGTGGAAGGTGAGTCCCTAATCCCTCCCCCTAATTTTTTGTTTGTTTATAACAAGATATTTATTATCTGAGTGTATAAATATGTTCAACTAATTTCCACATCTTGTTATTGGGCTCCCTTTTATTATATCATATACGAGTATAATGAAATCTAATATATTCCGATGATTCGACCGTTGGCGTTCCTAAAACCAGAAAGAAGAAACAGGTTCTAGTGCTAGGGTTCTAATTAGAAAACAATGGAATTGGTTTTCCTTTGTTGTTTTTGTCCCGACTTCTGTCCCAAGGCACAGAACTCTATTTTCATCTACATAAATTTCACTAGGTTATACTACAATAGTACTAGAAGAAGGAGGATATCAGCCAAAGTTGGAATCATTGAGTTCAATAAAACACATTTAATAAGACGTTTTGGCCTGAATTTTATTTGGCCATCTTCAGTCAATTAGGAGTTATACACAAAATGCGGTACACATGTGTGATCGAACCAAGACTTTTTAGCTTCATGTAAATTTATAACGTGCCTGGACCCAAAAGTTTCAGAATGAAGCTAAAAATTTTATTATTTGACAAGCCTTGGTTCGGACACATATATGTACCGCATTTTGTGTATAACCTCTTATTATTGACTGAAGATGGCCAAATAAAATTAAGGCCGAAACAGTCTTATTAAAAGTGTTTTATTGAACCCAGTGATTCCATCTTTGGCTGATACCTCCTCCTTCATCTAGTACAGTTTCATCACAGCCACGAACTCTAACAATATTTATACTACAATAGTTTGTTGCATTTTTAAAGAATTAATAATTGTAAAATGCTGTTTGGGGATGGACTTGTTGGATTAAAGGCTTCCCTTTTTCATAGTTTAAAAATGTCTTTAATAATTTAATTCTATTTATTTTCTTAGAAAGACGGACTGGTAAGCGAAATATGTAGGTTATAATGAAAGGCAGTCCAAATTATTTAAATTTTTTATTCAAATACCGACGTTTCGGAGACCTTTTCTCTCCTTCTTCAGGGTAATGAATAGTTATTGATGGGTGAGTATAACTCGGCTCCCATTTGTCTCTCTTTTCAGTGATAACAACAATATTACAATACTTTTCACCATTATATCATAAGTGTACTTAGTCAACTCACCCATCAATAACTATTCATTACTCTGAAGAAGGAGAGAAAAGTTCTCCGAAACGTCGGTATTTGAATAAAAAATTAAAATAATTTGGACTGCCTTTCATTATAACCTACTTATGTCTTTAATAATGTTAGTTGTTATATCGTCGCCTTAGAGAGTAAACCTGCTAACTCACAACAAGGAAATTTTACAGGGCAGAGAAAAAACAAACAAAATTTAATATTGCTGCTATGGAAAAAACTATTATTCACATTTTTTCTACAACTTACGATCGTAATTTTAAGTAGCAGTTTTACTTGGACAATGCCTGCATCTCTTTTTCTTTCGAATGGTATTAATATGTCATATATGATAAAAAATGGAGTTAGCAGGTTTACAATCTAAACCGACGATATGTATTTTGTAATATCATATTCTTTTTATGCCAATCTCCACATTGTGCTGCGAAAATTATTCACTAGGGTGGTTTCACATTGCTTTCTTTTAAGGCGCCATGACACTTTACGACCTGGCTATTAATCGATCCCGAGTTAAATCTACACCCCTAATATACCCCTAATGTTTTGTGAAATTGTAGTTATATTTTGGAAAGTGGGCAATCCTCTTTAGAAAAACAAATAAATCAATTATTAATGATCTTATAGATTCTTTCTGATTTCCCCATTCAAGGTAAAATAAGAAAATTGATCAAAACTTCTTAGTTTTTTCACGAAGTTTCGGAATCTAATTTTTCATTCGTTAATCTGTTAGAATAGATTATTTGTGTTAACTCTAGTTTTATCTTTCATGGTCTGCAAATGGCTTTAGAATTATAAAGCCAATCTAAGGAAAAACACTACAAATCTTAAAGTTATTTTTCAATTTTAACATGGGTTGTCCAGCACAAAATAATACCTATCCGTCTAGAGAATCTATTCAGAGTAAGTTAGGAAAATTATATGCTGGGATGGTGGTCTTCTGATGGCGTATTTTATGGGTAATACATGGCGTTGTAAACTGTTTAAACATTATATACATAATGTTTAATTAACTATTCTTGCGTTAAGATAAGTTTATTTTAATTGACTCAAAAACCGAAACCATCTGAAGTTTTGAGAAAAATTTAAGAAATCAATCCAATCAATTAATTTTCTTATCCAACATAGAAAATACGAATTACATTATTTCTAAAAAATCAAAATTGAACCTATGAAATACAAATTATATTTACACTTAAAATAGTTGTTTTTCAATATAAAGATCCAATAAATAGCTTTAATACTTAAATGATTTAATCCTATAAAATGATAAAAAAATTATATAAATTTCAGTGTAAGTTAATATAGAGTTTTTGAATTCATGAATAACTAACTATTAGAATTGCTTTGTTTTCTTAAAAGTTCATGTTTTTCCTTCAAGTCCAAATTTATACTTATTCAACGCCCCTTCGCGGCTCTCAAATTACAAATCAATTAATTAATAGTTTATCTCGATGACTTCTACAGACTATAATTTTTTTTCTACTTCCATCTTTCCCAAATCCTATCAGCTACTATTCTTCAAGACCACACAAAAAAATAATAATTAACAAATGGATAGATTTGTACAGTGCAGTATTGATATAATTCAGTGTCATGTCATTTTCAAAGTTGAGTTTAAATGAAAAGTCGCCTCTTCATTTTGAAGCTTGACATCCGGGGTATCAATACTAATTAATAATAAAAGTGTGGTGTCTGAGAAAAAGAGGTCCTCACTACCCTATATGGTCAATATGATCTTTTACATAAAGGTCTTGGGTGTTCCAGTAGTGAGTCGAAAAAGAAGAATATAGGTATATAACAAAAATCAAAAAAAGATCAGTATTTAGACAAATTACCAAGACAACTCGAATTGTGAACATTATGTGTAAGTAATAATTGATTATTGGTACAGTAGAATGATTAATAATAACACTTTAGAGTTATTGAAGAAAGACCAACTTATAGAGACAACGTATTTATTTTATAAATCCAAAAATATGGATTTGAAAAATGGTATGGAGTGTGGACTTTTTTTTTGAATCTTTCTTGGCGCAAATTTCTTGCTTTTTAAATAAGAATTTTTCTAATAAATAATTATATTGGCTGATTTATTCCTGCATCAAGGGACAAGGAGCAATTTCTCTAAAGTGGTGTTCAAAATATATTATTAAATGTTTATTAGTTTTGTTAAAAAGTCACCCCAGATTGTTTTACCGTATATTAAATATGAAGATCCGGCAGAAAAAGAAAAGGGTACATTTTTTGTCGATTTCAAAATACCATTGCTATCGGTTAGCTTTGAGGGTATTTTATTACTGTTCAGTAAATACAAGAGAAAAAACTGGGAGGAAATTTCAAGGAGTAAAAAAAAAACAATTCAAATAAACCAAAATGAAAAATAACTCAGTAGAATATGCTCTCATATATATTAATAATGATCTGTTAAAACCAAAGTGGTTTAAGTCACATTAATCACATTTTGAGATATAAAAGCTTTTAGTATATTTATTATAAGAAATTCACTGACTGCATAAACTTGTGCTGCTTATTTTTTTTTTTTTTTTTAAATGTAATTTCTTATGCGACTCTATAAACGAGGTAATACTTAATGACTTTTTCTGAATTTTTCACTTTTTCTACGGAATGTTCTGAATTTAGAAAATTCTTGTTTTCTATGGAAATACACACGTGAGCACAAAGACAAATAAACAGAAAAAATCTTACCAGAAAATTATTTTTCTCCACATTTTAAACAAACCTAAACACAAATAAACCAAAAATTTGAAAGTTTTATATTGAATTCAATACTCCGGTTGACCAATAACCATACTAAATAATTAAGTAAATATAGTTGTCTAAATAAAATCACTAGAAATTTCCAAACTAAGCCCTTTTGATATAATTATAAAGATAATCTATAACAACTCTGTTTCAGTAGTTGGCAATCTCATCCGATTTCATTTATAAATCTTTACTCTGCTAGTAGCTAGGTAATTTAAATCTTTGATATTAATTTAAGCATGGCCGTAGCCAGCGGGGGAGGGGGATTAGGGTGTTAAACACCCCTCCCGAAATATTGAGGTAAACTTCGAAATTTTACATGATATAAATAAACGTTCAATAAAAATTTTATAAAAAAAATACTCTGGTAAAAAAAAAGCAATTTGGACATCTGAGAGGTGTCTCCTACTTCTAGGAGTATATCCCATAAACTCCAGTGGGTAACTACCCGTCCTCCCAGAAATTTATTTATGGGTACGGCTTTGCATTTAAGGAATAGTCATTACGTTCAACTTTGATTTTCGAAAATTACTTAAAATCGAAATAAATTTAATTTAAAATATCATATATGGTTTGGCTGTATGTTTAGTCTTAGAAATACTTGATCGTGAAATTGTTTAATGATGAAGTATAAATCTTTAAGTAAAATTTTTAACAAATTAACTGGTGAAATATGTGTTAGATTTCTTTTGATTTGGGGACAAGTCAAATCATTTTTTAATTCCGTCTCATTGTTTTTTTTCATGTCCTAGGTCTAGAACCTAGATAATATAATTTTAGTTATAAACTTTTCTAAACTAGAATTTGATTGGGTTAGCTATAAAGAGGATTACAAAAACTCCGGGTCGTGGAGATGAAAGTAAAATGACTCGATGACAAAAGCCGATCGTCTCTTGATGGTGCGTTTGTCCCTGAATGCTATTTGAATGGCAATCGAAAGCAGGGGAATCGAAGAGAATCCCGATGAGCATACCAAATGCTTGACCTCTACTAGCCCAAAAGTAGCCACTCCCTTCGCTGGGAGATTATGCTAATAAGGAAAATAATCTTCATGTTGATGACCTTACTGTTTTTGCAGGTGGTGATTTTGTTAACCGTGAGCTCGTGTCTGGCTGTTCCCCTCCAATTGGTCCAATATGCGGCCCTACCTTACCAGCAATATCAGCAATACCAGCAATACCAGCAATATCCTCAATATCAGCAATATCAACAACTTCAACCTTTTCAACAAAATCAGCCCTTCCAACAACAGCTACCTCTTCAGCGACTCCAGGTGGTTCAAGCTCTACCAAACAGGTATTTTCCGATAAAAAATCGATCATAATAATTTTCTGGTTTTAAGAAGGAGATTATATTTTCATGCTGTGGCTTTGACTATCAAATCAATGATCTGGAATTATTTTTTGCTTAAACTACCTATAAGAAAATCAATTAAAATCGTATAGTTTTTTGATGACATTTCGGCTTCTGATTTCAATAATTAATGATGAATATAAGCAGTCAGATTCTATTAAGTCATAAGATTGCACTACTCGAAGTTCATGGCAAAGTTATAGACAGAAATTTGGACTTTGTACCCTGGTCGCCAGGAAGAGACAATCTAGCCTCGGAATGAATTCTGTTATTGTCAGTATTTCCGTTACTGATTGTAAATTAAAAGATGCCTCATATGTTGTGGTATCATTTGGAGGCGAAGAATTTTGTTTAAGCCCATCAAAATACCATTTACTAAGAACTTTCTTTCCAAAAAGATCAAGGACATCCCAGTCAAGGGGGAAAACCGATTGAAGATAGCTATCTACTAGGTAAAAGTTTTTTTTTTTTTTATTTATTTAATGTCACCGGGAACAAAGCCCATTTAGACAGCACATAAGTAAAGTGTTAGTAGGGTTAGTGGGGGAGCCGAGTTTTCAGCCGGTAGAAATTTTTATTCGTCAGCTAGATCGAACCCCGGCCTCCCATTCCAACATCGTCATAATTGATCGATGTCGAAACGAGACCAGTGCGTTAGCCAACTGAGCCAACCCGGCTCCCCTAGGTAAAAGTTAAGTAGGAAGAATAAAGAATAAAAAAATTTCGAAGCAGATCTTCCAATAATTTTATTATTCCGAAAAGACAAATACCAATAATTTGTTTTCGGATCGATCGAACTTAATGTTAAAAGATTTTTTTTAATATTATAAAAATTTTTGAAATAAAATTGTAAGAGATATTTTATATACCTAAATTATATTAGTCCAGACATCATGAGCAGTCCTCTGGATACGTTCCAAAAACAAGATCAGGTCATACCCAATTTATTATGATAATCCACATTAACAATAAATTTGTCACAAATTCAAGATTTTCCATCGAAAGAAATAATAAAAATTAAATTAATTTTCTATTTATACTTAGCGTCAGGTATGTTTCTAGACATTTTTTGGAAGATAAAATCAGAATATTATACAAATTATATAGGTATTAATTAATATAAGCATATTTAATGAGAAGTTATGTTAAATAAAATTTTAAAGAATATTTTAGTTTTTGATAAAATTAGAGAAAAGTGAACAATAAGGACGAACCTGAGATAGAGAAGAGCTCAAATGATTAAGACATAGATGATTGCTAAGGGAAATTTTAGAGTGGTAAGAAGAAAGAGAAGTTTTAGAATGGAGTATTTTCCCCACAAAATTAAGATATCGGGTGTGAAACTTTTAGAAAAGTGAAAGAGTTGGCAAAGGATAAAGCCAGGTGGTTGTGACAAACTAGTCTTAGGGTACTATCTACTTAAATGATGATGGTAATTTTATATTATATTTTCGGGAATGTATATTTAGGGCTAACTTTAGAGGGGGGGGGGGGGGAGTCCGATCCTGCTTATTCAGACTAACAAAAAATAAATAACATCAATATTTGATCATGAATCTATTCCTTACTTAGCTTCAAATATAAAATTATTTTCCTTTATACTAATAAATTAAATATATTTAATATATATGTTTTTTATTTTTTTGTTTTTTCAGAGGAGTAGTTTCACCGCAAAATATTGTTTATCTTGCTAATAGTAATGATGGTAGCAACACTAAACAACTTACACTTTTTGAAAATTTCCAAAACTGGGTCGGGTCGTTCGGATCTTCAACAAGCGAAGTATGTATCAAAGTGAAATAATTAAAATACATTTTTTGTAATCAAATTTATATATCTGTATAGATAATTATTAATTTATTTATTCTTCCGTTAGCCGCCAGTTGAAGAAGTGGATAGTGATACAGAACCGACTACCCCAGCTCCAGCAGGACAAGAGAATAAGGAACCTCTCCCAGAAAAAGAAAAACTGGAGAATGCCGAGCCACTACCAGTGCAACCATTACAACCAGAACAACCCCAACCCCAACAGCCTGTAGTAGGTGTGATGCCAGCCAGTACAACAAGACTTATTTTGGGTAAACTACAAATAAATACTTCTACTAAACAAAGAAAGTTTATTTAAAATTTCAATAATTACAAATCAAAGCAATTAAAAAACAAATATTTTCATTTGAAAGGCAATATAGGTAATCTATAAATTTGGTTGGTATTCTTTGTGAATTTTTTTACATAAAAGAGCCATTAGCCATGCTAGTAGTCACAAGTTTATTTCCCGGTAGTTATATAAAATAACATAAAATATCGATTTTAACTATTTTAGCATGATTTTGAAGATCAAAAAATTGTTTAGGTATTTTTCAAAATTCCAAAAGATTGTTTAAACACCGATACTTCTAGAATAGATATGAGGCTATAGAGAAATTCCTCCAAACTTTGTTTCTCTTTGTACTTGAACTTGAGTATATATTAAGTCGAAGTATCAAGTCCCCAAATTAAAATACTTATTTGCACTAGGAATTTGACCTTTGAACTGCTCTGAATACAATAATGTCTTAATGTTGTGAGGTGGATATGTTAAAAGGTGTAATTATCAAAAATTTTAGTTAGGTAAAGTAGTGTGGGTTTTAGGTGAAACATGTTATTAATTAATAAAGTAAAGGGAGTGTAGTTTCACGATGAATGAATTGTGAAACTGCACTCCCTTTACTTTATTAATTTGTCAAAAATAAAAAAAATAAAATTTAAAACTACAATGGATTTCATGCAGAAACATTTTGATCGTAATTGTCCCACTAAAAATATTATCATTTCACTTAAGGTGTTTTGTGCCATTTCATAAAAAACGGCTGCTTTTCTTACAATTTGCTAAGACTTTTTATCATAATTGATTTCTCAGAAATGAGCGTTTTATAATTTTATTTGCAGGAGTTTTTTTATATTCATTTAAAAAAAGAAAGAGCATAATTTAATAATTAAGTACTAATAAATTAATTAAAAAGAGATTTAGGAAAAATGCGAGTACTATTCATTTGGACACTATTTCCTATAGTTTGTTTGTATTCTTATATTCCAGGCCAACCCCAATTTTTCGGTAACTTCGCTGCATTGCAACAAGGGGCTCTTGTTCTACGACAGCAGCCACTTCCAGTATATCCCCAGGTTCCTATGGGAGTTAGTGGTGTGCCATACCAGCCAGGAAGACCTCCATTAGCAAGCAGTGATGAAGTAGAGACCTTACCATTGGCTGGTAAATTAAAAGGCTCTCCCATAAGATTTGGTTCAAATCTTGTTCGATTTCAACCCGTAAAAAGGAAACAAGCGAACGATGAACAAAGTGACGAACAAACTGAAGAAGTCGAATCTGAACCTGAAGTTGGACCAACCATTGCTCAGGTGATACAAAAACTCTCAGATTCTAAATTAATTTAGATCTAAGCATAGTATAATTTGAAAGATTTCAATTTTCTGATGGTAATAGATTCAAATTTTCTTAAAAAAATCATAAGATAGTGTCATCTATTAATAGATGACACCATCTTAAATCCGATGGAATGAATTATTTTTAATTATATGTCAGAAGGGGTGATTTTCAACCCTCGGGTATCGAACCCGAGACCCAGTAACAGCAATCCGGGCCACCTGGCTCACCTGCGAGGTGCGAACCTCTTTGACATATGTAAACGCGTTAAATGTGAAAAACAACCCTTCTGACATATAATTAAAAATAATCCATTCCATCGGATTTAATAGATGACACCATCTTATGATTTTCTAAGACATAGTATAATTATCTAGGTTAGTATTCATCTGCCTCACAGATATATGATTGATAAATAATAATCAATTCTCTCTTGAAACGGCCTTATTACCTAATTAACAAAATCGAGCACAAAGAAACAAAGCTTCCCAATTGTATTGTAGGCGGTAGGCCTTCTATTTCTTATGTTTTATAAGAATCAAATTTACCTAAATGTTTGGAATACACCTGAATGCTTGCATTTAGGATGTGATATATTCCAGAAATGAATGATTAAATTGATATTGACATTTCCATTTTGATAAATGCAATCATGCGTTTTCACTTTGGTATAAAACACACACTATTTAACGAGACTATAGTTTCGAGGCCTTTGAATTGATTCACAGTTGTGAAACACACATTCAATCAATTGTAATAGACTAATGAAGAGGGCAAACCCCTCGAAACTAAAATCTCGTTATAAATAAATTAAAAATTTATTTTCCCAGCAGAAGACACTCTTTTATTGCCTCCTTCAATTTATAAAAATGCTGCTACTCTCGGCAAAAAGAAACTTCCAATTTAACATCCGGCACTAGTTTTGGGAACATATATTTCCAAAAAAATTCCTGGAGGAGGACCTCTGGATCCCCCAGACCCCCTAGAATTTCCCCGTTCTAGCAGTGCTAAATTTGCGATGACACCACTAGTGGTATTCAGCGCCAACTTAAGCTAGTTCTTTCACAAATGCAAAAATTCTAGAAGTATTCGAAACTTGGAATATAAGTCATTAAAAGCATAATAAACTCACTGTTAAAATTTGAAGACTATTTACCACACCAAACATGAAATAATTGCAATTAAAAATGGAATTTTTTACATATGTTACATTGGGAAAGGGTGGTTAAATGATCATTACAATTTTTTTCATTGAAGGACTTTCACCATCTTGATTAAAAACTAATATTTGTTAGAATAATATATTCAGAGTAACTTAAAAAAAAATGAAATTATATACCTCGTAGTTTTGATAAAAAAAATGAACATTTTTGGGCGATTAATTTTACTGGAGGGGATATAAGATCAATGGTTTGGAAACGATCCATTCATAAAGAGGATATAGTAGTGTGAGAAGTACAGTTAGGTTTAAAAAAACATAACATAAAATTTTAGTACCGTTCATATGTATAGAGTGGTTACGAGGCTAAAACTTTTTGTGTGGATTGTCGAAAAAGAACTACCTTAAAAGCTCGATTAAAAAATCAGTGTTAACTTTTAACACACATCACAGCTTGCTGACTGATCTTATTATTGTTATTATTTATTATTCATTTTCATAAATATCTGAAAAGTCGTTTACCCGGGTCTCCTCTTTGAGGTGGGCTTCAGCTTTTTAATATTTTTATTAAGTGTAAAAGAAATTATAAATAAAAATATTTACTTTTATTCATACATTCTCTAATTTATTCACTATATACAACTCAACATCTTTAAACAAATATTTCATTTCGATAATTTAAACTTTGTTGACTCTGGAAAAAAAATTTAAACAAATCGTGTTTGTTCTTGAATGATTAAAAAACTTAATTCAAGTCATGTTATAAGAAAACAGAACAAACACCCTTAAGCGTGTTTAATAGACAGCGAGCTGTTAAGAGAATGACTCATGTTAAATTTTAAAGAATATTCAGCTACCTTTTGATGTCTACTGCAGACAATGCATGTGTTTTTTATCCAATTGTTCTTGGATGATCAGTCTTTTTCATTTTTATTTTTTTTTTTAGTCTAAACCTGCAGCTATCGCTCTGGCCGGCCCAGGCGGCACTGCTTCAGCCGGCCCTCTAGGACAAGCGCTGGTTGGAGACGGCGGTATTGCTATATCAGCACCTTCAGCCACGGCTGTCTCGGGGGGTGCTCGCCCTCCAGCCCTTGCACCCCCACAGGCGGTACAAGCCTATAAGACTTTCTACACGGCCATGAACAAGCCCGAAACTCTGATCAAGTCTTTCGGACAATAATCACATTCAATCTCCGCAGCCTCTCGTTCAATATTAAAAGATGACCATATATTTTCCAGCATAAACAATTTCTTATAATAAAATATTTAAGTACTCATAATTTGAATGAAAAATAATAGAACATTATATTCGATAAAATTTTTAAATTATAATAATTTTGCTAAGAGTTTTAGGTGAAATATTTTTTATAATTTTCGATATAGGGTGACCCAGCCAGTAGTTGATGCCCATCCAGTAGTTGATCAAATGTTCAAATTTTCGTGTCATTTTCAGTCGGAAACAACTATTTTCTCTGGGCCCATTGAAAAATATATTTAGTTATTTATGATTTAAATGTTGTCAACTCAGGTTGTTTCACATATCGAAGAACCAACTAAAACCAGCAAAACAAGAAATCTTTTTTCGGTTCATGAGTTGCAATACTTTTAAAAAATGTAATTTTTTAATTTCCATTGTGTCTCTTAAAAAATAATAAAAAAATAAATAATAATAAAATAAAATATAAATAAAATTATCAAACTGTGTTATTTTACCTCCTTTGAAATCATTGGATTTGACTTTGATCAAAAATTTGATTCGCCCGATCAACTACTGAAACAATTTTTTTTTTTTTTAATTCTATTGTTTATGCTCTTTAATAAGGCCTGAATTTTATATTCTCCTATGATTGGACACATATAAGGGATTGTTATTATGGTGTGAGTTTTCTATTAAGATTTAAAATGAAAGCTGGGTGATAAAAATAGCGTAGCATCGGCGTTATTTGATCATCTACTGGCTGGGTCACCCTAATTCACAATAATAGTGAAATTTTATCAACACTAAGAAAAATTTGAAATTAAAATCTAGTTTAGAATAAAAATAAAGTTTTTTTGCAATTTTGATAATACTTTAGATATGTTATGTAAAGAACGCTCTATTGATTCATGTTGAATCACTATAATAAATTAGTCTAGGTATGTTTCATATAGGATTTTTATATATAGTTTTAAACTTAGGTATATCTAATTAAAAATAAAAACAAAATATACAAAAAAAAGTTAAAATAACAAAAAATAATTTCAAAAACAATTTCATAGGGCATTACTACGAAAAACTTTGTCTGAGCTACCGTCAGTGCTCAAAAGCGATTATGGCATAAAAGTTAATATTTATATAGTTTGTATAGTTTAATTAACTTTCAATAAAGTTTATTATTCTTTAGTTCATATGAAATGTACTTTAAGGTATAATTTATTAAATTATTTTTTTCTTAAAGTATAAGAAAATTTAATTTTACTTCAACTTTTCTTATATTAAAACAAAAAGGAATTTAGTCTGAAGCGGGTGGTTTTGGTTATTCGCGATAAATGCTTTTGGGTGGTTCTTTAACATTTAAAATAAAGTTTTAAGATTAAACTAAAAAATCGATATTGATAGCTAGATCGAATTAATATGTATATTGAACATATTGCCATTAAATTTTTTCTTTTCAAATTAAAGAAAACTTTTATTAAAAAGAATTCATTAATATTTTTGTAGTTAAGTACTAACTATAAATAATTTAATATAATAATTAAATGAATGATTCATTTTCGAATCAATTAATTATTAAATATTAAGAATTCGTTCCTGTTGGAAAATATCGTGGTCAGAAAACTTTTTTCAAACTTTATTTTTCTCTGCATTTTTGTTTTCATTTTGTTTCTGAAAGATCTAAATTAACAATTTTTTGAATTTATTTTTCATTAAGTTCCTATTTGTTCAAAGTTAAGATCTTTATTAGAAGGAAATTTGAATTTCTTCACTAGATTAACATCATCTTGTGTATGTCGCCTAAGTTAATATTTTTTAAAATAAAATTTTTTTTAAAGAAAATTTTTTGTTGTTTTAAAATATTATTTCTTAAAAATTTAGATTTTTCATCAAACATTCATTCATTCTCTATTCCAGTGTTCAACCTGTGTTCCGCAGAACCGTAGGGTTCCACTCAAATGCTAAAATCCGATGTATAATACTATAATACAAATATTTTATATTTCACATGGAACATTTATCTTTTTGTTTGAATAAATGCAAATTCATATCTTATATCGTGTTTTTATAACAAAGGCAGGGACACACCTTGTTCATATCATGTAATATGTAATAAGACCCCCCTCCCACTCAAAAATCAAATCTGGGTGTGTTATTGAACGAATGGTTATTCCATAAAAAATTATCTCAAAAAAGGGTTCCGCTGGATGATAAAGGTTGAATAATACTGTTCTATTCATACAAATACGACACAAGAGCTTGGGGCACATCTCCGACGAGACTATAAGATAGTAAACAAAAATGAAAAATTTAAAGCTATTATTATTACACGAACTAAACAATTTGAGCTGTCTAGATTTTTATTTATATTTGACACCAGTAAAGATGAAGAAATTGAGATAAGAATAAAATTAAAAATTTAAATTTAATAAAATCTATATAGTAATTTATATTTTTTAAATTTTAAACTTTAGTTTTATTAAATATACTTCACCTAGATACCTAGAACCTATACAATTCTGCCTGAACAAAAGTGAGATAAGAAGCTCAAATTTTCAAGTGATTTAATGGAAAGTCACTAGTTTTCGTTCATGAGGGTGAAATCATTTTTTTCTATAAATCAAATCTGGGTGTGTTACTAGTTGGCGAAACATCAACATTAAAAAACAAAAATCGTATAAAGTTCATTCTATTATCAAAATTTTATATTTCTAAAACGAAAAATTGATTAGAATTTCTAGTTTTTTATGGAGAGGGATCGAATTATCATAAAAAATCTATCAAATGAGCAGAAATTTGGTATACGATTGTATTTTAAAACTCCACTGCTTTGATAAGTATCAACAATCTAGTTTAAAACATTTCCTTTTGAACGGAACAATAAAAATCAGAAAATTTGCTTTATTGAGCTGGAGAGAGAAAAAATCCTGTTATTGTAGGGCCATCCATGTCTCATCGATAGGGTTTATTTTTAATTATTTATTTATTTTATGATAGAATAATTTCTCTGCAGAAATTAGTAACCATTATTTTCCCCCTTCAATATTAAAGTAATAAAATTATCGAATTAAGGTGTTTTTCCACCCGGAATGGATACGAGAACATTGTAAAAATGTATTTGTAACCTTCAACGTGTTGGGAAAATTTACAACTTGAAAGTTTCAAGATTTACTGGTTCAACAATTAAATCAATTAATGTATTTTTTAGGCTCAATTTGAATATTAATAAAAAGTGGTTGATTGGAAGTCCGCTGAGCGCCTAAAGGGTATGCAACCATTTTATCGAGCATCCACTCCATACTTATATTAAAGGAGTAATGGACCGATCTTTGAAGATCATTTAATAATTGATATTTGATATGTTTGGATATTTGTTGTTAGTGTTATTAATAACACTAACATCAAATATCGGAAAAATATTCATGAAAATACTTAACAACAGACTTGAACAAATTCTTACAAATACACAGTCAGAAGATCAAGCCGGATTTAGGAAAGCTGATTCTACCTGCGACCACCTACACACAATTAATCAAATAATAGAAAAATCAATTGAATATAAAATTGAAATTTACTTAGCGTTTATCGACTATGAAAAGGCCTTCGATTCGGTATACCAAGATTGCATCTTTAATGCTATGTTCTCCCAAGGTGTTGACCCTGGCTACATAGATATTATTAAAACATTTATAAGATGTCGAAAGGAAGAATTGTTTTGGAGGAGCCAGGACCCTTTTTTTCTGTAGAAAGAGGAGTAAGACAAGGTGATCCATTATCTCCAATATTATTTAATTGTGCGTTAGAGGAAATGTTCCATCAACTTAATTGGGAAAAAAGGGTTTATAAATGGAAAATATTTAAATAATCTCAGGTTTACAGATGATATAGTTATAATAGGGACATCAAAGTCAGAAATAAAGGAAATGATAAACGAATTGAACCATGAAAGTAAAAAGATAGGTTTAAAAATAAATAATAAAAAATCAATGATAACAACTAATTGTGAAGAGGAGAATATAAAATATGAAAATAACGAACCGCCCATCTTATGCAAAGCAAGAGACAATATACTTCGGACAAAAATAAAGTTTCAAAAAATCAAGAACCACCGAAGAAATAAATAGGAGAATAGGTTTATCCTGGAACAAATTTTGGTCTTTGAAATTTATTTTGAAGATTAAAGAAATAAATTTAGATTCCAGGATAAAAACTTTTAAAAATGTATTATACCAACTCTTACATATGGCGCGCAAACGTGGCCTATAATAGAAAAAATTTCAAAAAAATTAGAAACAACACAGAGGGATATGATTAGACATATCTTAGGAATAAGAAGAAAAGATAAGCAAAAAATAGTTGATATCTATAAAAACAAAAATGGAAAATATAAACATCGCTATAAGGAAAATGAAATGGAGATGGGCGGGACACATTGGTGAGGATGGGAAATGAAAGATGGACAAAAATCACCATGAACTGGACAGTGGGACAGTCGGAAGAGACTGGATGAGGACTGCGAGGAATAGAAAAGTATGGAACATATTGGGAGAGGCCTATGCCTTAAGGGGCCTAGTTCCATCATAATTTGTACAATTGTAAATATAATATAAGTATAAATATATTGTAAATATGTTGTAATTTATTGTGTATTGCTTGATTAAATATAATTTAAATGTAAAATTGAACTAAATAAAGGCTAGTAATAATAATAATAATAATGTTTCGGATATTTGTAGTATGAAGTTGGCGAAACATAAAAAGATAAATATAATACATATTAGTAGAATTTAACATTAAAATTTAACGAAAAAACAAACATATATAAATAGAAATTCGGGATGTTACGGAACTTCGACTCCGACTCCGTAAGGTCGGAACTTCCGATTGATTTTATACCTCCGACTCCGACTTCAGCTCCGATAATTTTGAATCGGAAGTTATAAAGAAGATCGAAAAATTCGACTGCGGCCAGTCAGAGCGCGGACCTACAAGTTTTGACTTGTAGGCCGAGGAATCCCCTCACGCCAGCATATTTTTCTATTGTTGCATGTTACTTACGTATGCCTATTATTATTTATATTTGACTGATTACTGAATTATATTTCTATTATTTCATTAGGCCTGCCATTAACAGTTACTTAAATAGGTACATCTCTCTTCTACTTCGACTCGGGCTCCGATAAATCAAATTTAAAATCTCCGGTTCCGGTAAACTCACCTCCGTAACATCCCTAATAGAAATGATTTAAATAATTCAATTCATAAGAAATAATCTGACAATATTCTTTAAAATATTCTTCAAAATAGGGAAAATAGGCAACATTCTCAAATGCATATTATATTTTTAACATGGTTACGTAAAAAGAACTAGCTTTTCATTGGTGATTGAATTGTTTTAGAAAGAAAAGTTCCGACTGAAATCACCTAGATACCACTTTTTATTGAGGAAAAACTCTTCAGAATGCATGTCGTTTCGACTTTTAGTTTTGGAGTTGTTTTCTAGTGTTGGGGGTACCTATACCAGTGTAAAAATAAAATAATTACACAAAAAATGTGTCCTTAATTCCCGTTATAAACTTTCTCATTAATACAAATTATGGACGAATTTTGTTACACAAATAAAAATATTCCAATACAATTAAATTTCAGGTATAAAGAGAAATCAATTGGTTTTCGCAAATAAACATATATAGGTATAATATATACAATGAATATAAATATGTATATACATTGGCGTAGTTTGGAAGTTTTCCTGGGGAGTGGGGCAGCCGGCCAGGTGATTAGCCTCCACAAGGTTTTAATTTCGGTAGAATTGAAAAATTTTGGAAGTAACGAAATAATTAAATGAGAAATACATGAGTAACTTTTAAGGAGTTAAGTGTTGGTTCTAGGTGAAACATTTTAATATAATAATAAAACTTGAGCAAGATGCGAGGTAGGTATCACAAAAAGGTAAATTAATTCAAATTAATTAAATAAATATTATAATATTATTATATTAAATTAATTAAATTAATTAAGTAAATTAAATTAATCAATTAAAAGGTAGTCGCCCTCAGATAGACTTACAAAAAAGTCATCTAAAAGTTTAGCGACTCTATATATATATATATAATATATTGTGGAAAGTACAATTATAAAATTAAATAAGAATAACAAAATAAATTTTCTCAGCCAAAGTAAATTATGTGATCATGCGTTATTAAGTTTTGAGCATAAAGAACCAGCAAAAATGGATAGCACAAATTTTATTAATGATTTTCCAAAGTCAAGAAAGAAACATTTTTAATTTTCAAATTTCATATTATAGATTTATTTATTTATTTATTTATTTTGGCTCAGTTTACATATACAGTTTACATATATATTAATACATATTGAACATTAACAATATTCATCATTAAAATTTGAATCAAAATTCAAATCATGAACACAACTATGTGTTATATTAAAATGAAATAAAATAAAATTTAACCCTCTGTAGATTAATCTTGAGTCGAGGGTTAAATTTTAAGATAAATTAACAGAGAAATTCAAAAACATAAATTTAATAAATTACTTTAAATTAAAGATATAAAAGAACAAAGACAAAATAAAAAGATAAAACAACATAGATAAAGTAAATCAAAATAAAATAAAATCGTCATACAAATTCACATTCTTAGAAAAGCCAGAATTAATTAAAAAACTCTTTACTAATGTCTAACATTTCTAAATTGATCATAATTATATCTATACTTTATTGCCATTCTCAGGCCAACAATTTGAGCATGTCTCGAGTATAATTCAGTTTTAATCCTGGGCAAAATTATATTTGTTCTGCTAGATATACGTGTGGGGTAAATAATGCAAATTGTAATTTGTACAATTTATTCTATATAAATGAACTACAAGCATTCAATAGGAATAATTGTTTTAAATTCAGTACCCTAAACTCATCATATAACGCCAGCGTGGCAAATCTTGGATGCTTTTTAGTATAATCTTAATAACAATATTCTGAGCAACAGAAAAGACCCCTTAAAATGAATTCACTTGTATTCCCCAGACCAAAATCCCATACAACAGCAAAGACTGACACAAGGAGAAGTAGACCATTCTTAGAACTGCATACTAGAAAGCTCTCAGAATCTTAAATTTATAAAAGAGTTTTCTGATACTATTAGTCAATTTCAAAATATGTGTCTTGAAGCTCATTTTGGAATCGAAAATAATTCCCAGATATTTACATTCATTTACAAACTTCAAGACTTGGCATGAACATTCCTGAGAACAGTACAATTGATAGAGTGGAAGTGATGTGAGTGTGCTCTGAGGAGCACTTTCTCTCACCATTCAGAAGGAAACCAATGAAGTTTTGAATGTTTATAGAAAGAAAATTGGTATTAAGATATTTCTTAATCAATCTAAAATCATCAGAAACAGTTTTGATCAAGTTATTAAAACAGTCGCTCGAAAAGATAAAGGCAGTAGTCATCTGCAAAACAAAAGGGTAATCCATTAGTCTTAATAGAAAAAATATTATTTATATATAAAATGAATAGCAAAGGGCCTAATACGGTTCCACTGAGGAATACCAGTGTTCACAGTTGTTAGGATTTACTCTTGATTTCATCAATCTTCTACAATTTGGGTTCTATTACTGATGTAAGACTTTATCAAATCAAGAGCGATTCCACGAATACCATAATTTTCAATCTTTTTTATTAATAATTTATGACTAATGGAGTCAAATGCTTTTTCTATATCCAAAAACAAACCAAAGACATAATCCCCCTATCAAGACTTTGACAGATGTGTTTTGAAACATCAAAAAGAGCATGAGATGTAGATATATCAGGCTGGAACCCATATTGTCTTTTGGATATTATAGCATGTTTTATTTATAAAGGACATCAATCGGACCTTGATACATTTTTCCAGTATTTTTGACAGAGATAGTGTAAGAGAAATAGGTCTATAATTTCCTAAGGACTTTTGTCTCACATTTAAAAAGTGGTAGAACAATTACACTTTGAATCCTGAAGGTATTTACCATGAAGAAAACTCAGATTAAAAATATGCACTATCGGGATCTTAATATAATCTTTCATGTTGATCAGTATTCTATTAGTTGTTCCGAGATTCGCTATAACTATTGTATTTTTTGAGACCACCCAACAAATCAGAAATCTCATCAATGTGACTGGATTCAAAAATAGGGAATCCGATATTCTTTCACTTTGTTCAAAAATATAGTTATTACATTTCTTCTTCAAAAACAAAATCTCGATCACTAAAAATTTTATCTTAATTCTATCTCCAACATTTGCAAAATGTGAATTAAAGGTGTTTGCAATTTGTAATTTATCACAAATTTCAGATCCATTCTCATCCAGGACACTATATATTTTTTGGACTCTATCATTAACATTTGTTGCTCTCTTAATTATCAAACCACATTGATTTCATGTTTCCATGACTATCTATTATTTCCTTTTTATAGAACTGTGATTTAGCTAGAGCTATCACTGAAGTCAAAACATTTCGATATCTGTTGTATTTGACCCTTAATGAAAAATCAAGAGGATTGCCAATTACTTTTTTATAAAGAGCTTGTCTTTTCTAATTGAAATTAATATACCCTTGGTCACCCAACATTTAATTCTCCTGGATTTATTATTTACTTTCTTTTTATAGGTGGATTTTTCTAGAGACAATGACATGACATTATAAAAATTTTGAAGGGCCAGATCTACATCATTAGACTGAATAACTGATGTCCAATTTTCATTAATCAATTCATTCTTCAGTAATTTCATGTCAGTCACAGTGATAATATTATTTTGTGGATTAATTTCATCTGAGAGTGTACCCATAGATCTATTTATCTCATCAAATTTCTTCAAAAAAGATAAAGAAGAGAAGTTGCAAAGTGATCCGATATATCAGATACAAAAATAAATCCCAAACAATCAAATTTATTTGATCCCTTGAAAAAAATGTGATCAATACATGATTTAGAATCAGTAGAGATATTTATTCTAGTCGGTCCCGTTATTAACGGGAGAATCCAAACTCAGAAAGAACATTTATGTATTTATTAGAGTTTTCATCAGGAACCATTGTATTAATATTCAAATCACCACAAATGAAATGATAATTGACACCAGAGCAAAGTAATAAATGATCATACAAGTTTTCAATAAAAACAGAAGTGTCCCTATCGAATGACTTATAAATTGCAGTAAGGGAGAAAACAAATGATGAAGTAGAAAACTGGACAAAAATAGAGTTACATTCATCAATAATGTCAATGTCAACTTTGGATACCTGAATATCATTTAAACAATAAATAGATACTCCTTCAGCTCTATTTTCAGCATTATTAGATGCAAAATTCTGATATCCTGGTAAGTCAAACATTATACTATTGTCATTCCAAGTCTCAGTCAAAACGATCACATGAAATTTTATACTAGAAGAACTCAAATAAGCCATGAACCTATCAAAGTTTCTCTTGATACTCCTAATATTAACATTAATAATATTCAAACCATTCCGATTTATAATAATAGGTTCAGCGTCTTGAATGGTGATATCACATATATTTTCAGTAATTGAACAAGAATCAAGAATATCATCCATCGAAAACATCAAGAAACATAACACAAAAGCATCCAGATTGTTTCAGAAAACTAGATTCAAACAAAAAATAAGATTCCAAGAATAGCCATAATTTCAAAATCAGAACAAAATTACACCACAGAATATTTATTAAAAATTTACAAATAATAGAAATGATAATATAGTCAAATCTAGAAGGTATTAACGTATTAACAATAAACCAAAAATAATTCCTTAATAATTTGCGGGTGTAATAAAAGAAAACAGCAATTCAACATAATCAGAACAATGCTTAAAAATAATTTAAAGTTATAGTAATGGAGCAAACACAAAATAGTTAGATTAATATCCAAAAACGATTTAAGGGAAATCAAGTATGATAAACAATTCAAGATAACCAAATATGAATATAAAACTGGTTTGAAAAAAGAAAAGAGAAAGGTAAAACAACAAGTCAAAATAACAAAATTAAAATATAATTTTAATTTAACGAAAAATAGGTAACAGGGAAAAAAATTTATAAAAATAATTGAATTGAAATCCCAGGGCAATTTAGGGAAAATAAAACTGGGAAAATAATAGATCAGAATAATAGGAAAAAAGTGGAAAAGTAGCTTAAAGAAAAAGACGAAACAGGTGAGAGACAGGGAGCTCATTGAAAATTCTTGAGATCATCAATGCTGCTCAGATGAACGACCCGTTGACCCTCCTTAGCTCGTACAAGAATCCGTCCATCAACTACCCAAAGAAACTTCAGTTTATCGCTTTTACGAAGCTCATTTGCCTTGCTATAGATGTATTTATTGTCAGACGACAGAGCCTCACTTACATAGATTGGCGTTGGATCATTCTCCTGCCAGCCAATGTCATTCGTGGAGAGGTTCCTCTTCACTCTCAATTTTTTGAGGAGAACGTCCCGCACCCGCTTATGGACAAACTTTACAAGAATAGGCGCTGGACTTTGGCCATCGAATCCTGCGTTATCACATTGTTCTACTTTTTAGCTTTTTAATTGTTTCTTATACTGGTCAACTACACAATAATTTATCATTTACCGGTAATCATCGTTCGCTGACAAAATTTATAAAAATAATAAAAATATAAATATCTCGAAATAACAAAAAAATCAATTTAGGTCACTTTCAAAATAAGCGGCTCATGTATAGTTAATACTTTCGAGAAAATTATGATTTAACTTAATTGACAAAGTTCATAAATATTCCTTAATGAAACTATATCTACTCTTATTAAACGAGCAAAAATTGTATATTTATTTATTTATATATATATATTTATTTGTTTGTATATATATTTGTATCTTGGTTCTATTTTGAAAACGACTCTACCGATTTTGATGAAATTCACGGGTTAGGGGGTTTTTGGGGTGACAATTCGATCTGTCACGGTCTCATCTTCTACAAAATTGTTTTTGATGGGTTTTTTCGTGGGGGTACAGTGGGCGAATATTTTATATTTTTGTATTTTTTTTTAATTTGAAAACGGCTTTCAAATAAAAATCGACATTTTTATCTCGAATTTTAAATTAATTTTTTTAATTAAAAATAATATTAAAATAAATCTTTCAACTGAAGGAAGAAGTTACCGAGCATCGCTCGGTGACTCCAGGTACTAGAAATAAAAGCAGTGAAATGAGGAAAAAAATGACAATTGAAAAAAAACATTGACATACTCAACTGCGGATTCTCATTCAGGTAATCACTCTGGAAGGATGTTTTGAATCCTGATTAGAGTTAAAAAAAATAGAAATCCTGTACAGATTCTAATGGTAGAGTTCTCTTGGTAGTTTAGTCAGAAACCATTCTGACTGTTTTGAAGAAAGAACAAATAATTCGACCCTCCCCAAAATAATTATTCGGTGAAAATTTTAATACGATTTTTGATTTCGGAGAAAATAAAAAATAAAGATAACGTGTAAATTTCAGGTTTGTATCTTATATGGAAACTATTAGGTTGGTCCATAATTATCCGCCGTTTATATTGTCACGTTTTTCGTTAGTGATAATTGTTGTAGTTGATTATTTTTTTTAATAAAAATAATCTTCTCTATTTCTTTAAGAAAATGCGTGTCGAAAATCATATTCATATTCGTCATATTATACTGTACCACTACGAAAAAGGATGGAAGGCAGCACAGTCATTTCGCGATCTCAACGAACTATTTGGAGAAGGAACAATTAACGAAAGCCAAGTTGAAAAATGGTTAAAGAAGTTCAAATCGGGCAATACAAACCTCGAAGATGAAGAAGGAAGAGGTCGACCATCAAATTTCAACTACCAAACTTTTGACATCCGTGGAAGAGGACGAAATCTTGACAACCAGAATGTTGACCGAAGACTTCAATGTGGATAATTCGACCATCGTTCGTCGTCTCAAAAAGCTCAGAAAAGTATGGAAATTGGCTGTATGGGTCCCCCACGAACTCTCCGACAACAACAAAACAGAACGTGTATGAATTTACACCGATTTGCTGCAGAGAAACGAGAAAACTCTGTTTCTGAAGAATCTCATCACTGGCGATGAATCGCGACTTCTCTTCAAAAACGTCAAAAGAAAGAAGATTTGAGTTTCGATAGGTGTTTCACCCAAAGGATTACCGAAAGGCGTCCAGTGTAAGAAGGGTATGTGGTGTGATCACCAAAAAATTCGTTGAGTTCGAGAAATGACTGTACAGTATTCCATCATTTCTCGTAGTGGTACAGCATAATATGACGAATATGAATATGATTTTCAATACGCATTTTCTTAAAGAAATAGGGAAGATTACTTTTATTAAAAAAATAATCAACTACAACAATTATCACTAACGAAAAACGTGTCAATATCAACGGCGGATAATTATTCACCAACCTAATAATAATAAGATCCCGCTTTACTTATGAACGAAACCAAAAAAATGAAATTATAAACTGATGAAATAAGGCCAATTTTTGAACTGTTATGTTATAATATAATTTCTTATATAGGATTATAGTTTCTGGCAAAAAACTTACAAATTAAGTTTTTTACTGTATCATTTGCATAACATAAATGTTTATTAGCCCATCTATTCCATTATTATTATTAATAATTATTTCTAATAGAGAACATTCAACCAGTTTTGAGTTCTACGATATTTTATGAAATTTTTATTCTAAAATAAGATTCTTGATATCATGAGAAAACCAAATTTTCTTTATTTTTATCTCGATTCTCTTTCTAATCTAATAATTTGTATAGATAATCATTTACGAAAGAACCCCCCCCCCCCCTTCACTAAATTTTGGACTTATTAGCATTTAGACATATATCTCATTTTTATGAGGACTCTTCTAGGGCAAAATTTGAAAATTTTACTCAATGAATAATTTGAGTTTGCAATTTGAGTTTCTACATCGTGGGATCGAAGTCCAATCATACAAAGAAACATTTTAGTTGAAAATTATTTTTTTCACTTTTTTCCAACATTTCTAAGCACGAATAAGGAAAAAAAATCTGAGTGAAATTAATGCTTCCACCGAGCGAAGCTCACTTAAAGTACCTATTATAAATTATTTTGTTATTTAATGTATATTTAAAATTTAATTTGTTTCTCTATCTTTCTAGATAGGTAATGAGCTCTTCTTCTAAGGCGAAATAATATATTAATTATTGAATTCCTCATCCGATTCGATTTAGTGAGTTGTTTATCGATGTATTTGCCAACCTCTCGATGCCTTTTTGCATACCACACAAAAAACTGGTTTGTTTCAAGTTAATTGGCCAGAAACGACTAAAAGGAGTCCTCTCGAGTTAATGATTTATAGTTAAGAGAATCGATTTTTTACAGCAAATGAGATATTTCGCAATTAATGTCTTAGTATTAGTTACTAGCTAATGCTGAGGGATCTTTCAATAATTATATTTAAGTTGATGACGTCATATAGAGCCTATTCTTCCAGAACAGTATCATCCATACGTAGGCGATTGGGTTTGATAAACTATTTTTGCTTACTTATAATTTTCTCTGAACAAACAATGTTCATTCAATCCAAAAGAATACTCGGGTATCCATTCAAGAGTAGCTCTCCTGGAATCATTTTAAATTTACCATATATCTATAAAAAAATTTGTAATGTTTTTTTGTAATTGTGGAGTAATCTTTGAGATACGTGCTTGGGTGTTACATTTTTCCTATATTTATACATATTTAATATTTTTATTAGGCAATTTTTGGAAAGGGCAAAAAAGGGAGCATAGAAAAATTCAAAATATTTTGGAATCTCGACATAAAGATGTCATAGAAAGGTAAAGATTAAGTTTTTATCAAGTCAATCAATCAATCAATCAATAAAATATGTAAAATCGCTCTTCAAAAAATATGGGGTGATCTTCAAATGTTCAATCTCAAAATTTAGTCGTTGTGGAAATATAAAAAATTATAAGAATAAAATGTTCATCGACAACAGTGAATTATGCAAGGGAGTGAATCGGAGATTCAAAAAAATGAAAGAATATATCGAATAAATAGAGTAAAGAAAGGAAAAATATTTATTACTGTATAGTAATGTTTTTAGTAAATTTCTGAACAAATATCTATTTATTGAAAAAAGTTGTTGATTTATTATATGCTAAGTTTTGACAAAAAATAAGAGGTGACTTCTCTTTGAATAAAATATAGAATTAATTTTTACATTTAATGGAATAGCGAATTCACTCCTCCAGAAATCAGGTAGCAGAAAATTATCTGGGGAATAATTTTTATTCTTCTATTAGAAAAATATATTTACTTCACCGTTAATATTAATTTTCGACAAAATCAGATTATACGAGTATTCATTAAAATATAGCTAAAATTTTGATAATTTTAAATAAAATAGCTTTTTTGTTTAGCTGTTATATAATAAAAAACTGTCAATCATATGATAATGAAAACACTGCTTGAGATTATATTATTTTAATAGCTACGTTCAAATCAAAGGCTCGCTTGCTATTATTAATGTCTCCATTTCTGAAACCTGTCCCAAGTATGACAGACAGGAGACTCTATCTCTTTCTTGTTTCTCTTTTTATTTTCCTTGTCTGATCTCTGAGGGTGTTGATTCCAGCCAGTTCATTCAACTCCTCCAGGAAAGGATTTTTTCTTAGTCTTAGAGAAAAAGAGAACGAACCACTAATAACAAGTAATGACAAAGAAAAAGATATCAAACAAGTTAATGAAAGGTTTCTTGATCGAGTCCAGAATTAGAAGACTAAAAACAAATCTTTTTAATTTGTAATGAAAATATTTATTTACATCAGCGGTTCTTAGCCGGTGATATGAGACAGGTTTCTTAATCGACGGTGGCATTTTTTAAAATTATAAGTTTCGAAAAGCTTGCTTTTATTTTCACTAAAATATGAATTAAATTTGATCTAAAACTTTATTAAATTTTCATATGAAATAGTTAATTTGTCTGAAGATGAAGGTGATCTTCCAAAACTTTTCAAATTTTTCAATGATCGAAGAAAAAAAAACGAAAATTTATATCACAAAAAAGAATTTAGGTCAAATCTAAGATTTTAGTAGATATATGTTTATATTGCATGTAAGAGGCAGCAGAACCCTCTTACCAGGTATCTAACTTTAAAGTGCTGGTATTTTTTCCAATAGATGGGCCACAAAGCCTATAGATTCTGGCGCCATAAAAAATATGTCGTTTTGTAGCTATGACAGCAATCTTCAAAACGTCATATTTGTTTAAACGAGTAGCATATATTTTTTCGGTGGGAAATATATCGAGTTTTGAGGCAAACAAAGAGCAATTGAGGCACGTGCTGATTTTCTTATTCAATCAGAAGAAAAAGCAGCGGAAACACATCGAATACTTGTGTAAACATAAGGTGCAGATACTCTATCTGTCGACATTTGCAAATGGTGGTTTAAATGAATCAGAAGCGGTGATTTCAATGTCAGTTACAAAAAAACGTGAAAATTGACCGAAACCTGGCGAAACAGTTAATAGAGATCGCTACCGACAACAAATGATTAATTTGAATCATACTTTGATTGAAAAACGGCCAGTATGGACTTGAAGGCATGGGAAGGTGATTTCGCATTATGACAACGCACCCAGTCACTCAGTCACTCAGAAAAACTGGTCAAGTACACTCTGACAGCACTTGGATGGGGAAAAATTACCCCACCCGCCATACTCACTAGACCTTGCTCCTTCCGACTAGCACCTGTTTTCATCCATGGGACATGAACTTATCGAGCAGCATTTTCATTTTTATGAAGACGTTCAAAAATGGCTCGACGACTGGTTTTGCTCATGTGAATTTCAATTCTTTTGGAATGGCATCTATAATTTGCCTACTATTTGTCAAAATGTGTAGAAAACGAGCGTTGATACTTTGAATAAAATATATTTTTACATTTTTTTCTAAATTATTGTGTATTTTTATTGAAAAAACCCGCATTTTAAAGTTTCAGAACTAGTAAATGCAATATATAGTAAACAAATATCTAGTAAAATCTTAGATTTCACCTAAATTCTTTTTCGTGATTATTTTGGTTTTATACCACGGGTTGATTTTGAGAAAAAATTCCATCTTTTTTTTGAAAAACACTCATTTCTTTTTTTTTTGAAAATATATATTTTTTATTCCTCTTCTAATTTTATTTCATTTTTTTATTGAAATTTTTTTTCTTTGGTTTTTAATAAGATTTTCTACATTAAATTATTTTCTTTATTCTATGATTTTTTTCAGAATTTTAGTGGTTTGAAGAAATTATAAAGAATGCTAGATATTGTTCTTGGTCGTACATAAATTTTTGAATTTGATTTTTGGTGGAACACATTTTATATAAATGTAAAGAATAAATAGATGATTTTCATCATTCAAATAATTTATTCATCTTCTATATCAAAAGAGAAGTTTTGAGTCATAAACACCTAAATAAGACATTTCAATGAGATAATAGTCTCACCAGAATACAAAACGTTTCGGGGTTTCGACATTTAAATCTGGAGTGGTTTTCAAGTAGTTGTCAAGACTTTCCAAGAAATAGACCAATGTGACCAAAAGATCCACGTGACAACTTAAAATTAAAATTTTTTTAAAATTCAATCAGACACAGCAGGGGACGGATTAAAACTTTTAGATGCCCTAAGCACTAAATTATTTTAGACCCCCTCCCCCCTATTATATCACCTAAAGCAGCCAGAAGACACTCATGGGGATTCCTCGATGTTTCAAACGTTTATCTCTTGGAATGACTTTAGTACTTGAAAACGATTAGGTATAGAATTAAGAATCGAAATATTGTGCAATCTGATGATACTATTTGATTAAAAATGTTTAGATAGTTTCAGCATAAGATTGAAAATTTGAAAAAATTCATAAGATAACTTATCTTGAATATTTTCGATGAAAAATACTTTGATTACTATAATATAATTAGTTTGAATGTCTGGAAAAAACTAAGAAGAATTTCATATGAGAGTCTTCCTCTCAAATGAACGTATACGCTATCTTGATAATTACATTTTTCATCTAATAAAAAGAAATGTGTGAAATGCCATTCAATCTTTCGACTCCGCATTTTGGAGCCGTTAGAAAACTGGTTTAAATTTTTGAAATATTTAAGCGAATATAATTATCTCAAAGACTAAAGTTTTAATTGAAAAGTGATTAAAAAAATTGAGCGAAACCATGGCATTTCGGTCTACAAAAAAGCGTGAACATCGAAAAAATTATATTTTTCGAGATAATAATTTTTTGTCAAAATGTCTGTCAGTTAGTCTGTCTGGTTGTCCTGGTTGTCCATCTGTCCGTTACCAAATTTTTGTGGACGAGCTAGCTCAAAAACTAGTTTGAATCTAAACCAAATTTCACACGTAGTTTTGATCCATTGTGATTAAGAGCTGATTAGATTTTGGTGCATATCGACCAAAAATTTCGCCCCCGAGCTGCCCACATTTGGGGCAATCGCACGAGTCAACCCATCCTTAGTGGACTGGCCAGGTCTCGCCATGAGGCAACCACCTTCATGATCATGGGAAGCCTCCCGCCAGGGAGTGAAGGGTTGGGGGTTAAAATTAAAAATCTAGGTCATTTGAGCAAACTCAACCACATTTTGTATACATAATCAGTGGACCCCCAGAAGTCTAAAAATGCAAAAAAAAACGCTCAAAATGGAGGGGGGGGGGTGTAGGGTCAAAAAATGAAAATCTTGGCCATTTACCAAACTCAACCAAATTTTGTATACATAATCAATGGGACCCCAGAAGTATAAAAATGCAAAAACTAACCCCCCTCCCTACATGATTATAAATAATTTTAGGGGCCAGGTTGTATGGTAAAATCAAGTGGATGGTCACATCAGAACACGTCAGCTTATTTAATCTATTTACTTCAAATAAAATAACGAGACTCTCTCAAAATGGTCAAAAGAATTAATGAAGTCATGGTTTTAATCTTTGAATGACAAAGTAAAAGAAAAAATTATCCAATTCGGGTACATTCAAGAGGATTTCTGTAGAATGTGTTGTCTGCGCTTTTCGCTGTTTTGGAAATCCAAAGGTGATGGAGCCAATAAATTTGAGAAAATTTTTGTTCGTAAACATTTTTTTTATGATAAATTTGCATTATATTATGTTATTGTGCTTTTTGGAAAGAATATTCTTAAGGAAATAATGAAATGAAGAACAAGTTTTTACTAAAGCACTATTATTTCAATTATTTTTTATTCGCTACTATGATGTTGCTTCTGTTTGTCGACATCCTGGACGACGCCTATAATATATATTGTTTGTTGATGAAATTACAGATTCGTCAGAAAATCTTTTTATTTTTGGCAAGTGGGAGACTCGGTAGTTACGTTCCTGATTTGTCACACTTAGTGCTGTTTCGCTCATCTACGGTCAAAATGCCTATATCTTTGACTGCCAACTAAATCAGCTAACCGTTAGACGAATTAATTTTAACTATTTCGAAAGGTGACTGAGACAATAAAAGGTAATTGTGGTATCATTCACTAGGTGGGAGGGAGTTCTTGTGAATTCCTGTAAATTTGTTTTATAATATTAATATAAACATATACGATATATGGGGATGATGACAAACCTGAATTCAAAAAGAAAGCAGGTTGCCCGTCTCGAGTTAACCAGTGCCAAAAAGTGAACATAAACAGAACAGTTAGGATAGTCGGTGGTGAAGCTCAAGTGGGTATGATACATTATTTAAAAATTATAAGAGAATATGAGAATTGATAATATCTACATCATTTTTTTTACTTTATCCAATGCAAAGCATGGGTAAAGTATTGCAATCGCTCTCGGGGCAAGCGTGGCTTCAAAGGGTCCTCAGGTAAAGACTACGGAACCCATGGACTCAATTAAAGTCACAAATTGTAGTATTCATATAGGTTGAATTTTAACACGTGACGGTTTTGTCAAAAATTACATGGGGTCTCGTCGAGAGGCCAAAAAGGGCGATTTTTTCATTTAGTGCGTGCGTATGGATGGATGTATGTATGTTATCGCTTTTTTGGCCCACGATTTTTTCCACACCGTTGCACCGATTGAAATGAAATTGAAAACCTACCATTAGTTTAACAAAATGAAGCGCTGATTAGTTTTTGGTACATATCGGCCCACAAACATTAGTACTTTATTTCGGTACTTTTTTATTTTTTTCTAAATATTTTGAAAATGACTTAACCAATTTTGATGAAATTTAATATCCTAATTAAGTACCTTGGGGACCACAAAAAAGGTTAAATAAAGTTTTTAGTAAAATTATATTTTAAAGTACTTTACTCTAAAGTAAGATAGTACTTTTAAAAAAATTTTTTAAATTTATTCATTTGATCGTTTTAATATAGCTCATTTAACCTAACTTAAGTAAGAATGGATAGGCTTCTCTCTGTGAAATGCTAAAAATTTGGGAGGAATTTTTATGAGTAACCATAGCAACTGCGTTGTTTTCTTATCCGTTACCTTTGCTGAAGACAGAGAAATCGATTTTAAACCAAAAATAGCGATTGATTCTCATCTAGTACTTGAGGAATAATCATTCTATATTGGATTTTTGACGTTTCGGTTTTTATTAGTAACCATTGCTGAAGACATAGAGAAATCGATTTTAAACCAAAAATAGCGATTGATTCTCATCTAGTTCTTGAGGAATAATCATTCTATATTGGATTTTTGACGTTTCGGTTTTTATTAGTAACCATTGTTGAAGACATAGAGAAATCGACTTTAAACCAAAAATAGCGATTGATTCTCATCTAGTACTTGAGGAATAATCATTCTATATTGGATTTTTGACGTTTCGGTTTTTATTAGTAACCATTGCTGAAGACATAGAGAAATCGACTTTAAACCAAAAATAGCGATTGATTCTCATCTAGTACTTGAGGAATAATCATTCTATATTGGATTTTTGACGTTTCGGTTTTTATTAGTAACCATTGCTGAAGACATGGAGAAATCGACTTAAAATAAAAAATAGCGATTGATTCTCATCTAATACTTGAGAAATATCCATTCTATATTGGATTTTTGACGTTTCGGTTTTTATTAGTAACCATTGCTGAAGACATAGAGAAATCGACTTTAAACCAAAAATAGCGATTGATTCTCATCTAGTACTTGAGGAATAATCATTCTATATTGGATTTTTGACGTTTCGGTTTTTATTAGTAACCATTGCTGAAGACATGGAGGAATCGACTTAAAATAAAAAATAGCGATTGATTCTCATCTAATACTTGAGAAATATCCATTCTATATTGGATTTTTGACGTTTCGGTTTTTATTAGTAACCATTCCTGAAGACATAGAGAAATCAACTTTAAACCAAAAATAGCGATTGATTCTCATCTAGTACTTGAGGAATAATCATTCTATATTGGATTTTTGACGTTTCGGTTTTTATTGGTAACCTTTGCTGAAGACATAGATGAATCGACTTAAAATCAAAAATAGCGATTGATTCTCATCTAATACTTGAGGAATAACAATTCTACATTAGGTTTTTGACGTTTCGATTATTATTGGTAACCATTGCTGAAGACATGGAGGAATCAAGCTTAGAATCAAAGATAACGTTTGAGTTGAAACAAGTTAAACAAAGTTGTTTGAGCTTGAATCAAGCTCAAACAACTCAAGCTTGAGTTGTTTGCCATAAAAGAATTTAGTCTTTTTGATTTTAAGTCGATTCTTCTACATTTTCAGTAGAGGTTTCCATTAATAGTCAAAACATCAAAAATGGAATTCAATAAGGTTATTCCTCTAGTATTAGATAAGAATCGATCGTTATTTTTGATTTTAAGTCGTTTCCTCCATGTCTTCAGCAATGGTTACCAATAATAATCGAAACGTCAAAAACCTAATGTAGAATTGTTATTCCTCAAGTATTAGATGAGAATCGATGGCTATTTTTGATTTTAAGTCGATTCCTCTATGTCTTCAGCAATGGTTACCAATAAAAACCGAAACGTCAAAAATCCAATGTAGAATGGTTATTCCTCGACTCTTAAATGAGAATTATTTTTGAATTAATTTCAATATGAACTACAAATTGCAAGTGATATCTGATTAATAATAAAGGAACAAACATATTAATATTTCAAATGAATTTGGATAAAGTTTAGCAAACGATCCGTTGCAGTTTATTTTTTTATTATTGTTTTTTTTTTATATACCATCAAATGCAAGAAGGGGGCGAACCAAGAAGAAGCAACCATATAGATCTTGAAAGATCCTTGTATTGCCGAAGAGAGGGGAGAATTATCAAGCTGGTTTAGAAGGCTTGGACATTATAAGTTTGAAGAAAGACAGATGCTGGAAGAGATGTCTTGAAGTCATCCGGATAAAAGTATTGGGGAATAAAGTAGTGGTTCGGCAATTTTTTCAAAATAATTTATTTGTTGAGAGTCGGCTAATCGTGTGATACGCCCAAAGAAGGCACTGGGGGAATTACTGATTTTAATTTATCGAAGCACATGACGTCATAGTATCTATAAAATATGGAAAGCATGGAAACGCTTCTTGACTGGGGCAATGTGATTCGAGAGTAGTCGGTAAGAGTCGGATTATCTTTTATCTTCTGCATATATCATATTGTTGTAAAATAATTTTAGTCTCACTCAGGTCCACAAGTACTTAATTTATTTAGACCAACCCTTGAATAATTCTAATCTTTCTTCATAGTGCGAAATTTCTGGTTTATTAGCGTAACACCCTTTTGAATTAACATCTTATTACACCCTTATCTTTAATTAATAATAATATAAATGTGATATTGAATTAATTTTATCTATTTCGTCTTGCTCAATCTCTTCATTATTTCTAAAATAACTTTTGAACATTTTTCATTTACTGTTTCGTTATGTATTAAATATTATATTTGTATTTTTTAATATTTCGAAATAATTAATTAAAAAATAATAGAGATTTCATGGAGAATAAAAAAAATAAATAAAAATAATCAAAATAATTTTTTGAATGTCATTTTCAATGTTTTAAAAACCGACATTTTAGAAGAGATTTCCTCATTTTCAGGACTTAAAATAGTCATTGAAGGAAGCTTGTAATCATCTAACCATCTTTTTTATGTTTTCTTAAACAGTGCTTGTAAGGTGTTGTAGTTTTCCATCAACATAAAAGGAGACAAGATGGAGGTAATTATAAGCAGTGATTCTTTTAAACCCCAAAGAAGGGAAATCCCCTTAAAAGACGTCAAAAAGAAAAGATTGAAAATTACATTCAAATATTTTTTTTTAATATGTGTTTTTCATTATCCTTGGACTCTTCTTGAAAAATAACTACCATCTCGACTCCAAATATTTCAAATATATAGTTTTATAAATTTAGGGATTCTTTCGTTCTGTTCCGTTAAGAGATGGGTTGCAAAGCAAAGGTTGAAAGTAATGTGGTGAGGGCCCCGCCGACGGTGAAACGGTTCGAGAGGAGCAATAGGCAATGCAGGTGGGCTGACTGGAGCCTCGCAGAAGGAAAAAGACTTGCCTCTCCTGAGGACACAGCCTTGAACGCCTGCATGGTCTCGTCGCTCTGGACAACAAACCGACAGGATGACAATGTTGTTTCCGGTAAGTGCTTCCCCTCATCTTTATGTTATTTTCCCTTCTTCCTGTTTCACCCTTTTTTTCCACTTCTTACATTCTAAATACTAACTGCTTGAGAGTGTTACTAGTTAAATAACAAAACAAACAAACAATATTTTCAGTATTAACACATTTACTATCAACATTTTGCTTTAGAGCATATTTTTTAAATGTTTGTTTTGAATAGTGTTTAAAATAACATCAGTCAATCTTGGTTAAGCCCTCGATCTTGTAGTATGCACTATGTTATAAATAAAACTTTTGTTAAATCGTAGAGTTTGCTTAGTGACAGACATACGAGATGAGGAAAGCATTTAATGACAATATCTCTCTAGAAGAGAAGAAGTAATCCTTTCCCGTCTCAGAATCGGTCATTGTTATCTAATTCATAGTCATATTCTTCTTTTACTCTCGTGCATCCCCTGCGACTAAGGTTGCCAACTTTCCCAGAATCTGCCGCCAAGTTTTGAAAGTCTCCCGCCCTCCGAAATTTTTAATTTAATGTTCTTTGCCAAGGGTGTAGATGTAAAGTTGTTCTGCATTGTCTAGTTTATTTATCAGTTATTTTTGCCGAGTAAAAATATTTTTTGTGAATTTTCTTTTTTTTTTTCCTAGCTCCCGGAATTTCTTTCTACAGAATTGGCAACCCTACCTGTGGCCAAATAATCAACATCTATCATCTTTTATTTGTTTGTCCTTTATCCTAGGAATCATCGAATCAAAACGACATTCAATTAAGTGATATTCTAAAAATTTAGGATTATATCAACAACATAAAAAAATATTTGTTAGAGATAGATTTATTAAAATAATATTAACATAGAGACTACTCGATTCAAAAGCCTTCAAAAAATTCAGTAATACAATATCCTTCCATCATTTGCATGCACTCATTAGCTCTCAATATTCATGAGGTTATTTCCTTACTTCTTATACTTCAATATCCTAGGAAATGGGATTGATTTATTCATTTATTTCATCTTCGTGAATACTTCACGTGCGTGGGTCGTTGAGAGTGACTTTGGCCTGCTATCAACGTGTTCAGTACTTGCCTGGTCGTGCCCTCGCGTGCTGGGCCTTAATTTCCTTCCAGGCCACATGTTTGATGGGTTGGCGTGAAGAATTGAATGCATGGTTAGAACATATGAACTTTATTAGCTCTGTAGACGACACGCCACTCGGCCAACCTGACTCCGATAGTACAGATTATTTATTTATTTGATGATAATTTACTCTCTTAAAAGTCTATCCTTTAAATTACATATTAAATATTTCCCAGGGATTAAAATAAATTATAAGAATAGTTTTCATGACAAAACTCTCATTTCTATTTTTTTTATTTTTATTCTAAAAAAATGTATTTAAAAATTAATGAAAACTAAATTTTTCACGAATTATGAAGAGATGGCTTTTTTCTCAATAAAAGATGCTATTATTTATTGTCAGGAATAAGATTATATCTTTAAATGGAATGTTTTATTTCAAGTACTGTTATTGATCTGTGATTCGGATAATTCCTAAATAAGATACTCTAAGGAGATATATAAAAAAATTAAATGCCTAAAATATCTATAAGTAAAATATTTTATCAAGATCAAAAATAAAAATTACGTATTTAATAGTCTTGTTTCATTATTTTTTGAAATAAAATGATATTAAGTTTTAATACGGGATATAATTATAGCTAATAATTAATGATACTTATAGGAAGATATATATATATATATATATATATATATATAGTATATATATTAATAGTCATTCAATAAAATCATTAATTTTCTCATAGATTTAAAGTCTGATTTAACATTAATTTTATTTTTTATTGTTAATTATAATGACAAACTTCGTTTGTAGTTAATGAAAAAAGTTTTAGAAAAAATTTTCATTATTTATTATATTATCGAATTAGTAAATGTCTTAGAGATTAAAATGTATATAATTATTAAAAACAAAATTAGATGAAATGTTACTATATTTTTTATTTTATATGTAAAAATAAATAAATTTACTCTAATAAGTGATATTGAAGTGAAAATAAATAATTTCGTGGTAATTGCTATTGTGTTCATACGCTAGTAGGTAGCAAATATATAAATAAGAGATCATTTAATGGCAGTTTAATACTTAAGAGTCCGGTTAAACTCGGCTAGAGGGTTAATTTAGCCTTAGAATTAAAATAATTGTCTCAACAGTTCACTTTTAACATCAGGCAAATGCACTCGTATATTATAATACGTAGATTTATTTAGCAGGGGTCAAATAATTATATATATGGCAGTTCGATTGGCGATGGACATTGTAGCCCTTAAATAATAAAGACATTTTACAATTCAATGGATTAGTTACGCCTTCTACATCGGCAACCATCTGTACATCTAATATGAATAATTAAAATGGATATTATTTCTTTATTTTAGATTCTCTACTTTTACTATTTTTATACTTGTCAAGAAAAACAGAATATTTTAATATCAAAATCGAAAAATTACTCATATTTGATAAAATTGTCTTTTTTGACGAAGGGACCAAAAAATAAAATTTCTCAAGATATTTTAACGAAATTATATTATTTCATCAAAAAATCATTTAAATAAAAATATAATTTTTGTATGAATGAAATTTTATTCTTCTATCAAAATTGAAAATTTATTTATAAAGGGGGTGGGGCTTTTTAAAATTTTCTCCTTTTACGAAAGGTGCAACATAGATTTTTTCAAGATAATTTTAACAAAATTATATTTTATCTTATCTATATAAAATGCTCATTTAAATACACTTTTAATGTATCAAAATATAGCATTTTGGATGAGAAGCTACAACCAGGTTTTGGAGGGGGGCAGGTGACCTTATAGTTACGCCACTATTCGTATTTAAACAAACCCAAAATACAAATATAAATTTTAAGTTTCAGATCTATTTATTTATTATTTAATATTTTTGTTTTTCAGTCTTTGTGTTTTTGGATTTTTTGTGGAGTAGAGGGCAGCAATAAAAAAGAAATACCTTTCTATCCACCCGCCTTTAAAGAGTAAGTATATTTTATATCCATATTAATCATAGTGAATCTAGCAGAGATCAGAGTTCAATGAGAAACCGCACTTTTCTTTGAATTGTCTCTAAAGAAAATAAAGTAACATAAAACATGTAATTACTAGAAATCTAAACAGGACAAGTAGAAAAAAACTTTTAAGAAAACATTCATTGCTCTGTGAAAATTATTTAAAAAATAAATAAATAAATTCTGTCTTGCACACATGTTTTTATAACAAACAGTAAAATTACAATTTAAAAATAATCGGCTATTTATGGTTGAATCCTAAATAAATTAAAATTATAAGTCGAGAGTAAGATATTATTCTTACATAGAGTGTTTGTAAAGAGAAATCATTACGGTTGTCCTCTGCTTTATTAAAATAAATATAGGTATCTTTATTTATATAGAGTGGTTAATTAAAAACAATTGATTGGTAACTATACTTTTTACTAAGTACTCTTATTTATTTTAATTATCCATTTTTAAAAAGTAGGTAATTCGTTTAAATGAAAAAAATAATTTATAGTAGTTAATAGAGTAAAGGGTGTGTAGTTTCACAGTGAATGAAATAAAAACTCAAAAGAGGTTTATACAAACTCAATATATTTCGGATTATTAGTCCATCATCAGGAGTTTACAAGTTAATACTGTATTATTTATAATTATTTCATTCACTGTGAAACTACACACCCTTTACTCTATTAACTAACATCATGTTTCACCTAAAACCTACACCACTTTCCATAAGTAAAATTTATAGTAGTTTTTCTTAATATTATTTAAATAAATAAATAGAAATAATAACACTGTTCGACAACAAATTTCTCCCCGTAAATCTAACAATGGATTCCGGTAGAGTTTTATATGCTGATTATTATGCAATTTCCCAAATTTTTACAACACTTCAGAGTTTTGAGATATTATCGGTCAAAATTATGAAAAAGGCCATTTTGACCTATTTTCGAGTCCCATTAGATTTTAAACATCAATATTTGAAATCAAAATATTTTGTTGACGTAATTGAAAAGAGTTTCTTTTTTGATTTTCAAATTATCATTTGTTTTTAGTTCAATTATAACTCGAGTTATAACTAAAAAACTAAAACTACGTTATTTTAAAGGATAATAATGAATTCGATAAAAACATAAGTTTTTAGTCTTTTAGCTATAACTCGAGGTCTAATTGAGCTAAAAACAAGTGTATAATTTGAAAATTTTCTATTCCGTCAATAAAATATTTTGATTTCAAATATTGCTGTTTAATATTTATTGGGACTCGAAAATAGGTCAAAATGGCATTTTTTGTCATTTTGATCGATAATATCTCAAAACTCTGACGTGTTGTAAAAAAATCGGGAAATTGCATGAAAATCAGCGTAGAAAACTCTACTAGCATCCATTGTTTGGTTTACGTGGATAAATTTTTGTTTAATTTTTGTCGAGCAGTGTAATTTGTTATTTCTTTTAAATATATCAATATATTAATTATTTAAAGTTAAATTAATTAATTAAAATAGCCGTGTATTAAATTATGATTTTTTTTCATTTTTAGATTTTACAATTCTCACGCTGATAGATTCCCTTTACAACCGTCGGCAGTGTCTGCACCTCCACCAGTTCCAGCCCTTCCACGGCCATACAAGCCTTATCCACTTTGGTATCACAACCAACTACCTCAGATGACTTTCGCGATGGTCCCTATACCAACCGATTTTATTGAATATAAGGACACCGTCATTAAACTTCCACCATTTCTTGAATGGATTGTGCAACGAGTTCAAAATTATTATTCTAATTTTCAATCTGTTTTACCTGACGAACCAGAACCAACCAAACCACCCAAACCTAAACCTCCGAAAACAACAACAACAACAACGACAACAACAACAACATCAACATCAACAACCACTCAGATTGCAGTAGTAGCTGAAGAAGTGACTACAGCTTCATCGATTATTCAAGAAAAATCCTAATCCATATCCAGAAATTAATAGCACAACAACACAAAAAACAACGGTTGGGGAGATTTTAACTAAACCAATTGAACAAATATTGACAACAGAATCAAATGAGATATCTGCCCAACCCGTCACAACCATCCTAACAACAACTCAAAAGACCAAGGTTGACAAGCCAGGTGAAATAATTTTTACAACAGAGCCAAATAAAGAAAACAACCCAGACGATTGTTGTTGGAGATCGATTTGGGAAGCCAGAGCAAACCTACAGGTCCACCGAAGCCAGGCGAGTATGTAGCATTATCTCGAAGTCCTATTTCTTTAATTGACATATTAGCAGAAAAAGATGTGAATGAAAATTTATCAAGCTCTCGAACTCAAGAAACAACCAAAATTAAAGAAGTGATTTTAGGTAAACCGTCCGTTGAAGAAGATAAGCTGACTATAGGTTTAAATAGCTTATACTCGGTCGGTGGTACCAAGCCCATGACCATTGAAGATCATATTATTAATACTCTTTATAGTATAACCCAACAAAAACAGGAGTCGTTGTCGTCAACCAGTCCTTCCACAATTGCGAGCAGCTCAACACTAAAATCACCACAAAAAAACCTATTGATGAAAGTGCCATTTATTTTCCAAGCTATCAAGTAAATGATGAAGCACCTGATTTACCCTATCCAAGAAAATTATGGTAATTTTTGAAAATGCAAATTTTTATTTATTTATTTATTTTATTTTTTATATAGACATACGATCTCTTTATAATACCATAATTTTTAACTAGTCCTTTTTTCGTCATCTTAAATACGTTTAGTTACTATTTAAACGCAATATATTTTTTCTATGCAAGTGAAATGATTTTCTAAATTTTATATTGCCCTAAATAAAAAATTTCGGACATTGTCTTTTAAAAATGATTACTGAATATAGAGAAGACTGAGAAAGTTTTTGAATTCTCTTGGATTCGCATTCGGAGTCCTTCTAAACATATAGTATAATCAAATTTGATTATACTATATGTTTAGAAGGACTGTAAGTTATCACCTTAGGTGAAAATTACCAGGGTATAAATTCCTGTATCTAAAAGCGATAAAGGATTAACCTATTAAGGAATTTAAAGGTTCAAATTTATGGCAATTTCCAAAGTGATGCTGATGTGCATGTTGTAATATGTGTATTTCGAATGAATGAAGATTATTGATTTAATTTCAATATAATGACATTTTATTTTAAAGTATAGATAAATAGTATTATATTCGAAATCAAACTTTTCATATGAAAATGGAGAGACTTGAAATCTTTTATTATTTATAGTAGTTAAATAACAATGTGGCCAATATCTACTTACGTGGGATATATTTTTATGTTACTTTTCCCGAGGCATCATGGGAGATAAATTTAACCTAATTTATCGCGCGGAGAATTTACCACTGCTCAAAGCCCTTAAAAAACTTAGTAAATTGGATGGTATCTAACTTTCTGAGATTTGGCTCGTGATTCCGGCTTCTTTCCTTCTATTCTGTTATTTTTACGATGGAGGGGCCATCCAATACAGGCCTTTAGGGGATGCACCTTCTGGTGTATCTCCTCCTCAACGAAATCCTTCTTCAGGCCAAGGACTTCTAGTACTTTAATATTTGTATACTTACTATTTCTGCGAAAAAGCATGCATTTGAGCAGGGCTTAATTTTTAATAAAAAAAGAACCAGAATGCTTGGAAAAATTAGCGTTAATTCATATACTTTACCAGTCCTAGTTCTTGAATGAGTAGAAAAGAACCGGGACACCGCTCCGGACCGCACCTCTCTAAATCAAGCCCTCTGTCTTTGAAGATCCGAAATGTCGGCGGATGGCTAAATAAAAAATATATTGAAAATTATACTGAGATATTATTGGCCGAATTGTTATTTAACTTCGATAAAGCATAAAAAAATATTTTGTTTCTTTTAAGCAATTTAACGCTATTAATTTATTGTATTAATTAAAATATTTATGAAATAAATACTTTTTTAAACATAAATAAAGCAAAAAAACAACATTTTTTCATATTTCACCTTTTCACAATTTCAGTTTGATATCGGCTAGAAAGAGTTCAGTAAGGACAACAGGAGACACCCTTTACTTTTCTCGTTTTATGTTTACTATGGACTAAAAAAGGAAAATTGCTAGGATGATTTCAAAGAAGGGATGTCAAAAGTAAATGTCGTGTGATCCCACTTCATGTTTTATTTTAATATTCGGATAGCAAAGTAAGCGAGCTCTATATTTATTTTTATTTATTTATTTATCCTCATCCGTACAATTTGAATTAGAATAAAATAAATTATTCTGTAAAGTAATTGTCTTTAAATTGATTATGTAAAAATTACAAATGAATATATTAATCCAAGCGAGCTCTACATTAAACTCCCATAAATACTTAATCTCAATAGTTCTGAAGCTAGAGAGTCAAAAATATAATCACTTCTTCGTCTTGGAAATACAAACTTCAGCCCGATTAAATTTTATTCATTTGTGAAATAATATAAATTATTATTTATAAAAATAATTAATTTTGATATAGAAATTGGAGACATCAACATAAACTAAGTCCTGTCCTCCAATGCCTCCAATTTGTACATCAAAATTGATTATTATTTTTATAAAAGCTAAAACGGTACAAACATTTTTGAGTGGCAATTAAAAACTTTAATTCAAATAAATTATTATTGTCTAAAGCGGTTTGAATTAGATTCCTTAAATCGAAAGTGATTCAAGAAGTATTTGAAAAATGAGAATTTATTTTCTGAAAGGGCATGAATATAATAATCGCCCTCTACGCTATATCTCTTGGGATCTCATTGGCATCTGAGCAGCTGCAAAGATTAAAAAGACAAGTTCTGACAAGTTTTAGTTCAAGAGAGAAATTATTTATTAATTTTTATTATTCTAGTAAGACCCGTTTCCTTGGACTAGAATTATACTTTTTACAACAAGCGGCACAGAGCTCTATGTGTATCCACATTTAGACCCGTTTAAGGTAGTAACGAACTATTTGGGCGCTAAGACCACATGGCCATATGTAGTTTAAAATATTTTTTCAGATAAAACATTTAAATTATTCTTCTAGAACTAAAAAGTGACTGTACATTTAAAAGAGAGAGATAAATTTTTGAAATGAATGAATCTCTATTTATGAATCTATGAATATTAAATCTTTGAGAATGAATGAAAATTCAGATGTTTATATTGACCATCTTTCAAATACTAATACAGCATTTAGTAGGTAGTGAGGATGTTCTACTTGTGATAAAAAATGTTTAATGAATTAAATATTATAAATATAATAATTTACTAAATTATTAATGCAATAAGCTCATTCCTCTAGTATTAGATAAGAATCGATTGTTATTTTTTATTTTAAGTCGATTCTTCCATGTCTTCCGCAATGGTTACCAATAATAATCGAAACGTCAAAAATCTAATGTAGAATTGTTATTCCTCAAGTAATAGTTGAGAATCGATGGCTATTTTTGATTTTAAGTCAACATGGCCTGCAAATAGCAAGTGATATCTGATTAATAATAAAGGAATAAAAATATCAACATTTCAAATGAATTTGGATAAAGTTTAGCAACGATCCATTGCAGTTTATTATTTTTTTTAATTAATTCATGCACTATTATTATAGACGATAGTATGTTTTTTTCATATTTTATTCAAGAATTTTCGGGAGGTTTTTAATCTCTAACCCTTAAGGTAGTGGTTCCCAAACGGTGTTCCTTAAGCATTTCAAAAGTGTTCCTCGGATTTAGTCTCAAATCGGAAGTGTACGACCGTATTAGAACGGCCGAATATCAAAAAATTAAAATCATAAAATTTTCATAAACATGAATTTATATTTTTAAAAAGAAGTAATTTTTGGAGGCGGACTGATAAGTGAAATTGAGTGGATATTGATGAGGCAGTCCAAAAAAAGAAGATAATTTATACTATCTTTTTATTCATAAACCGACGTTTCGGAGGCTATTCCCTACTTCTTCAGGGTTTTGAAAAGTCAATGAAGCAAATCCAATGCGACATTCCTCTCTCCTCTTTCAGTGGCAGTAACAATAATATATTGTATTTCATTCTCAGCGGAATTATAGGGAAGTAATCATATTATTGAATTATTGTCTTGATGATTAAATTACATTGAATAAATATATAATTATATAGTCATAACAAATTATTTTTCCTTAAAGATTTTGATGAATTTTAGAAAAACAGTCCATTAAAAACCTTTTGTTAACTTTTGCTCTTTCAAATTTCGATCCTTTCTAAAATTAATCTCATTTCTAAATTCCGTTGTTCATCTGAAATTTTCGGATTAGAAAAGTTAGAATTGTGTCCAGCTTAGTTGAATAGCTAGCTACTAGCATGGTACATTCGGAATTTTTGTTCTAAATGAATATTTATACTTGTAAATTTTAAATTTTAAATATTTCTTGTCCGAAATTTGAAATTTTAATAAACATTTGAAGATTGTTTTTTATGAAAGTTTTGTATTTGATATAATTATATTTATTTGCATCAAGCAGATGACAACCTCAATCATTTAAATAAAATTCAAAAAATTGTAAAATTCACCTTGAATAATTTCAACGGCCCATACTGAAGACCTAGAAGCAATCTCTGTTATCCTAGAGCGTAGACGGTTGTCTCTAGAAACATCTCGAAAACAGATTAGCATCCCTGACGTTGGCATGGCGCATCCCTCCCACCCTCCTACAGCTATTGCTAATTCTATCCCTCTTTTTTGAGCTTATAATAAATTTAAAAAATTATATCATGTAATCATTTGTAGTCGTTTTGTAGCGGATCCCACGGAGGTAGAGGCGATGCACCTGGAAGACCTAAGGACTAATAAAACAATATTCGATAAACTTAGACCCAGAAAACTACTAATTCTAAGGAGAGTGTCTTACTTTGTGAAGATAAAACCGCCCTCTGAAGATCCATCCTCCTTTGATCCTTTGGAGCAGTTGATCCATCCAATAACGGTTGAAGGGAATGCTGTAAATCTATCATTTGCTATCCTAAAAAAAAATAATTAGATTGAATTCTATGCAAAAGTTTAGAAAAGTTTATTAAATTAAAAATTTTAATGTCGAATTGATGAAAACACAAAATGAATATCAGAAATTTTGAATAAAACAATTTATTAGGATGTCATTTGAATCCTTCTTAAAAATTACTAATTTAGGAATTTAATAATTTTACATTTTAATAATGCATTGAAAAAAGAAATAATTGATTCATTTTTTCTATAAATTTATCAAACGAAAATGAAAAATTTATGAACAGCAATTTTAAATTTAAAAAGTTAAATTTAATTTTATTTATTTTGTTTTTATTAATAAAATCTCTAATCTAAAATTAAAAGTTGTATATGGTGAAAGCTGAAAGAAAAAACATCCTATTTGCAAAAATCCCTAATTTTTAAAAGTATTTTATCCCTATACAATAAATTAAACGCCATGTTTTGTAAAAAAAAAAGATTTTGTACTTAGGTATATTGAATGCGAAGCTTTGATGTCCAGATTCAAGGGATGAGTAGAACAGAAGCCAAGAAGAAGAAGAAGACATGAAGAAGGGGATGAACAAAACACCATAGAAAATAAAACAAAAAAAATCTATTAATAATTGAAAAATTACTGATATTTTTCAAACTAGATTAATATTTAATAAATTAGTATATTTTTCTATATTAGTAAAAATAATGTATGTTTTTCTATATTAGTAAAAGAAAAATAATGATTAATTCTTTTAAATTTACCTATAAATTATAAAATATGTGATGGCCATCTCATGACTACCATACACCTGCCCTGGAAGTTGATTTTTGCATTATAGTTCCCTAAGGCCTTAAACAGTGCAAAATTTGATCCAAATCAGACAAATAGCTTCAGATAAAAGAAAAAAAACTCAACCCCCCCCCCACCCCGTCAATATTGTGTACGATTTTTACCGAAATCTAGTTACTTCTTAGCATTGGAAATACAAATATTTTAGCACAAGAACGAACTTTCTACGACTTTTCATTCTTGGGTATTTGAATACAGATGGCAGAATTTAATCCGTTTCTATAGTAAAAAATAATAAAAAAAATCGAACAAGTGTGTTTTTGAATATACATTTAATAAATTAAATAATTCAGAAACTGCAAGCATGTTACCGAGTCTTGAAAAAAGTTTCACTTTTTTCTTTAATTTGATTTAAATTTGGTCAAATCTTCTAAAAAGGCGATTTTTGCCTATTTAAAGGGGTAATGATTCAAAAAGTAATACTTGAAATCAAAATATTTATAAAATTTTGCTGGCTTGGTGTGTACTGGATATATTAATTTTTTATTGTTAGGATAAATAAACTGAATTTGCTTCTTTCCAGTATTATTGCTGATTTTCAAATGGTTATTCCAAATATTTCGAGAGCTTTCTCAGCATCTCTTCCTCAGTGGAAACTGTGAAACCACACAATAGGCAAGTTAGTGAGTTGTTATAATTACAGGTGTCAAAAAAGTACTCACCCACTCCCACCAATGTGCCGACTCCATCAGCTTGTACAGAACATTGATAAAAAGCTCGATCACACAACACACACATACAATATATATACAAATTTAAATGAGACAACATACGAATATACTAATTATTACATATCTCCTTATAATAAAGTCTAATGAAATTTAAAAAAATTGAAAAATGGTCAAACACCAGAGCTAGTTTAAATTTAACCAACTAATTACTGTTAATGATCAGTTGAGCGGAAGGTCAACGACCACAAAATTGTCTCACACTTTATGGCACGCGCAATTAATTAATAAAAAAGCATAAATGTTTATTTATTTGTCATTTCAATTAAAATTTTGTATTCCTCATTAAAAAGCCGCGTGTTTGACCATTTCAATTTTTTAAATTTCATTAGACTTTAATATAAGGAGATGTAAATAATTGTATATTCGTATGTTGTCTCATTTTAAATTTGTTATATATGTATGTGTGTGTTGTGTGATCGAGCTTTTAAGGTGGTGGAGTGGGTGAGTACTTTTTGACACCTGTAATTATAACAACTCACTAACTTGCCTATTGTGTGGTTTCACAGTTTCCACTGAGGAAGAGATGCTGAGAAAGCTCTCGAAATATTTGGAATAACCATTTGAAAATCAAAAATAAATTACTGGAAAGAAGCAAATTCAGTTTATTTATCCTAACAATAAAAAATCAAAATATTTAGTTTTTATTTATTGAAAAAAAAAACTCGTCGTCGATCATTACCAATATAAAACATGTTTTTATCTCAATCAGAACTGGATATATAATAATAATAAAAAAAAAACTATAACTACATTTTCATGTTTTTTTCTCATTCAAAAAAAATATAGTTTTAGTTTGTTTGTTTTTACTATAAATCAAATTCTTATTGAGGTAAAAACAGGCGTTAATTGTAATTGATCGATGAAGCTTCATTTAAATTAATAAAATTAAATATTTTGATTTCATATATTGCTGTTCTGAATCAATTATACGCTTTTAATATAGGCAAAATCGTATTTTTAAGGATTTGATCAAATTTATTTTAAAAAAACTGTGATCTCGACACCGTCAATCCAACGCAACTTTTACAACCAGCACTCCAAAAGTAATTGCAGAAAATAAGATAACTTTTTTATTTTGCTTGGGTTGTACTAATAATATTTATATTTTTATTTAGAAAATTGATGAATTGATCTAATACAGTACATCTTAAACTACGGGTTGCGACCTCATTTTGGGTAATGTAACTAAAATTCTCGGGTCGCAGTGAAACAATTATAATGGGCAGTGCTCAAAAATTAATTCAAAAAAATTAATCGAGGTGTCATCATTGAATTTTTGGCTTGACTGGGGAAGAATTTTCAATTTCTGAAATGGTCACTAAGTATATTTTTGCACGTTCATTTGCACTGCTGTATTATATAGCAAAACGAAGTTCTCAGCATTAAAAAAAAAAAATAAAAATATTATATAAACAAATTTTTCAAAGCAAAGAAGTTTTGGCAACTATAAACAAAACAATTTAACTTCTACAATATTATTGTACTTTTTGATTAATTAATTCAATTTCCGGTACGCATTCAAAATTCGGTGGCCCATATTAATAAACAATCGTAAGTAAATTATTATAGAAATATTATACCTACATTAGATAATTATAGTTTAATATTAAATATTTTACCCTAGAAATAATGGATAGATTTATCGTAAGTGAAAAATAATTATGATACAATTTCAAGCGATAGCCATAAGAATGAAGAGGCTACTGTTATTTTAAAAGAAAAGCCTAGCTCTTCAAAAAAAACGTAAAATTAATCGTTACTATATGGAAGAATATATGAATTACGGATTTTCATGGACAGGGGATAATGATTGTGTGTATGTGGATTTAAACTTGCTAATAGTGCAATCGTTCCTGCAAAGTTGAAATGAAATTTTACAACGAACCATGAAAATCTTACAATCAAAGGTAGAGATTATTTTGATAGACTTTTAATTACGAAAAACAAACAAGCAAACTATTTCAATAAAATTGTGAAATTATCAGATAAATCTCAAATAACATCATACAAAATTGTGAATTTTTTTCTCCCAAAAATGGCGTTAAAAATATAACTATAAGTAGTGATTTTGAATTACAACTGCCCAATTCTAATAAATTAACTGATAACAAGCTGACATATTTCTTATTAACTTAAATAAGTGCTCCACTAAAGAAAATTGCTCAAAGGTTAGGAATCACTGCCCTAAGGTGTCAGTGGTTTTCTGTAATAATAAATTTATATACATATTCTTCACAACCTGAGACTCTGTTTATCCCTAATATGCTCTGTAAAACTGTAAAGAAGAAAACATATATGTAAAAGAGGTGCATTATTTCTGAGACCAACTTGGTTGCAAGTTCATGTCAACGAGATTAATGGTAGAAACGCGAGCTAGGTCACTTGTTCCGGTGAGGGAGTCCCTTCCTGTTGGGAATCGAGGTTCTTCACTGAAAGTGAAGCAATTACAATTAATATACCCAAGCAAATATAATGCAGCCAAATCAAACAAAATTGGATAATTGTCGATCAATATTATTCAGTTGGAAATTACTAAACACCGATATGACCCAATTCGCATAAAAAACGGGAAACGAATGTTTTGATCAACTACGAAATCATTTTTACTTTCAATGTTATTGTCAAGTTGTCTTTTTCAGTATCTGATAAAGTAACATAACAGTCTAAGGAATTTTTGATTTTAGTGAAAATTTGATAGCTATATTATTTCTAGGATTTGTTTAATTTTAGTTTGAGATAATATTAGCTTGTTTATTATAATAAAGTATAAGATTATGAGAACCTAAACCAGGGCTGTCCAACAGAAGGCCCGACATAAATTTATAAACTTCCTTGAAACATTAAGAAGTGATATTATGTATTAGTATTTGTTTATATTTTTTCCTGGGTAATTAATTAATATAAAATTTTAATAAAGAGACAATATTCAATTTTTCTTTCAGATCGGAATCTAAATGTTGTTCTAGAACATTCAATCAGAAAATTTGCAAGTAGAAAATTTATTTTTAATGAAAAAGGAGTCTAAAATAGACCAAAATGATGATTATTTTTTCTGAAATCTTGAAATCTAGTTCCAGATTCAAAATTTAAAATTAGAACTTTTATTTTTCGAAAACTTCACAGTAGATTTTCAGATTTATTATTTTAGAGAAAAAAATTATTAGGCCAAATTGTTGTGCTACATATAAATCTCAATGTTTTAAGAAATTTTATGACTTTATTTTGGACATCCCTGGTTTATATTGAATGGGATTAAAGAAGGATATGAGGAATGATAAATTATTTTTAAAAGGGTCACAGATATAATGATCCCTGACTATCGAATAACTATTGAAATGTAAGAACGTGCAAATATCTAAAAGACAAGTCCTGACAAGTTAAAGTTCAGAAGATAAATTATCAATTAATTGTGATTGTTCTAGTAAATCCCAATTCCTTGTTTCCTTGTACTAGAAGATATAACTATAGTCTTCGTTAGTGTCGTAGCATATAAATTACTGAAATAATGAAATATTTTAGAAAATGAAAATATGAGAAGAAGAATTTTTAAATATTCGAAACTTCATTATTTTTTTATCTTATATAGTTGAGCTTATAATTTTGCTTTTAGTGAATTTTATTCTTGAAAAAAGCTTCACGTATTGTACAAATATACATTCATATTTCGAAAAAGGGAATAAATATATCTCTACATATAAATCTCAATGTTAAAAGGAAGTTTATGATTTTATGTTGGGCCACACTCATAGCAGTGTTGGGCCCCATGCGGCATGGACAGCCCTGATTTTAATATAACATACGAATCGTGGAAAAAGAGAAGTCGAGGAATTGCCTACCTGCAGGCGTCTTCTCTGCTCGACGCTCTGCTATGGAAAACTTTTCGCCTCGTCAGTGTCAGAGTCTTGACTGAAAAAAGACAAATTAAATTTAATAATAATTATGTTGATATATTACAATTTATATCATTAAAGCTTATGTAAAAAATAATTTAAATAAATAATAAAAAAGATGGTTTCAAATTACATTTTTCAAAATAAAAAAAACAACTTAGCTGTTATGGGGGTCGGATAGGCTAAGTGGTAGCGGGTCAGCCTGCTAACCAAGTGGATCCGGTTCGAATCCGGCTCGAGGCATCCGGCTAAAATCTGACCCCCGGGGTAGGGATAAATTTAAATAAAATAAATAGTATCGTAAATTGGACTTATGGCTAGAAAGACCGAAAAGCCAACAAAAAAAACTTAGCTGTTAAGAAAATGTATCCATATGGCGATAGTTTTGAAATTGCTTCTAAGCAAAGAAATATTTATTTAGGTATATATTTAAAAATTCTAAAAAAAAATGAGAGATTCGCTCACCAAGACTCTTCCGGCGGTCTTCTGCTGGACTGGAAGCCGCTTCTTGGCGAACGTCTCTCCGCTGGAAAGAAAGTCAATTTGGATCATTGGATCGAATGATTCCAGACGGGCTAATCAAAAATATTCTATTATACTTTCAATAGGAGATAAATTCATAAAAATAAATGTTTACTATTTCTTCTTTTTCGTGAAAATTATAGTTATACAAAATATGTGAAGCCAAATAATAAATACTATCTATGTATTAGATATCATTATCAAGAGACTTATTTTTTTTTTTTTTTAAATTGGGAACTATTTTTACAATCTATATAATTATTGATTTTATTCTTAAATGGTTAAAAATGGTTTTGATAAAAGAAAATAATAATTAAAATTTAAAACTAATGATTTTTTTAAGTAAACCTGCAATTAATTAATGCAATGTGATTTCAAAGTTATTACCATACCTATAACTTTAATTTAAAAAATTTATTATATAAATCAGATCATCAATTGAAATATGGTATATCAATACGTATTTCAATAAATCATTATCCAATTATTTTTTTAATGTATAAGTATATTTTATATATTCGAAAACATTTACTCAGTACGCTCGGGGAGCGCAGCTCATTAAAATTCCAAAGAATTGAAAACATTTTAATTTTATAATTTATTCATGTTTACTAATGTTGAAACAAGAAGAAAATAATTTTTAAACATTTTTTCTAACCGTCTGGATTTTAATACAAATGTTAACTCAAAAACCGAAGGTCAAAAGAAATTTGTTCTGGAGCATAAATGTTTGTATATCTTTTTTAAAATAAAATTATGGTTTCTAGCTTTAGAACTTGCGGGTGAATAACCTCCTCTTTTTTTTGAAGACGGTTAAAAATGAGAAAAAATCGAAACGTTATATAGGAACATTTAGAATGAACTAAAATTCAGCACAACAGTTTGTATAAATAAGCATTGGGCTAAGTTTCTCTTTTCTAGCTAAAACCAATCAATGATAAAAAATTGCTAAATCCTCAAAATTTTCAGAAAGTGCAGCGAGTATTTTCAAATTATAAGATTTTATAATTTATTATGTAAGCATCTATGCAGACAAAAAATAAGCTGACATGTTCTGATGTGGCTATCCACTTGACTTTACCATACAACCTTGCCTCTCAAATTATTTATAATCATGTAGGGGGGTTAGTTTTTGCATTTTTATACTTCTGGTGTCCCACTGATTATGTATACAAAATTTGGTTGACTTTAGTAATGGCCAATATTTTCATTTTTGACCCTACACCCCCCCCCTCCCCTCCATTTCGGGCGGTTAGTTTTTCTATTTTTAGAGTTCTGGGGGTCCACTGATTATGTATACGAAATTTGGTTGAGTTTGTTCAAACGGCCTAGATTTTTAATTTTTAACTCCCCCTCCACCCCCTTTAATTTTGGGTCGATATGCACCAAAATCTAATCAAATCTTAATCTCAATGGATCAAAACTGCGTGTGAAATTTGGTTTCGATATTCATACTAGTTTTTTAGCTAGCTCATCCACAAAAATTTGGTAACGCTCAGACTAACAGACAGAATAACAGACAAACAGACATTTTGACAAAACAATTTTAATCTCAAAAATTATAATTTTTTCGATGTTCACTTATTAGAGCTTTTTGTAGAGCGAAATGCCATGGTTTCGCTCAATTTTTTTAATCAAAATAGTTTCAGCCGTTTTTGAGATATTTCGAAAAAAAGAAGGAAAAAAACACTTTTTTCATGCACGATTACAATAGTTGACCATACCCTGTATGGTAAAGTAATACGGATTGTGGGAATGTTTATCGGTTCAAAAAACTAATTCAAAGTGGTATAAAGCTCTACACCAGGACTGTCTAACCCGCGGCCCTATATAAAATTATAAACTTCCTTGAAAGATTAAGATTTTTATCTACTTACTCGAAAACATATCTGATACAATCTTATATATATATATAAATATTTCTAAAATAATAAGAAATTGGGAAATCATCCCAAAAGTTTTCGAAGAATAAAATAACAGATTTTCAATTTTTAATGTGAAAAAATATATCAAGATTTCGGAAAAAATATGTAATCGAAATTGTGACATATTTTGACTTCATTTTTTTAGATAAAAATATTTTACCTGCAAAATTTCTGATTGACTGAAAGAAAAATTTAATAATTTCTCTTAATTAGAATTTTACAAAAATTATATTTTCAGAAACTCCTGGCTTCACAATAGTTAACACTTTTTGAAAATATAAATTTATATATAGGTATCTAAGCTATTTTCAAGAATAAAATTCCTTAAAGCAAAGTTATAAGCTTAATTATCAAGTAAAAAAAATAAATAAAACTTCGAATATTTAAAAACCATTCTTCATCTCATATTTATTTGTTTTCTAAAATATTTATTATTTCAGTAATTAAAACTTTTTAAGAGCTAAATGATCTAAAAACAATATTCCGAAGGAAAAGAACTCAAAGATTATTATGCTATGACATTTTTCCATCTTTGTCATGGAAGAATACATTATTCTACATTATTAACTATCTTTTTTATTGGGAAATATCAATAGAATTAATATATTTTATATGTGGCCCGATGCATTTGTTTTTTCTTCAAATACAGCCCATGTAAGCCAAAAAGGTTGGACACCCCTGACAAAAACCATCAGCTAAAAATGTAAGATCACACAATTCTTAATCATTAACATAGTTAAATAAAATAAAAAAGTCATTTGAATATTTCATGAATGGGTTCTTTAAAAAATTAAAAAATAGAACAATTTTTTGAAATACTATATTTCAGAATTCAAACTCATGGTTTCATGGTTGAAATTATTAGGCTGGCTTATAAAAGAGATTGTATTAATCTCTTGCCAGGAAAGCCACGACATCCACGAAAAGATATTTTTTTATTTCTTAAAATTATTTTTATTTAAAATGCCATTATTTTTCTGTTTCAAGAACAAAAATTCAGTTATACAAAATAATTTTCGTCGAGAGAATAGACATGGATAACGACCGTCTCCTAAAATCGGAACAACAGATTCTTCATGAAGTTGTTCGAGGTCCCCCCCCCCCCCCCGAAATTTTGAGGTAAACATCGAAATTTTACCGGATATAGGTAAGTAAAACGTTCAATAAAAATTTAATAAAAATAATAAAATAATATGATTAAAAAAAAGCAATCTTGACATCTAGTCATGTCTTCTACTCCTAGGAGTGTACCCCCCTGTCAAATTTTTTCTGACTAAGTCCTTGATAAAAACCTAGAAAGAGATGGAAAAAAGCTAACCTTATTGAAGAAAACAGGATTTAAGCTTATTATTAGTATTATTATTATTATTAATTTAATAAAAACATTTGGGCGTTTTATTTTTAAAAATTTATTGAATTTTTTTCAAAAAAATTAATAAATTAATAAATCATTTAATAATATAATAATATTTTCAAATATTAACTCAATGAATTCCTCCAATGAGATCTTGCCTAGAATATTTGGAATAATATTCAATAAATAGTACATAATATGTTATTACCATCAGTAAGGGTGTTCTCGTAAAATATATTTGACTGAAATCATTTTATTTCTTTTTAGCAAATTTTCGATTTTTTTTTTAATTTTGGTTTAAATCAGTCCTAAGACTTTATTGTGTGTGAATTGAAACTATATATATCTATATTACTCAAAACATGAATGTACTTGGAAGTCATCCGTCAACTTCCTCGGCACCGTTATTTCATTTTTCAAACTTGTTTAAGTTGTAACTTAGTGAAATTAACATTTTATTACATTATAAATACGCTTTTTTTTTTAGTTAGACTTCGACAAGCAGTAAAGCTAATAGCTACAAACTTTTCTTTCTTTGAACCTATCTAAATTAGCATATTTTGAATTCTAAATGTCATTTCTTGAAACATTTCTTTTTAATTTAATTTTTTACTAATAAGTATCTATAAATTAAAGCATTGATGTATTAATAGATATGTATAATTAAAATGATAAATCAGTCATAAAATAAAATATATTTGACTGAAATCAATTTATTACATTATGTAGTATAATGCATATATAATTATATTTACATCTTCTTCTACTTATTTTTTTTTTTGTAAAAATAAGAAAAATCAACAAGGAAACAAATGGATGTTTGTGAATGATTAGAGCCCCTCTTAGGAGGTCTTTAATCCCGTCCAAAGAAATGAAAAATTTTAATATTTATTCAAAATGAAAAGCTTTTCAGTGTCACCTAAGTGGTGAGGAAGTTTACCTCCCCGAACTGTTTGCTCTGCTGGAAGGTGTTGGTGATTTCCGAGGGGTCGCCGCCGTCGCAGTCGCCGATTCGACTCCATATATTAGGTAGAGGTCGGCTATTGTGCCCATTGTACATTCAAGACGACCTAGCAATGGAGTGCCGAATAATTCTCCTGAGGCTGACTTGCCTCCTCATTTTGCTTTTAATGGGCGAAGGAGTTCGAGGAGCGCCTACCCCGGACACAGCCACCCCAAAAGTTACTGAGTGAGTATAGATCACGTGATGAACCAGGTTCACATGGGGGTATGGGAATATTTTAACTGCATCTCTGGTAAACATGTTTAAGCTTGAATTACTAATTACCTATTAACTTCTAACCTAAATTGGTCAGGATTAACTAAAAAATTTTACTTAGAGAAAGTGGTGTAGGTTTTAGGTGAAACATGATATTAATTAATAAAGTAAAGGGTGTGTAGTTTCACAGTGAATGAAATAAAAGTTTTAACCTGTAAACTCCTGATGATGGACTAATAATCCGAAATATATTGAGTTTGTATAAACCTCTTTGAGTTTTATTTCATTCACTCTGATACTACACACCCTTTACTTTATTAATTAACTAAATAACTAATTTTCTCACACGTAGAAAGGACTTTAAGGAAGGAATGCAATCAATTATTCTTTTTTAATACTTGATTCTTTTTAACATATATATTTTATATATGTATGTAAGAATTATGTATAATCTATTATTTTTGTATTTTGTAATTCCTTTTTGTTTTTTGAGTTTTATTGTAAAGTGGTTTTATAATTTTTTTATGTAATTTAAAGAGAATGGCCTCTGGTCACCTAATAAAAAAAAATACTTGATTCTTGAATAATAGTATTTATTTATTTACAAAAATCAATGTTTCAGAATTTTATATTACAGAATATTTCAGAAATCATTCCCTACTTGCCAATAAAGGCTATTTATATTTATATTTTAGGGATTGAAAAACAATTTATATTAATTTAACAATTTTATCGTATTTTTGGCTCATTTATACATTTACCAATTTTCGTTTCGTCTCTAGAATAAATAATTGAAAAATACAAAATTCACCTCTTCTTACATATTATAGATAACTATGAACAAATTAGCAATATATTAAGAATAGGTGTTATTTTATATGACATATAGAAAAAATTTCCAAAAGAATCATATTTTTATAATTTTTATTAAAAGAAATATTATTGGATAAAAAATACTTGGTAGGTTTCACATTAAGATATAAAAATAAAACGAATTTAGAGGAGATGTGTTAGTCACCCTGAAATATATATATATATCGAGATTAAAGAAAGAATAATAAATTCGTTTTATTTTTATATCTTAATGTGAAACCTACCAAGTATTTTTTATCGAATAATTTTAAAAAATGTTTCACCAAGTACCAACACCAAATTCCTTAAAAACTATAAAAGAAATATTAATTATATTATAAATTATAAGTTAAATTGTTCAAAGTCTGGTACGATATCTATTTTGTATGTTCTAATTTTATAGGTTTGCGGATGGGCCAAATGTCAAAATCAGTGCAGGATTAACTATTTAACAAAATAAGCGCGTGTTAAGGTCATTAAAGGAAGGAATCAGCATAGAAATTTACTTACGCTTTTACGGAAATTGAAAGGATTTTCCGAATTATAATAAATTTTTATTTTATTTTCATTTTACATTATTGCTTATATTATTTGGTTCTTAGTGCCTGTAAATCTGCCCTTGGCCAAAATATTAAATATTAAAGAAAAAAATTGAGTGCATTCCTGTTCAAAACTAACAAACTACTGTCATAAGCTTCACTTAATTAAGGATTTGGTCAAATAAAAATTTGCCTATTCAGATGAAATACGAAATTTTGAAAACACTCAGTATTTCTTCAAATTTAAAAGATTTATTAAAATTTATTCCCATTGATAATGTCACTCAGTTATAAATAATATAACATTTTTAATTCTTAAAGTCTTTGAAATATAAGAGTTCAAATTGCCAATAGAAATCGATTTTAAATATCTATGAAAATCACAAGAGTTTATCATCTATTGGATTCGAGATGGAATGGATTATTTGTAATATTATATGCCAAAAGGGTTTTTTACTTCCTCGGGAAGCGAATCCTAGTGGCAAAATTAGCAATTTTGCTAACTCGTGACAAATGTCAAACGGGTTCATCTGAGAGAGGGGACTCGAATTCGATTTCCGGGGGAGGGGGGGGGTAAAAACAAGCCTCTGACATAAAATTAAAAATAATCCATTCTATCTTAGATCTAATAGATGACAACCTCTTTTGATTTTTTCTTAAGTGTTTGAGTGAAATTTTGAGTATTACTTTTAGGAACCTCTGAGGAATTTCAGTTTTCTACGTCTTTTTGGCTTGAATATTTTGACATTTTTGTTTTTTGAAAACTCCCCATTTTAATAAATTAAGTTTCCTGGCTACTACTGGTTCTGTTTAGGGTTTATTTGTAAAATTTTAATTTTCTAGCTCTCTTTGGCTTTAAAATTTTAGTTCCATGGAGAAAACTTTCCCCATTTTTTTTGCATGTCCTTGAAAATGTTATTATGATCACTAAGTTTTAATGTATCGTTTTAAATAAGAAATATCAAATTCTAGCTGCTTAGATCTTTTAAGCTTTGAGATATTTTCCTCGATAAAAGGAGACATAAATTTATTACTATACACTCATATTTAGGAAGTTAATTTTCTTTCAAAATAATATTTGAATAATTGAGTTAATTATTAAAAAACATTTTTTTTTATTTATTGCAGAACAGTCAATTTTATTTTATAAGTAACATTTTTTCTCTATTTGGACTTTAAAAATTTTTTGATTTAAATTTTAAAATCTTTATTAAGGAGGTTCTTTCGCGACAATCCACACAAAAAGTTTTAGCCTCGTAACCACTCTATAAATATGAAAGGAACTAAAATTTTAGGGTATTTTTTTTAATGTGACTGTCCACTCACACTACGAAATCTCTATATAGATACACACATACTTGCCGGATCGTTTCCAAGCCATTGTGCTTATATCCCCTCCACTAAAAATAATCGCCCAAATAGTTTTTTTTTATCAAAACTACGTGGTAAATAATTTCAATTTTTTTTTAAGTTACTCCAAATATATTATTCTAACAAATATTAGTTTTTCATCAAGATGGTGAAAGTCCTTCAATGAAAAAAAATAATATAATGATCATATCCCCACCCTTTCCCTATCTACCCTATGTTAAAAATGTCATTTTTAATTACAATTATTTCATGTTTGGTGTGGTAAATCGTCTTCAAATTTTAACAGTATGTGTGTTATGCTTTTAATGACTTATATTCCAAGTTTCAAAGACTTCTTGAATTTTTGCATTTTTGTGAAAGAACTACCTTAAGCGACGATGTCCCTAAAAAGAAAAAAGTATGACAAATGTAAATTTGCGAATAAATCAAATAAAATAGGTTAAAATGATTAGCCTATTTTGAACTTGGTAATAAGACACAAGAATTAAGCATCGATCCTCAATCACTTTGTCTATTCATTCTAATAAAAAGTATGCATGGTTAATTTCTAGGTCAAATGCGATATGAATTTCTATAGGTTATAAATCCATCTATCATCTAACGCTATTTTCAAAAAAGAATAATATGTCAAATATTTATTATTAAAATCAACTACTTATAGCAAGATGCTTTTTTCGCTGAGTCGAAAAAAGTAAAATTAATCTTATTTTTATTTCAAATCTTTGCAAAAATTTTTAATAACAAAATAGTAAAAAAAGGCAATATTACTCAAATTCGATCCAGCTGCTAAATATTCAAAATTCAAAACTAAATAAAAATTAATTTACTTTTCTTATCATTTTTCCCCTAAATAAATGGGAGGAAATTTTGTTTTTTCAAAATGGGCACGCAGGCTCTTCCCAAATTTTATTGAATTGTTCGTTAAAGACTTGAAAAGAAAGCTGAAACTTAAGACGTGAGTGCAGCTTGTTAAATACCCATTTTTGTGTCAAATTCCTGTTCAATACCAACAACCTTTGGTCATTTAACCATTCGATTTTTTTTTAATTTTCCCTATTTTCCATCCGGAAGCTTTGACACAGCTTTGACACAGCTTGGCACTAGTACGAACTTTCTAAGATCTCCGTTCTTTATTTTTCTGAGTTTCTAAATCCAAACAGGGAGTCGGGTTAGCCGAGCTGGCCCCGCTTCAGCATCGATGATGACGAATTTTAGGCGGGAGGCCGGGGTTCGATCCTGGCTAGCATATAAAAATTTCTAGCGGCTAAAACTCGGCTCCCTCACTAACCCTACTAACACTTTACTGATGTGCTGTCTAAATGGGCTTTGTTCCCGGTGAAAATAAATAAATAAGAAAAAAAATCCAAACAGGTAGGAAAATTCATTTGTGAAAAATGCATTTTCCTCACGTTTTAGACTTTTCTAAACGAGATAGTAAAAAAATTGAAAATTTTAAAGCTAAACAAATACTCACTTCTTCCTAAAGCTTTTCTCATCTAGCTTTTACAAGAAACACAGTCAAAACATAATTTTTTTTTTCAGTGAAAGCAAAGTATCTTTTTGAGTGTCTTTTTTGAACAAAGATAAATTCATTTATTAATAATATTTTTTGTTAAAACTTCAGTGATCAGTATTTTAATTTGGGAGACTTTTTAAAAAATATTTTAATTTTTTTTTTATTATTATTTTAGTGAGTTTTGGTTTCTATTTGCGAATCCGGCTTCAGACAATGACTGATAATGGATCGATTTTACAAGTCATATCGATCTGTTGAAATCTGAGCTTTCATTTCGAGTTTCATTCCACTAAGTCAAAATAATATCTTAAAATAGTTGGCTCTCAAGTTAACTCTAAAATTCATATATTTATATTTTTATTTGAAGACTGTTTCATCAGATTAGAGCCCGAAACGTCAAGAAAATAGCAAATTTCAATTAATTTTATCCCCGGGCGGTCCAGCCCTAAAAATTCCACACTCAGATGTGTGTTTCTCTGGATTAACATAGGTGATAGATAACCCAAGAATGGAAAGTTGTAGAAAAATCATTATTCAAAAAATGTCCATATTTTAGGTTGCTTTTTTTTGTTTCTCTTGTTATAGTTGAGGGAGCAAACAAGTCTCAACAGGCAAATCATATTTAAAAGATAGAAAGATTGATTAAGCTATTTTTCTCACTATAGTGTTAAATATCTTTGTTTAATTAAAAAAAATGTCAAAGTATTTATTATTTTTTAACTGCTTATAAAAAATAAGCTGACGTGTTCTGATGTGGCCATCCACTTGACTTTACCATACAACCTAGGTCTTCACTTATATTTAATATTTAATAAAAATATTTATAATCATGTAGAGGAGGGGGTTAGTTTTTGCATTTTTAGACTTCTGGGGTCCCAATGATTATGTATATAAGATTTGCTTGAGTTTGCTCAAATGGCCTAGATTTTTAATTTTTAACACCCCCTCCCCTCCAGCCCCTCTAATTTTGGGTCGATATGCACCAAAATCTAATCAGCTCTTAATCTCAATAGACCAAAACTATGTGTGAAATTTGGTTTCGATATCCCCACTAGTTTTTGAGCTAGCTCGCCACAAAAATTTGGTAACACACAGTCTAACAGACAGACTAACAGACATTTTGACAAAGCAATTATTATCTCGAAAAATATAATTTTTTCAATGTTCACTTATTAGGGCTTTTTTGTAAACAGAAATGCCATGGTTTCGCTCAATTTTTTTAATCAAAATAGTTTCAGCAGTTTTTGAGATATTTTGAAAAAAAGAAGGAAAAAAAAACACTTTTTTCATGCACTATTACAATACTTGACCATACCCTGTATGGTAAAGTAATTAATGGAAAGTGGAAGAAATTTACAATGAAATATTTATCATTCATGTCAAAAATGCTCTCTTTTACATTTCTAAAAAAAATGGTCCCCAATAAGAAACGAAATTCGCATTCGAAGCACACCAGAAGTAGGTAATATTTTTTTTTATACATAGGTACTAGAATAAATATCTGAAACGTGAAGAAGATTCCGATACCCATGATATAACTCAAAAAGTTCATTCTGGTGTCAAAATATTTGTATTGTTTTATATTAGTTTATTTTTTTAAGAAAACGTATTAGATTTTGCACTTTTTACACGCTTTATATTAGCTTCACCTGTATCTATCTATCTATCTATCTATCATCTATCTGTCAATGTGACTTTTGTTCTGTTAAATTCCATACACATTTCTCTATAAAAATAATTGTTTACCTACTCAATTTAAATGAAATTATATAAAAATAAATACATTTCATTCTTTTAAATTTCTCAAACTTTTCAATATAAAAATAATTAAGACTAAAAAGTAAAAAAATAAATTATAATTTAAAAAAACTAAAAAACACGCTTTTGTCAGCAATTCTCTAAAAAGCACAAAATAATGTAATAAACTAATAATCATAAAGTCAAAAAACATGGGATGCAGAAGAATGTAGTTTTAATTAATTTCGACAAAGTGCTCCACTATTTTTGACTTTATGTTTATTAGTTTATTACATTATTTTGTACTTTTTAGAGAATTACTGACAAAAGCGTGTTTTTTAGTTTTTTCAAAATTATATTAGCTTAGAAATTCTAGTCAAAAAATAAAGAAAATCAGAAAAAAATCGAAATTGTCATATCGTGTTGTAAATGATATTTACATAAATATTTGTATTAATGAATTGTAATTCTATTTAAAGCTAAAACCTGCTAGCTCAAACTGTTAGCTGATAAAAAATTTCTAAATCGTTATAATTCGCAGAAGCGTAATGAGTTTTAAAAACGTGTTCACTTTTTCTTTCAATTTTATTTTATCTTAATAGATTATTTTAAACTAATATAGTTTTTAGGCACATAAGACTTCTGTAATCATATTTAATTCAGAAGCCTATTTAGGTGTGGGTGGCTGCAGCCGAGCCAAATGTTCCAGGAAAAGAACTGAAACATGGTCTTACGTGAAAATATTTAAATAACTTAAAATTCTTGATTATCTACCTGATTATAACCGTTATTTAAACACCACTTCTGAATATTAATTTATAATTCGATTTCGGGTATTTTTTAGGCACATTTTCACTTGAGATCCATACTCATGTCGAATTTTTTTCAAATTCATTTCTAATCAGCTCCAACAATATTTATTTATCATTTTATTGAAATAATTTTCTCATCAATAAATTGAATATATATACAATGGCTTTTTTATCTAAAAGAAATGCTGAAATTTAGAAAAAAAAATCTTTTACAGCTCCTTAACAGGTGCATCTGAAATTTAGTTGTAAAATTGCAATTAATAAGCTTTACCTTTGTTGGGAATTTCAGCTTTCTACCTCAAACCGTACTCAGACTCGTCATATAACCACACCAGCTTCGCAGTGAGGGTATCTAATTTTGATAAACGTTTAAATATTTTAATTTTTATTTTAAAAAATAGAGCAGAATCTAATCAAAATAAGCTGACGTTTTCTGATGTGGCCATTCACTTGACTTTACCAAACAATCTGGGGGGTGGGTTAGTTTTTGCATTTTTATACTTCAGGTGTCCTACTGATTATGTATACAAAATTTGGTTGAGTTTGGTAAACGGCCAAGATTTTGATTTTTGACCATACATCCCCCCCCCATTTTGGGCGGCTAGTTTTTGCATTTTTAGATTCCTGTGGGGCCACTGATTATGTGTACAAAATTTGGTTGAGTTTGGTAAATGGCCAAGATTTTTATTTTTTGACCCTACACCCTCCCCCCCCTTTTGAGCGGTTAGTTTTTGCATTTTTAGACTTCTGGTGTTCCACTGATTATGTATACAAAATATGGTTGAGTTTGCTCAAACGGCCTAGATTTTCAATTCTTTTAACCCCCCCCCCCCCTCCACCTTACATAATTTTGGATCGATATGCACCAAAATCTAATAATCTCTTAATCTCAATGAACCAAAACTACGTGTGAAATTTGGTTTCGATATTCACACTAGATTTTGAGCTAGCTCTCCACAAAATTTTGTATGTTCTGTATGGTTAAGTAAAAAATGTATTGTTTGTAAAAAATTAAATAAATTAAAGAATAATGGTCAGAAATTATTTTGAATCTCTACCAATTAATGAATTATTTGAAGTAATTTAACCTGGCGTTTATGGATGCTAAAAGATGAGTCGGGTCTATATAAAAATAACCTTGAATTAAACGTGACTTGATTTTTTTCTCAATGTTTATATGAAGTATCAAAAAACTTAAATTTAATTTTAATTAAACATTTTTTCATTTTTTTTTTTTTTTTTTGATGACATCATAACCCGAAATCTATCTGACTTCACCAGCTGTTTATAACAACATACAAAATATTATTTTCTTATTTCGTCTTATAAATATATCGGTATATTTCTTCAAGATAAATAGGTAATTTAACTTTTAAAAAATTGTAGTTTATATTTATAGTTCGTATCCTCAAGATAATTTTCAGGCGTCAAACAGCAAAAACTTGTATTTTAAATCACATTTCGAACCAAGAAATTCGTAATTTGTTTATCTTATGAGGAGAATTTTCTAGGTTAGGTTTCACAAAAGAAATATTAAAACACATACATTTGTTTTAATATTTCCTTTTGTGAAACCTAACCTAGAAAATTCTCCTCATAAGTTACTTATAATGTTTCACCTAGAACCGACACCTAAATCCTTAAAAATTATTTGTTTATCTCTATAATTTAAAGAGATTGAAATTTTTTGGCAGAGATAAGGTCAGGTGGGGTAACTGGGGCCGGGGGCAACTGGGCCAGGGGTCCTTTAGCCCCAGAGCTTTTAATTTTACCGCATTTTTTAGCGCAATTCACTTTTTTCATATTGGTGGGAAATTTTCACTGTTCCTGAATTAGATAAATTTCTTTAAGCTTATTTTATACTTAAGTACTTAGTTAAGTTAATTACTTATTTACTTAGTTATCTAGTTATGTTCTTACCTAGTTGCCTTACCCAGTTCCTTGAAAATATTGAGACTTAAGTAAGTACTTAATTAAGGCTTTCTTAAGCATAGGGAACTTATTTAACTTTATTTCAATGGGTAAAATGAAATTATTTTGTTTAGTTGTTTGATTTATGATACTTTTTTTTGTATTTTCTTTAATAAAAATCGATTTTAAAAATTATACTTGGCGTTTAAACTTATCTACTTTAAAAAATTCAATAGAATAAAAAAAATATAGGTCTTGGTGCAACTGGGCCAGCCTAGTCAGGGCCCAATTACCCAGAATCGCTTACATCTTTGATTATTTTTAATCCATATACAAATGAGACTACTTCTACCTATGGACAGGGCCTTGAGGGATAGGGGAACATGTTCAACTGCTCAAAAGATGTTAAAAATTAAAAAACAGCAAATAGGCTGGGCTGGTCCAATTACCCCACACACGTTTAACTGGGCCAACCGCAAAACTTTACATTCAACTTAAGATAATTCCAAAATTTTGAATAATCAAAAGTTGAAAGTATCATGATTATTTGAAGAAAATTTGATCTTTCAATTAATATAGTCACGAGATCTATAAATTGTGAGTAAGCTTAGTTATAGCCAAAAATATGGAGTACTATCCTTGGGAAAACAAAAGAAGCTGGCCCAGTTACCCCACCTGACCTTACCTTTCTTGAATTATACAACCTTCATTGCCACAAGATTCAAATTTACGAATATCTCTGAATAATTCAAAAATTTCTTCGCCAATCAGCTAGATTACTTTTATTGAAGATCCCACCCAGTTTCCTGGGCTGATCCTTTTTTCTAATTTTAATTCAAAATCTGTTTCTATTTCTAGAGATGGTTACCCCGAATCACTTTTCCAATTTTATGCTCATCTTCTATTAATCATTTGTTTTTCTTAGGAATTTCACCAAATATACCATATATCATTTTGATCAATAGTCATATCAGAAGTAAATTAAAAAAAGATGGTCTTCATGTAAATTTTCTTTCTGATTGACAATTTGGGAAATTTCTTTTCAGCAAAGTGGTTTTGGAGAAAGCATCTTTGAGAAATGGTGAGGCAACCCCTAGACTGATTCCTATCCTGCCAATCGAAGTGAACGTTCCAGGGCCAATCTCCATCATCAACGGCTTCGTTTCGGGGATACTCTCACTAATACCAAGACCTCCAGCAATGCCTGAACCGACCAAAAATCCACCACCAAGCTACCCACACCATCCTTATGAACAATATCCATATTATCCTTATTCAAAAACATAATAAATATTTTCACCGCTATCCAAAATTAATTCAAAATTTTTTAACAATGAATATAATTTTTCATTGAAAACAAATCAACTAAATATTCATTGAAAAATAAAGAGTAGAAAGAAGGGTTGTTGATTTTTTTCAAGTAAATCAAAGAGGGTGTCCTTATATACGTATATAATTTTATTTATTAGAGACTAAAGTTTCGAAAACCTCATCTTCAGCATTTTTTAATAAATATTTGTTTTCCCTTAACCATGAAGACTTAATTTAATGAAGATTGGTTTGTATTTTGGTTCAATCACCTTAAAGTAACTAAGAGAGGCTCACAATATTATTGTGTTTATTTATTTACATCCTGTCAAGAACACCCATTTTCATTTATTATAAATTATCCTTCTTGATTTCAGTTTCGTTGTGTATAATATTTAAAAAAAAATGTGCCATTCTATTTAACTTATTTTATAATTGAATGTAACTGAAGGCAGCCCAGAGGTAGTGAGGAAAGAAACAATTAACAAATATCAAATAAGGTGTAATTTATTGGAATCCTTCCTCCTTTCCTTTCAAACCGACGTTTCTGAGGATTCTTCCTCCTTCTTCAGGCTTTCAAAGGATCAATGAATGAAACAAATAAAATGTTTCCTTCTTCTCTCCACAGTAGTGTTCAAAACTTTCTTCTTTTTTAGCAAAGGCATAGAAAAACAATTTTTTTTCTATGACTTTGCTAAAAAAGAAGAAAGTTTTGAACACTACTGTGGAAAGAAGAAGGAAACATTTTATTTGTTTTATTTCATTGACCCTTTGAAACCCTGAAGAAGGAGGGAAGAATCCTCCGAAACGTCTGTTTGAAAGGAAGGGAGAAAGGATTCCAATAAATTGCACCTTGTTTGATATGTGTTAATTTTTTCTTTCCTCACTACCCCTGGTCTGCCATCCATTACATTCAATTAAAATTTCTACCAGTCCGTCTCTCTCCAGAGAAAATTTCCTTATTTTATAATTTTAAGTTAATTATCAGAGAAATTTGATTCAGACAAGTTTAGATAGTAAACTCTTTTATATCTATTTTGTTTGTTTCAATATTTATTTATTTGAAAACATTAACTTTCAATTAACTATTAAATGATTATATGTATATAATAATATTGTAATGAATTATTAACAAAAATAACAGAATCATTGCATGTTAACCTATTAACATTACCAAAGTTTAATTAATAGATATATAATATTGTATATAAAATAAAATTGTAATTTGCATGTATTTCGATATCATATTAACAATTTATAATTAACTTAGAATATTACTATGTGTTAATATTAAAATAAAGATGTAAATAGCTTAATAAATTTTATGTCTATAATTTAAAGAAAGCATTCTTGTATCTCATGTTTGTTTCTATTGAGCTACATATGTAGATTGAATGGTTTTTATCGTATGCTTTTGGCCTCGACTCCAAGCACTCCTGACGATCCCCAGGCAGCGATCTTTCTAAGAGGCCAATCATTTTTGTTTTTTTCTATTAAACTGTGGGGATTCACCCCCATATCATGTTTTAACATACCTCTGCAGAGAGAGGAGAAGATTAAAAATGAAAAGACCTCTAGTTTTTGCAAGACTAATAGCGTCGGAGTCGTAAGAAAAGAAAAGAAGTAAGGGCCAAGGGAGGCCAAATAGGAAAGATATTAAATAAAACCGACTTCACAAAAAATTAAACGCAACAAATAAAATAATAAGAACACAAAAATCAAATAAAATGCACTAAAAGGTATAAAATAATTATCTAATTTAGTTACAACTAAACGACGAAATATTTACATGAAATCACTTTTTGAAGTCGGTGCCAAACATATACATTTCATGAATCGAACTCGACAGATCTTACTTAATACGGTTGACGGGTACGCTCGCTCATATAGTTTGTTTAGCACCGACTTCAAAAAGTACCTTTTAGTGCATTCTATTTGATTTTTGAGTTTGTTGCATTTAGTTTTTTGAAATCGGTTTTATTTTCTTTTATAAAAATTATTATTTTTCTCTTTTTAGTGATGTTATTAATAGTGACTTATATAATCTCGCAAGAGAAAGCGCCGGGCGAATGGATCAGAAAATGATATTTTTTTATTTTTTTTAATTTTATTAAACCAATTATTTTACATTTTTATTTATTTATTTTTTTTTTTTTTTATGATATTGATGTGAGAAGGAGATACACCAGAAGGTCCATCCCCTAAAGGCCTGTATGGGCTGGCCCCTCCATCGTGAAAAGAACAGAGTAGAAGGAAAATAAGCCGGGATCACGAGCCAAATCTCAGAAAGCTATATATAGTCCAATTTACTAAGTTTTTAGGGGCTTCGAGCAGTGGTAAATTCTCCGTGCGATAATATATGAATTAATGTATATATTGTATTTGAGCTTCGACTTCGGAGATTACTTCTCCACCATCGACTGTCCTTGATCATCTTTTTAGTCCTTGTTTTTAATAAGAGGAAAAAACTAATTAAATAAAAAAACCTCTTTTCCGATAATTATTCCAATTCCATATTCTCCCCATCAGAAAATGATAATTAAATTCAATTCATAAATAGAGAAATTATCTCGAAACGTTAGCGGGTTTTAAATGAATGTTTTAGGATTTTTTTTATAAAAGATTTTATTTATTATAATTTCGATTATTTGGTCATAATAATTGGAGATTTACGTTATTTCATCATTGATTATATCATCAGAACTTGACGAAATTAATATGGGACCACCCCTAAGGTATCCCCTTTTCAATAAAAAAAGAATCATCGAAATCGGTCCACGTGGCAAAAAGTTCTCGCTAAACATACATAAAATAAATAAATAAATAGTTAGGTATCTTGATTATCTTGGAGTCTATACTGATCCAAACGCAGAAAGAATGATTACAATCGGTTCATAAAAAAATAAGTTATTCCTGAACAAACATAACAAAAAAGGTCGAAAACCAATGAAATTTATATTTTTACCAATCGGAAACTATGCTGAACCTAATGCAAAAATAATAATCAAAATCGATTCACAATTGGCGAAAATATCAGGTAACATAGAAACAAATAAAAAAATTCATTCTAATTGAGAACCTCCTCCTTTTTTTAAAGTCGGTTAAAAAGAGAGAGATGATGCATGACACAAATTAAGAGGAAACAATGTCCGACTCAGCTCGGAAAGCCCCGTGATCGCCATCCACGTACTCATCAGAAATGAGCTCCTGAGGCTATTATTATTTTGTTTTCTTTAAGCCGGTTAATAAAATCACTACTTCATATTAATACATTTATTTTAGAAATAAACAAAAAATTTATTTCATGATCTCCTTTTCTTTTTACTAAATTATGTATTTAATATAATTAGATGAATTATGGGTGTAAATTATTGTCATTCTTAACGTAATAAATTATCATTTATTTGCTTTCATCATACGACATTCTTCCAGAAAATTATACACTTCTCCATTTTCAGGGGGGATGGTTCCAATAAAAATTAATAAATCTGCATCATTTCATCTTCCGAAATTGTGACATATACTTAAATACCAAATTGGAACCAACACTACTACATTTAAGTAAAGACAAACTAAAGAAAACAAATTAAGGGACGAGTCTAATAAATAATTGGCCTTGGACTGTAGTAGGTATAGGTATTTAATCAAATGTAAAAATAATTAATATAATTAAGTGAGAAGCTATTTGAATCTCTCATAAAAAATTCATTAAAATTCCAATTAAAGACCTGTCCTAATCACATCCATCCTATATTATATTATTAAGGAAAAAGTTCCTGATCAGAAATGGATTATCTTAGCTTATGATGCGAAAATTAATTATCAGAATTGATGGCAAAGCAGCTCATGAATAATAAAAAATCCAATTCTTAATAAAATAATTTATTGCAGCTTCATTTTCATACTCTTCCAAATCGATTTTTTTTCCTTCCTTCTTCTGGGTTTAAAATGGTCAATGAAGGAACCTTGTAACCACCACATTCTTGTCTCCTTTAATATGTTTGTTTGTACCTATAGTTTGCTATTAACACCAACATAATTTTTTTGTACTTTTCATTATCTTTGGGCTGCATTTCCAATCAATTGTCCATTGAATTCTACCAATCCGTCTCCAAAAGAAAACATTTCTAATTAAATATCACTAGCTTTGGGTAAGCAGGGGAGGAATCTATTAGGCTAACAAGGCTATTATATAACCTACCCCGGCGGCAAATTTTCGAAGGATGTTATAATATATATGAATTTTTATATTCTATTTAAATAAACTTTTTTTTGCATTTTATTTAATTCAAATAAACGTTTGCATAACTTTCGTATTCCTTATTTTATTAAATATTTTTAGTTTTGTAAGAAATATAGTACCTATAGAGGGCGATTTGTTTCAGCCTATAGCCGGCACATTTGTAAACCCACCTCTGTCAGTAAGTACTTGTGGAACGGTTCTTAAATATAGTTAGAATCACTCTAGACGGTTTGAAAGCTAATCACAAAGGAAGTACCTACGAGCTGCAACGTCGTAATAATGGTGCATTCAGAGAAATGAGAAGTTTTAGTGACAATTTCAAAAATCTACAATCGTTATTTACCACTGAAGATTGTCAGCTAGAAACTGTTTAATGAATTATTATTAATAAATTAAATTATTAAATTTATTTCAATAGTATGTCAAATAATCGTTTTCTATTCAATTTGGTAATAATAATATTAAAGTGTGAAAACTCTAAACTACAAAATCACTAATATTTTTAAACTTGGGTGGTGGAATCTAATATAATCTTCCCGATCAATTATTTTTTTATGTGTAGATAACAAAAAAGAGTAAATTGTAATTATGTATATGTACTGTTTAAAATAATTATAGATACTAAATTTTGTGTATATTTGTTATTTATCTCAGAGGATTTTTCTCTCTTTTTCCTTGTTTTAGACACATTTCTTCCAAGTTAACCCAACACGCTCGTCAATTGTTTTATCGTCCTGAGAAGAGAGCCGTTTTCAAGCCTTTTTCAGAAATCTTAGATTTCTGGGATCTTCCGCCTATCAATGTAGAGATCGTTAATTTCACTCTTCCATCTTTCAATTTACTCCGAATGAACCCTAATCCTGAAACGATTATCGATCAGCCCTATTCAACCCAGATGTCCCTACCGTTTTACAATCGTCTAATGCTAGATGGAGATATAAGACCTGAGAATGACATGATCCGATTCCTGAATAGGCCAGACACTTCTATCTGGAGACAGGTCCAAGTTCCAGGATTAATTCCAGGGTCTCTGCCCTCTCCTGCTTCCCATCCATTCGGTTATTATCTTGTACCAATACCAATGATGAATAAATATCCACCTTATTGAAATTCCTGAATAAATGAATAAAGTCAATATTTATTATTTAAATAAACATTATGTTTCTTTCATTTCGGTTACACTATATCATTCAAATTAAAATGTTATATACTTATTAATATTAGACTTATACATAATGTACATAATATGCATTACTCTAATAAAACACTCTAATTATTATAATTACTACTTTCAAAGCTGTTAATAGATGGTACTTGTATTCAAAGCATCTCCCATAATTTTTGTTTTGATAAATGTACATAAATTATATCTAATAAACCTATTCATTATCTTAAACCAGTTCTTCTTAAACTATGGACCGCGACCCGATTTGGGCCGTGTAAATACATTTCGGGACTGCAAACCATAATCGACACTGACAATGAAAATATTATAATACGCATCTACAAAAAATTGGTTAAAAAAATAACAAAGCCTAGAGAATTCGAGGTATAGGTAGTATATCTGTCATTGAATGAATTTTGGCTTGGGAAAAGGGTTGAATTTTCAACGAATTCTGAAATGATCCTAAATATGCGTTTACCATTTTATACTAGACATATTTATGCAAAGTAAAGTTTCAGCATTAACAATTAAAAAATACCAATCAAAATTGAAAAATGTTGAAAATGCTCTGTACAACACATTACACCGTATCAAATATTTAACCAAGATTTGATTATTTTTATAATAAGAAACCATATCACTATATATATATTTCATTCATATTTAAATTTAATAAGTAATTTTAATAAATTATAAAATTATTAATATAGCTTATGTTTAACAAAGAAAAATAAATTTATTTCTTTATGATTTACCGGTAAAAATGTTTAGCTCTTCCATATATCTATAGGTATAATTTGGAGTCGAAATAAATCTCTCGCTCAAAATGGGGTCGGGATTGAAAAAGGTTTAAGATGCGCTTGTTTACACAATCGAGGTGGTATTTATATAGTTTATATTTTTAAGGATAAAATCAGGATCTCTTATTTGTAAAAAGATAAAAAAGGCAAGTATACATATTTTCTTTTAAATCTTAGGACATGGCAGTGTCTCAGCCATGTATAATTCGGGCGGGCGTTCACTGCCAAATTACTCTTTACAGGAAGCAACTCGACGTCACTGACTCACTCAGTGACTCATAAAAATTCTAGAGTACTTGGGCTGATCCTAGAATGATGAAATTTGGCATAGTAGTAGAGTTTGGGGTGGAAAAAATGAAACATTCCCTTTTTCGTGAGCTAAAACGAAGGGTTGAAATTTATAGAATAAATTAACACATAATAAAAATATAATGACACTAGTATGCTGAAATTCGGCATACTGTTAGAGACTTGGCACGTTAATAAAAAGGATCCGGAAAAACTCAAGTCTTTTCTTCTTCATTAGTACCTAAAATGAAAGATTGAAATTTATGAGCTAAATGAACATACCTATATCTAGTTAAAATAAAATAAAGCTAGAATGCTAAAACTTGGCATGTTGGTAGAGTTTGGTGCATTAATAAAGGGTGAGATCGCAAAACTGAACTTCGCCTTCTTCGGGACCTAAAATGAAGAGGATGAATTGTGTGTGATAAATTTCTATAATGTTTGGAATGGTGATAGATTTTAGGGAATTAATATAAAATAAAGGGCGAAATCGAAAAACCGACAATAAATGTTTCTCTTTTTGAGCAGCTAAAATGAAGGGCTGAAATTTATAAGTTAAATTAACATATTATGAGAAAATTCAACGAGCCTGAAATGATAAAATTTATCAGGCTGGAATAGCTTGAAGCAGTAAAAATTGCAAAACATAAACTTTCCCTTCATCAGCCATTAATATAAAGAGGGTGAAGCTTGCAGGCTAAATTCGCTTCTATAGCTTATAAAAACAAGTGAAATCCTAGCAAAAACACTTCTGTAAAAAAAGGCCGAGTTCGAGTTTGCCAGAAAAAGAAGTGAGCTCTAATGGCCGCCAAGTTCAACATCACCATTTTAGTAAAGAGTAGAAAATATAGTAGCTTCAATTAAAACCCATGCTTTTCATTTTATGTGTCCATTTATATTTATAGGGGAGTCGGGTTGGCTCAGTCAACTAACGCACTGGCCTCGCTTCGGCATCGATCGATTATGACGATGTTTGAGTGGGAGCCCGGGGTTCGATCCTGGGTGGCAAATAAAAATTTCTACCGGCTAAAAACTTGGCTCCCTCACTAACTCTACTAACACTTTACTTATGTGCTGTCTAAATGGGCTTTGTTCACGGTGACATTAAATAAATAAATAAAAAAATATATAGTAACTTCAATTAAAACGCATGTTTTTCATTTTATATGTCCATTTATATTTATTAATTTGCACTTCAAGTTGAAATTATTTTCCTAAAACTAGTAAGGTGCTTCATGAATGAAGTTATCATATCATAAGTTAATAAGTGGGAGGATTGGAGGGCTAAAAAGAGAGTGGCGGAGACACTAAAAAACAAACGAAAATTCGGCAACATAATGCGTAAAAATCAAGTTGATGTTGAACTTGGCGGCACATTAGATCTCAGTACTTTTTTGGCAAACGGTTTTTATTACTTGAACTTGGCCTTTTTATACAGAAGTGTTTTTATTGAGATATTTGCTAGAGCTATAAAGCGTGCAAATGTCTTTAATTAATAATAATGGCGTAATGAAAAAAGAAGCTTTTACTAGGACTTTAAAACGGGTTTGATCGTAAACAATTGTCTTCAATTTATTAGTTTCATCATAAAGTCGATCCTCGTTCCCGTCAGACGGATATGTACTATGTTAACCCAGGGCTCGCTCGCTCTAAATTCCCATAGACTCTTGGTTTTCAAACCAGGATGTTGTCAGCTCTAGTTGTAACACATTAGATGTTATATTATTTTACTTAAATACTCATGTAGAGTAGTTAGTAATTTAGGAAAAACGGAGATTTTAAAATGATTATAATGTATAAACAAAAGGGGAATTTTTCCCAAATATAGCTCTTTACCTTTCTAATGTAGATTGCATTTCTACAATTTTTTTTCTTAGTTCATTAATGTAATTGCTTTATTTTCAAAATATAATTAATTTTTAAATAATTATTGTAAAATTAATTAAAATAAAAAAAATCAGTTTGCACATTTTACTATTTTAAATGGCTTTTTATTCTAATTATAGCTATAAAGAATTAGAGACCTTCAATTTAGAAATTGATATTATTTTTTTCCAAATTAGAATAAAACATAGTCTGTAGAAAAAACTTAAAAAAGCTCCTAAAATCTCGGTAAAGAATATGGAAGAATTTTTAATACAAAAACATACACTCCAGGTTAATCATAAACAGAAATTTTGGGAGAAATGATTAATTTAATTATTGAAACTAATTTAAGTTTAATGATTAAAGATATTCCTTTTAAATTGGCCAAAAGTACAATAAATAAGAGAGAATTTTTTGACTGTTTCTGTATCACCAAATTCACTGATCTCTGATGATATTAAAAAATTGAACTTTCCATCAACATTAGCCCCTGCGATCCAGCAACCAAATATACACAAATTACTTGATCGGTGGCCAGCAAGATGCCCACCGAAGGCCGGTTCCGCAGCTGGTTAATAAATATTTCTTTATGATTAAATAAAATAAAATTACATTTTTATCATTAATAATATCATATTTCTTAAAAACAGTATTTAAAATTAATTGAAAATAAACTTATTTTGTGTCCCTACCATCACTCAATTATTTATGAGAATGGAAGCTCGCTGTTTCTAAATTTAGCAAAAAATGAATGTTAGCTAAATGAATGACCTTAGTTGAAAGTCCATTAACGTTTTTACAGTGGAGCAAATTTTACTTGAAATTTATTATCAACATTTCTGATTGGTTGTTTGCTATTCGTGGGGAATTTAAAAAATTTTAAAAACAAACAAAAAAACAATGTTTTTGAGTTCTGAATATAAAAAAATATAAAACCGACTTCAAAAATATTAAATGCAACAAATAAAATAATAATAACTTAAAAATCAAATAAAATACACTAAAAGATATAAAATAATTATATAATTTAGTTACAACTAAACGACGAAATATTAACATGAAATCACTTTTTTAAGTCGGTGCCAAGCAAACTAAAATAAGCGAGCTTACCCGCCAAACGTACTAAGTAAAATCCGTCGAGTGCGATTCATAAAATGTATATGTTTGGCACCGACTTCAAAAAAGTAATTTCATGCAAATATTTCGTCGTTTAGTTTCAACTAAATAAGATAATTATTTTATACCTTTTAGTGTATTTTATTTGATTTTTAAGTTATTATTATTTTATTTGATGCATTTAATTTTTTGAAGTCGGTTTGATTTTTTTTATAAAAATTATTTTTATTTTTCTCTTTTTAGTGATGTTATTAATAGTGACTTAATATAATACCTTGCATCCATCTCTTAAGAGAAGGCGTCGGGCGAATGAATCAGAAAATGATAATAAAATTCAATTCATAAATATAGAAATTCTCTCAAAACGTCTGCGGGGCTTAAATCAATGTTTTAAGATTTTTTATAAAAGATTTTATTTATTATAATTTTGATTATTTGGTCATAAGAATTGGAGATTTAGGTTATTTCGTCATTGATTATATCTTCAGAACTTGACCAAATAAATATGGTACTACCCCTAAGGTACCTATTTCAATAAAAAAAGAATCATTAAAATCGGTTCATAAACAAAGAAGTCATGCCTGAACAAACATATCAAAAAAGGTCCAATACCAATGAAAAAAAACGAGACCAATCGGAAACTAGACTGAACCCAATGCAAAAAAATCATCAAAATCGGTTAACAATTGACGAAGATATGAGGTAACATAGACACACAAAAAAATTCAGCTGAATTTAGAACCTCCTCCCTTTTTGGAGTCGGTTAATAAAAATCAATTTAGTCTTTGGATGTTATATTAAGAGAATCGAATCTTATTATTTAATTCAATATTTTTAGGTGAGACATGAGATTTGGATGGATATCCTCAACTCTTACTACTAATGATTTAAAATGAAATAACAAATTATTCTAATTTTATTGACCGACTTCAAAAAAGAGGAGGTTCTCTATTCGACTGAATTTTTTTTTTGTCTATGTTACCTCACATCTCCGCCAATTGTGAACCGATTTTGAAATTTTTTTTTGCATTGGGTTCAGTCTAGCTTCCGATTGGTCCCATCTTTTTATTGGTATTAGACCTTTTTTGTTAGGTTTGTTCTGGCCTAACTTCTTTGTTTATGAACCGATTTCGATGATTCTTTTTTTATTGGAAAAGGGTTATCTTAGGGATGGTGCTATATTAATTTGGTCAAGTTCTGATAATATGATCACTATTAATAACATCACTAAAAAGAGAAAAATAAAAATAATTTTTAAGAAAAAATAAAACCGACTTCAAAAAATTTTATGCAACAAATAAAATACACTAAAAGGTATAAAATAATTATTATCTTATTTAGTTACAACTAAACGACGAAATATTAACATGAAATTACTTTTTGAAGTCGGTGCCAAACAAACTATACCTATAAGCGAGCGTACCCGCCAAACGTGCTAAGTAAGATCCGTCGAGTGCGATTCATAAACGGTATATGTTTGGCACCGACTTCAAAAAGTAATTTCATGTTAATATTTCGTCGTTTAGTTGTAACTAAATAAGATATTAATTATTTTATACCTTTTAATGTATTTTATTTGTTGCATTTAATTTTTGTAAAGTCCAGTTTTATTTTTCTTAAAAATTATCTAAAATAAAAATATCTTGGTTCTTTTTAAAATAGAATAAAAATATAATAAAAAGATAAACTAATCATAGGTGACAATATTGAAGAAAATTAAAATTTTAAATTAATTTTTGCATATTCTTAACTATCTAGGTAATTGTTGTAATTTTTATTAATTCTAGGTCCTCTTCAAATAATGCGATGGCTAGGCAAACAAGGCAGATTATTCTTCGATCCTAATAAGACGAATGTTCTTCAGCTCCATTGGCGATCTCATTCAAGGAATTCCATTTTTACCATTCGAAATCAACGTTCCGGACGCAGTATCGAATATTGGCAATTTCGTTTCTGGATATCTGCCATTTAATTTTGGTCGGCCCAATATTAATGGACATCCCCGAATTGAAGAGCTACTCCTAAAAAATAGCGGCAATCAATTAGTGAATAACAATGATCATCGGTTAACTCTTCTTGGTGAATCCCGTTGGCCTGAAATTCAAAAATATGGAACGTATGGTATTATGAATCACCAGATCCCAATTTTAGGCAAGGATCCATCAGGACAAAATTTATATTTCCCACAAATTCCAATCCATGCTCCATTTTGGGTTTATTATCCCCTTCAGCCCCATATAATGGGAAAATAATTAATTTAGATAATACCTACGCTATAGATATTTTATTCTTTAAGCATAACCCCACCTAAATAAGTATTAAAACAAAGAAAATATCTAGTGATAAAATATGTAGTATATTGTAAAGAGGATTTGAAAAATATTCTTAAAATTAAAAAGGATTATTTACATAGAGTAACGTGGTGTTTAATAAAAAGATCGAAAAATATTTTTAGCAAAGATGTTAAGATATAACAGTAAATTATAAAAATAAAAGTCAAATAATGAATGTTATAAAATTATTTAAATTATTCAAGTATAGTCCAATTTTAGGCAAAGATCTATCTGGACAAAATTTGGATGGATTTGTCTTTTTCTTTAGTTAGACATTATTTCAAGTGATATTTAATATCCTTTCAGTTTTTAATTTCAATTAAATTGCCTTCTTAGGAATGTTAGAAAGTGTATTATTGAAATCTTCGAATTTTCTAGATTTTCTTACTGGCCAGCTCAATTGTAAATAACCTTGATTAACTTAAATGTCCTTTGAAATATCAGTGGTAGTCTAAAGATGAAAGGAAAGCCTTTTATGTAGTTGGAAATAAATGATATATACTATGTTTATGAATATTTATTTATATTAAGCAAAAGAAATATTGGGGGGTTTAAAGGCACATCGACTGCTAAGGTCATTAGCGAAAGAAATATTTATTTATTTATTTATTGAAAAAGCATAGGTATTCTCTAAACGTTTTCTGAATGAAATAATCTTATTTATTTATTTATTTTAAAAGTGATAGAATCTATTAATTTATTTATAAAATTAATACTCTACAGCCTAATCTTTATTAGGTTGTTTGAAGAAGAAAAATTAATAAGTAGGTTGTTAATCTCAGAATGAATTTTGGTAAAATTTTAACAATCGTTATATAAATTGTTTTACGTTAGTAATTTTTAGTAAATATTGTTTCCTCATTTAGAATTTCTAAAAATTGCCTGAAAAAATTAAGTTACATTATATAATGTAATTCATATATTATTTCTCTCGAAGTAGAAATATAATAATTCTATATATGTACAAGGATCAGGGTAAAAATAATTAATATTATTAATAAGACTGCTTTTAATTATTATCACATTATTTATTTATTTGTTTGCTTGTAAAATGAAAATTATCTATAAGGAACTCTAAAACAAGTATTATAGAAATTTATAATTTTATTTATTTATTTATTTTTATATAAAAAAAGACAAAAGAAAAATAGTGTATAAAATTCTCTTTTATTAAAGAGAGATTGTATTTAAAAATAAATTTAATGAACTAATAATATTTTTATTTTATTTATTTATTTTTTTGCATTATATATCTGTCTTTTTTCTTTGAAAAGGTAATGGCATCATTTTAATTGAAATGGCAAGATTCTTATTGAATTGGACCGTAGTTACTGGATGTCGGTTATAACTGGAAGTATTTGATGGTTCTTGATATTTGCTCGTTGAGCTGGAGATACTTGAGCATCATGGATGGCTGATACAGGGATTCCACCCTTTGCAGCTGCCTTTTGAGAGATGGTAAGCTCAACGGATGACATATCGGAACCTACGCCTTGAGAAGTTATTTCTTGGTTTTCTAATTTACCATCTTGTTCCTTAATAATAGATTCACTTAATGCTCTGGTCACGAGATGCCTAAGAGAAAGAGGAGGCTCCATAGCTGACAAGAGGGTAGATAACGGTGTAAGAACATATTGAGGGTGTTGTACTGTTTGGGGAGCGTAGACTAATTGTACAGGAGCTACAGAACCAACTGATGGGCTTAACATTTTAGGCATGAGATTCGAAGGTGGTATATTTTTGAATTGGATACTATAGAAGAAACCTTTTGAAGAACGGTCGGATTTTCTAGCGATTTCTGGATTGTCCACAATCACAGAATCGCTTTCGATGTCATGTTGAAGGCCAGAATCTTCTGGTTGATAAAGTGGTAATTTCGGATATTTCGTAAGAGTACTATCTTGTTGTTGTGGAGGAGGTGGAGAGTCAACACCCTCAACCACTACCACATCATTATCATTATCGGAATAGTCATATTCAGCATCATCTTTGTTATTGTTTGGTGTTTCATCGACACTTTGAGGGACAGATGCCGGGAGGGGTGGAAGACGGCTCAATACTTGATTATAGAGAGCAAGGTGTTGGTCACGAGCTCTTTTTACTTCCGGTGTGAAGTCAACTTGCTCGGGAATATGCTGGGGAAGATCATTACTTGCCGCATGAAATCCATGTCCGTCGTCCCAATATTGAACCTAAAACAAAAAAGAAAAATTAGGATAGTATATCAAATCTACAATAGTAAATTAGTTTTCTTATTCGTATAGTTTTAATGAAGGAAGATGTCGTTGAAATAATTTATTTGTAAATATATAGGTATTTATAGTTTCACATAAAAATGGACTTTTGATTTTACTATAATTTTAAATTAATAAATTTGAAATTAATAAGCTGCCGATTTAGATGAACTATACAAAGTAGATATAAATAATGATTAAAAACTATAAGAGATCAAATAACATTTACAAAAGCTAAAGAAAAAATAGTGATTATGGTCAAAAGAGTTACAGGAGCATAAAACACAAGTAGGAAAGGAAACAAGAGAAAGAAAAATGTTTGGGAACAGTAAAAGGAAAAAAAATGACCAGAATATGTTGAAGAACGCAAGTAGCTCTGAAAAAAATAAATCAGGAAGATGAAGATTTGTCGGGAGGGATTGTCAGAAGAGATAGAGTATAAAATTAAGTGATATAAAGCAGGGACGTTCCCTTGCCTCCTCCCTCTCGAAATCTTTTGGTTAACACTTGAATGTAAAGTTAAGTCCAAGTAAATCTAACATAAAATATGTGTAAAATTTTAATTTAACATAATCCTTATTACAAAAATAGCAGTATCTCCTTTAAAATATCAAATTTTACATCATGAGATTCAACAACTTTCAGACCCATTTACATCTTTAATCAAATTTAGATTTTTAATGTACATATTTATCTTTCATTTTGAGGTCAGTAAGTAGTTTTTATAAAATGATTGTGGGTGTGTATCTATAGTAATTTAGTATTATTCTCGTTAGACCTTTGGAATGATAATTATTATATCTATTATCTATTGGTATATAGAATCGAAAATTTAATACACAATTACAAATCACATCATCCACGAATTCGACGATGATCTCAATTAAATTAAAAAATAAGTAGATCTTTTTTTGTGAATGTTTTCTTGAGTTTTTATATAATGTATTTTTGAAATATGTAATCATGGTTTTTAATTTAAGAGTTGTGATTTATCACTAGCTAGTCGAGGAACGAAAACGAAAGGGGGACAAAGGTTAATTAGAACGCAATTTATTTTAGCTCAGGCATTTTTAAACTACCAATAAGAATCTTAACGAATGGCAGACGAAGTTTATTTTAACGACTTTATTAAATGATAGTGTATAATATGATAAATCCAATGAACATGTGCATAATCTTTTAAAAGAATTTGGTGTCGGTTCTAGGCGAAACATTTTAATAGATAATAAGTAAAAATATATTTTTCTAGGTAGGTTTCACAAATAAAACAAATATATGTTTTGAGTTTTTTATCTCGATGATGGGCTCATAACCCGAAATATATATCGAGATAAAAAAACTCAAAACATATATTTGTTTTATTTGTAACCACCTAGAAAAATATATTTTCACTCATTATCTATGTGCATAATCTTTAACTAGCCTTATACGCAACCTGTAAGGATTGAATAAGATACAACGGCTTTCAAAAACAAGAATGAATGCCGAATTGCAGAAACCAAGAGCATAATCAAACGTTTCAGATAATATAAATTTGATGGCCTTAAAGTTACAAATCAGTGAATTTTATTTTTATTACTAGACATACGAATAAAAAGGAGCCTCTATATTTCGTAGTGGAAATCATATCTTGTCTTCGCGAAAGAATTTGAAATTGAAATTTTTAATCTACATATTTTTCATTTGAGGACAGTAAGTGGTTTTTACAAAATAATTGTGTATGTCTACTTTACCATTATTCTGGCTAGGACGTCGTAATGATAATTATGATATTTTCAATTAAGTCTTAATTAATTATTATTAGAGACGTTTTAACTAAAAAATATGAAAGTGAGGTATCACATTTTTAGGGTTCCCTACAAAAGTAAAACGAAATTGGGAACCTTTTTAGAGTCGACACCTTCTATATCTTTTGTCTATTTGTCATTCTGTTAGAGCATTGTAGCCTAGCCCTTAAAGTAAATAAGTTACAAAGTGGAAGCTTACAAGTTATATGCAGAGTTTTCGAAATAGAAAAATGGTCATTAAAATGTTAATCCGTTAATTATATTGAGAAGAGTTGAATTTTTATGGGGTCGAAAATAAAAAAATAAATATTTTTACATCATGGGGCAAGAAATATTCCTGTAATAATCTAAATAAGAAATCGAGGGAAAAAGTGAAACGTTTTCAAGAATAGATATTACAATCTCAGGCTAGAGCATTCCTAATAAATAATAAACTATTATAAATTTTGTTTATTTATACCTAAATTATGACATCGCATTAAATCAAAATATTCATACAATGATCTAAGTATAATACATTTTTAAAGTGGGAGTTCTAAAAATGGAGAGTCCAAAATCTAATCAATTTTTCGAATTTGAAATACACACATTTTGGTATCAAAATGATCTACATACGACTTTCACTCTTTAGTTATCGTGGGTATCGGAATCTAGAAAGATAGAGTCAGAAAAAAATCATGGTTGAAAATTATTTTTCTTAGCGTTTCAATCATATTTGATCAGAATGAGGAAAGATAGTATTTTTGAGTTAATTTAATCACGAGTAAAAATGAAATTTCGATACTTATTATTTCTTAATTACGTGATACATATCACTGAAAATAGGGATCGATAGTAGTGTATTAGATTTTTCAATTATCTGGTTATTTTCTAAAAAAAAAATCATCTCAATAAACTCTAATTTATGTACAATTTTAATTTTGGAGAAAATTTAAAGATTAACTGATCTCATCTGTCTCTGTTTTTTATTCCAGTTATTATTTATAAAAGTTGAATGGGCCTTAAAAATTTATTTTATGATAACTTGAGGGGAAAATCAACCATGCTAATATATTCTAGCGTAAATTTTCAAATCAAATAATTTTTAAAAATAAAATTTATTTTTCTAAGTTCTTGAAATTTTGTTACTCTCATCTCTAGAAATTTTGACTTATTATAGGCACTTATATTAATTCAGTCATTAATTAAAGTCTTTGAATGTAAAAAAAATAAAGCATTCTTTCGTCGTGACCTGAATTCTTGGAACATCATCTCGGCAGCCTTGAAATTGAATCTTGAACAAATTAGGGTGGAGTCGTATATTAAGTGAGCTTTATGTTTTTATTTATTTATTTATTTTTATCCCATCGGGCTGATGATTATCCTAAGAACGTGACTCTGCGATTCGCGATGAGATTCTTCCATTGCTTTAGCTAAGCAAATGTAATGAGCAACTAATCTGGTTAAAGCCGCTCATTAAATGCTCCCTCCGATCAAAGATAAGCGGTTGACTTTGATCAACCGTTTTCATAATTGATTTTCGAAGAACAACATTTAGAGAATACATTAAACTATTTGGATTTCGTTACCTCGTCAGACGTCTGTCAATTAGTTAGACTAAAAAGAAGACTTCTCCAGACACGGTGATTAATGCTCATTTTTTTCATTCTGAAAGTCAAAGGGAATTTGAAGACTTAAGTATTCTAAACCAGGGGTTCCCAAACTTTTCCGAGTGGCGGCGCCTTTTTACAATTAAAATATTTCCATGGCGTCTTACCCAAAGTAAAAGAACATAAATATATCAAAACAAATACCGTATTTGGACTCTCTAAATATAATACTATCGTATTAGAATCGATAAAAATATCTTGGGAATAAATAGTTTAATTTCTTTGAACATCAAAAATTCAGAGAACAGGGGGAATCCTTTGTATATATTTCAGATTTTTTCGAGAATGTTAAAGTTAAATTTTTCGGCTTGTGTATGTCTAATCGTAAGTAAGAGATAAAAATAAATAAGTTTTTAGCTTCTTTCTTTGTTTTTTTGTCTAGTTATGCCAAATGTCTTGTTTTAATTAATTGTGAAGCTTCACGGCGTATCTTTGAAGAGGCCACGGCTTCCTGGTGGCCCGAGGCGCACAATTTGGGAACCTCTGTTCTAAACTAAATGAGACCTGAGGAACTAAAGAGGCTCATAGGGTAAAAAATACTTGTCTCACGTTACCAGCTTATATGCTATAAAATCCATACCTATTACGAGCCCCGTCCCATCTCAATTGGTCCACCAATATTTTCTTTTTAAATAGAATTATGCTAATTCACGGTAAATTTAATTTAAATATTTATTTTTATTATCATTTGGAACAACATTTTAAACAATTTAAAACATTTTATTGTAACATTTTTTTTTTTTTTGGCTTTTCGGCCATGGTAGCCATAAGCCATTTACGATACTATTTATTTTTATTTTTAAATTTGTCTCTACCTCGGGGGTCAGATTTTAGCCGGATGCCTCGAGCCGGATTCGAACTCGGGTCCTCTTGGTTAGCTGGCTGACATGCTACCGCCTAGCCTACCCGACCCCCCCCCCCATTGTAACATTTTAATTTAAAATTATTTTTTAATTGTTAAAAACATATTTTTATATAAAAAATAGTTTTTTTTAAGAATCTTTGAATATGTGAAATAATCAAGTAGGCTTTGCCTTTTTCCAACAAAAGAAAGTTTGTTTTGTTTATTATTAGTAAAAATGACTCGTGGAAAGGTTGTTGATGAAAAAATTCGCTCAATTATTATCAATTTATTTAAAAAGTGAAAATCAAACGCGGAAATTGGCGATCTAGTTAATTTATCAAAGTTTACTGTCAGAAATATTATTTGAGTTTATAAAACAACGGGTACAATAGCTACAAAACCTCAGTATGCGTCGAAATCCAAAATATCAGATGCTGATAGACGGGCATTGAAGAGGATTATTAGAAAAAACGGGCGTTCGAACTATGGTGAATTATCTGTTCTTTGGAGCGATGCTGTGGGGCGAAGTGTTTCAAGATCCACGTGCCATAGAGAAGCCCTTAAGTTAGGTTTTAAAACTTACAAGGTAATTTTATTGCAACTTATTCCAATTTTTTTTTTTGTAATTTTACTAATTTTTTTAGGCGAAAGAAAACCCACTCTTGACATTAAAACAAAAGAAAACCCGGCTTAAATGGGCTAAAAGTCATATTAATTGGACGAGTGATGAATGGAATAGTGTCCATTGGAGTGATGAGTCTCGTTTTGAAGTTTGTGTTGGGGACAATTGAAGCAGAGTTATTCGTCAGAAAAATGAAGCTTTCAATTCAGATTGTTTAAAAAAAGAAAGTAAAATTTCCTGCTTCAGTTATGGTATAGGGTTCAATATCTGCTAGAGGTGTTGGAAAACTTCACTTCATTGATGGAATTTTAAACACCAATAAATATTTAGAGATTTTAAAAAAATCGTTACTTCCAACAATGGCAGATGCATTGCAGAATAATAATAATTTTGTGTTCCAACAAGACGGGGCGGCCTGCCATACATCAAGAAAATCTTTAAAATGGCTTTCTGATCATAATGTTCCACTTTTGGAGTGGGTGGCAAACAGTCCAGACTTGTCAATAATAGAAACTCTTTGGCACACAATGAAAAAGCTATTACAAATACAACCATCTAGAAACGTAGTCGAATTAAAACACAAACTTCAAAATATTTGGGATACTTTCACTCAAGATGAGTGTCAAAACTTAATAAGTACGTTGCCCAAAAGAATTCAAGCCGTAATTAAAAATAAAGGCGAAGTCACACAGTGGTAAAGGTTTTGGATTTTGTTTGTTTTCCTTGTTTTTAACAATTAAAAAATAATTTTAAGTTAAATGTTACAATTGGGGGATCGGGTAGGCTAGGCGGTAGCATGTCAGCCAGCTAACCAAGAGGACCCGAGTTCGAATCCGACTCGAGGCATCCGGCTAAAATCTGACCCCCGAGGTAGAGACAAATTTAAATAAAATAATTAGTATCGTAAATGGCTTATGGCTAGAAAGGCCGAAAAGCCAAAAAAAAAAAAAAAAAAATGTTACAATAAAATGTTTTAAATTGTTTAAAATGTTGTTCCAAATGATATAAAAAATAAATATTTAAATTAAATTTACCGTGAATTAGCATAATTTTATTTAAAAAGAAAAAAATATTGGTGGGCCAATTGAGATGGGACGGGGCTCGTATAGTGATAATATATCTCACTTATGTCTGAAATTATAGGAGCCGTTCAAGAATTAAATAAGCACATTTAGGAGTAGTCTGGTCTCAGTTTTGTTTATTTCTGCAGACAAATATATATTATTAAAAAAAAGCTTCTTAAAAAGGAGAAAAGTTGTTCATTACAGCTTACTGTCTGCTAAGAGGATCAATTTGCATTGAATTTACATTATAAAATTAATTCTATTTATCTTTTATAGATTTCACTATCGTGATTTTCGTACCCTCTTCCTGAATCTTACTATCTTCAGTCTTTCACGACCAGGGAGCACATAACTTTGGACTCCACCCCTGCCTCTGAACGCTTTCTTCTTCTTTTCGGAAATGCACGGGTCTAAACATTCTGGGCCCCTTCTTACACCATTTTCATTAAAAAAATATGCATAATAATAATTTACCTACTTCAATAATTCAATTTGAAGAAAAATATTATACAATTTGCTAATATGGTATAATATCAAATAATGTTTACTAACTTCAGATGAATATTGCCAAAAGCAATGCTTGACTTTGATTCGACATCTGTGAAGGTCGTCTGAGGATTCATCATATTAAAAAAAAATCGTTTTTTATTTAATATCAAATATCAAAGAAAAGCCCAAGGTGAGATTTGAGAACAATCTGCTAGCTCTATTATTAAATGAATTATCACCCATTTCGTTCTGGATGTGATTCACGTGAGGTATAAATGTAACAAAAAATAATTTATTAAAAATTAATCGGACCCTTGATACCTATATGTTTTTCGCCAAAATTATACACACCAAACAATAATATTATTTAAGTTAATAAAACACAATAAAAAATAATGAGACTAAAAGAAAAATGAGATATTCCCAGGTAACCACAATATCCTAAGAATATTCTAAGGATATTCTAAGGACATTTAAATTTTCTTAGAATATTCTGAGGATATTGTGTGTTACCTGGGTTACTAACGAGTAAGTAATGCGGTGGATGAAATTATGAAAAGGTAAAAAATTAAAAATAATAAAAGAAGAAAAAATTACAGTCATGTAGAATAGTCTATGGCTGTAAAATGATTTAAAATAGAGTTTTCTGGTTTAAAGCTGATATTGTCAAAGTGGTAAGGATGTCACGAATTGAATGGGAAATGTAGATTTAAATCATTATCATTTAAAAAAATATTACACATCAGTGAAATTAAAATTAAATTAAAATTAGATTACTATGTAGGTTTCACAAATAAAAGGAATATTGATTGCTTAAAGCAAGCATATTAGTAATCTAATTTTAAATATATTTCACCTCAAACTAACACCATGCTCCCTGAACAGAATACTATTGAAATTTATATTAATAGGTAGTCCCCGTCGTAGGTGTATGAATTCATTCTTTAAACTGCGACTTTTTCAAACTCAAACCATTTGCCAAGTTGCAAAAATTTGAGGAAAGCTTATCGTGTCTTGAAGATGTTTTCCATTTTCTTCCAAATTATTTTTAAGTTATTACTTAAAAACACACTTTTTCATAATTGATAATTTTAGATATTTTTGAATTAATGTGACATGAAAGTATTTCATATCATGAATTTTATTATGGTACACACTTATATTTTTGAGTTAAAATTAGCCCTCATCATTTTTTAAATCCTACACTTTTGCTTATAAGAACGTTAATGCCAAAGGCCTTAGCATCATCCCTCAAATTGAGAAACGTATTGATTCATTCTTTAATTTGTGACTATCTAAGAATTAGTAAGTGCTGTTGGCATTTAGAGCCTTACCGATTACAGTCGCATAGCTTATTTCTTATTGAAATTGTTTCGAGAGAATAAGAGATATTATTTATATGTAGTGGAATCTATATTTAAAACACAGCTGTTATAACCCTTTAGGGCTTAGAGCGTAGGAAGAAACTAGTCAATATATTAATGATCCCATTAATAGCTATCGAAATATTTCATACAAAATGTTTTTACTTTAAACTTAATTATGTTGTATATCAGGGGTTTCCAAAATTTTCGGAATCGCGGCGCCTTTTTTTTCAATTAAAATTGTTCCATGGTGCCCTATTATATATTATTTATTTTGATTTATTCTTACACCAGATTTGAGTAATGGACAAAATTAGGTACATTTGGTGGTAATTTACATTTCTCTCTGTCTCTCTCTCTTTATCTACAGTAATAGAAAACATATACCATGTTTGGTCTCTAAATACTCTTGTCTGAGAATTAATAAAAATATCGTGTGAATTAATAGATTTTTTCTATGAAAATCAAAAATTCATTATACAGTGGGTATTAATTTACATTAATTTCAGATTTTTTCGAAGGTGTCAAAGTAAAAATTTTCCGCTATATTTCAAAACAAATATCGTATTTTGTATCTCTTATATTAGAATCGAAAAAAATATCTTAGGAATTAATCATTTATTTTGATATGAAAATCAAAAATTCAGACCACAAGGGGGACCCTTTGTATTCATTATAGATTTTTTCGAGGGTGTCAAAGCTAAAATTTTTGCTTTATATCAAAAGAAATAGCGTATTTGGTCTCTCTAAATAGTCGTATATTTTGTATTAGAATCGATAAAAATATCTTAGGAATTAATCATTTATTTTCATAAGAAAATCAAAAATTCAAACCTCAGGGAGGGACACTTTGTTTACTATTCAGAATTTTTCGAGGGTGTCAAAGTTAAATTTTTTTGCTTTATATCAAAACAAATACCGTATTTGGTGGCGTGGTGCACAGCTTGAGATACAATTTTCTTAAGGCTGTAAATATGAGATAACTTCTCCATGATTGAATAACTCCACATTAGATTTTAGATTAAAATTAATTGAAAAAAATATGAAACTAAATCTTCTGGATTTATCTCTGATTATTGTCTACTGAACTGGCAATTTATGTTGGCAATTTGACAAAGCGATTAGGCTCAACGATCGATACCTAAGTGGATTTTATTGTTAGATAAGTTATTTTTTTCTGCGAGGTGATCGCATTATATTTTTGATCATGATACTGTGCGGGCGGTGATGTCTGCGATACCTTGACGGCCTTGCCCTCTGGGTCCAGATAGCTGTAGGTGCCCTTGACAGTGCCGTCGGCGTCCCTCGCCTCGATGCGAACTTGGTCGGGTAATTGGAAGCCGAAGACAGATCTGCCGGTCGCGTCCTGGGAATGAAATTGGAATGAATTTTGCTCGTCAATTGGCTGCTGGACACCGTCTTGACGCATTGACGCCGATGCTGGAGGTTTCGGGTTCACTGGTTCAGTCAGAGTGTAGACAGCATGGGGTTGCTGGTGAACGAAGATCAGTGGGTAGGGAAGTGTTTGAGCACGGATTCCACCCAAAAACAAAACCAAAGACGAAAACTGAAACAAAAAAACAAACCAGGTCAGAGGGTTTAGCATTGAGACAGATAGCGAAATAGGTAGGTATACTTAGTCTTAATAAAATTAGAAAAAATATAATTTTGAAAGGTTAGAAAAAGCTCAATATATTTAACTCTAATGTTTATAATGGGAATTAAGGACTGTGTGATTTTTTTTATTTTTCAACCAACGTTTCGTCGACTTCTTCAGGGTTTCTAATAGTTACATCACAAATTCGTCTAAAATTCATTATTTTTCTTTATCTCAGTTACCAATGAACAACCATCAGAAACTTAAAAATTCAAAAAATTCATCACATTCACATAAACAAAATTTTCTCTTTTCTTTTTTTTTACTAACAATTAATTGAATATGTAATTTCGAAAAGTGCACATCTCGCATATTTTGAATCTAAAAGCTTCCCTGCACCTACTAAGCTTGAAAAAGACACAAATATGGTATTAATTTTACTGCCCCCAAAAGGTAACTCAAAAATAAATTTTATAAATTTTACTCTACTTTAGAAAATAATTTGTTTTTTTCTTTCCTGAACATTTTCAATTTTCAGACATGTGCCCTTTTTGAAATTGCATATTCCATTAAGATAAACAGTTTTACAAACAATATAAACAGAATCAGACAACATAGTTTTAAAACAATATAACGGAATCATTTTACTCATCCATCTTCACACATAGAAATATCAAATTTAAATATGATATTGATTATGAGATTGTTTTTATATTGTTTCTAAAACTGTTTAGGTATCTAATTTAATTGTCACTAACAAAAGAAGAGAAAGATTTGTTTATGTGAACGTGCCGTACTTTTTAAAATTTTAAGTTTCTGATGGTTCTTCATTGGTAACAGAGATAAAGAAAAATAATGTATTTTAGACGAATGTATGATGTGACCATTTAAAACCCTGAAGAAGTCGGCAAAGTTGACGACACGTTGGTTGAAAATTTGTAAAAAATCACACAAAAAACTTGTCCTTAATTCCCATTATAAACCTTCGAATAATGGACGAAAATGATAAATGAAATTGATTTCTGGATTTTAATCAAATAAATATAACAATTCAGCATCTACGGTGACTTTTGACATACGAATATATTTCTTTTGAAAAATTGAATCGATTCAGAGCCACGATTAAGTATAAATCCAGGTATTCGCTAAAATAGGAAAACAAGACACCCCATATAAAGTAGATATTATAAAGTTAACTCAATTAAATGAAGTTTGAATGGTATTAAGCCAACAACACGATAAATATTTATCATAATAAAATATGTAGGTACGAACATATTCAATAATTTTTTTAGAACATGAAAATGCACATTTAATTTTTAACTAAATAATTAGTTACAAATGACTATCTATTCTGTATACTGATGTCAATGTTAACAAAGAAAAAGAACTATAATTATGTACAACATAAAATATGAATGCTTTAAATTTGAGATGGCATAACGTGATCGTAATTCAATTCAGTCCACCTTTGTTTTCAATGAATAGATAACTCAGTTCTGTTTTGTATCTTTTGAATTATACAATAGAAATTGAACCTTGAAAAACACCTTAAGTATTTGGATTAATAACATAATGGAACAAAGATTTCAGGTGAATACTTTTTATGTAACATTTTAAATTTTTTTTTGTTGGTCACACCCTCCCGCATCTGAAGAATGTGAAACACAAGATATGCAAACAGAGGATTTGGCTTTGAATTTCATAAGTCATTGAATCCTTTTTTATAGCTTAAAGCTACAATGTCAATGACTTATGCAAAAGAAACTTTATAGACGTTATTTATTCTGTTTATTAAAAAAAATGCAAATATTTTACTTTTTTTTATTAGTTTCTTAATGTGTTTAAAGAACATTTCAAGCATTAAGTGAGCGAATTATTGAAATTTTACAGGTGGAATATTCAAGGTCAGAAAAGTCTGAATTCAAAGAGGTCTTATTATGTTTTTTCCCTTTGAAGTATTAATTTTGATTTAAACATAGATTAAAAAAGATTATACATGGTATGGCATCCCTCTCCCCATTAGTGACATTTTCAAAAAGAGGAGGTTCTCAATTCGACTGAATTTTTTTTGTATACATGTTACCTCATATCTTAGCCAATTGTTAACCGATTTTAATGATTTTTTTTGCATTGGGTTCAGTCTAGTTTCCGATTGGTCCCGTTTTTTTTCATTGGTATTGGACCTATTTTGATATGTTTGTTCAAGCATACCCAACTAGCAAAATAGCTGTGTAATTTTAAAGTTAAAGAACTAATTTGTTCTATAGTTGTTATATAAGTGCTCCGCAGTAGCAAATTGGTTATATTAGAGTCTCGGCAATCACCATTTTGACACATGTAACATAATTGCTGCGATTTAAGCCAATAGAACGTTTAAGAAGCAAAATTACACGACTTTTAAGCAGCTAGTGATATAATGGTTGTATAAATGTTTCACTTTAATGAAATTCAAAAGTAACCAATAACATGAGCAACACTAATTTGGTAAATATAGATAGTGACGTAGGCTTTGACAAGATAGCTACACTACGCTTTTATGCCCTCGATTTAATTCCGGGAATACGTTCTTCAAATCCTGCTTCGGATGTGCCTGCTGCTGTTAATTTATTATATTAGCTATATCAAAAGATCGTCATTTGTTTTATAAACTTTATAAAACCTATAACATAACGTTTGTTTTATTTAAATTAGTAAGTTTAATTAATTTTCTTTTCGATTACAAATAAGTATGTATTTTTATTTATTTATTTAATTAATTTTTTTAGATGAGACAGACACAATAACATCCTCGAATAACGAATATAAATTTGTAAGATGAATTGATTTTTGTTACCTGTTACATCTGTTATTAATAAATATTTTTAATTTCTTCTTTTCGTTTTTTAGATTGATTAATAAATATCTAGTATTATCTATTTACGTAATACTGTGTTGAAATAATAAATGTATTTCAAAATACCGCTCTCTTTATTTAGTTTAAAGTGAAATCCTCTAGGTCAGTGACCTAGGGGATTTAGTTTTGTTAAGTTGTTGTGACTGAGTGAGAAGTGTGAGAAGAGGAATCGATTTAAAATCAAAAATAGCGATTGATTCTCATCTAGTACTTGAGGAATAACCATTCTATATTCAATTTTGACGTTTCGGTTTTTATTGGTAACCATTGCTGAAGACATGGAGGAATCGAGTTAAAATCAAAAATAGTGATTGATTCTGATGTAATACTTGAGGAATAACAATTCTTTATTGGATTTTTGACGTTTCGGCTTTTATTGGTAACCATTGCTGAAGATATGGAGAAATCGAGTTAAAATCAAAAATAGTGATCGATTCTCATCTAATACATGAGGAATAACAATTCTACATTATTTTGACTTAAAGTCAACATGAACTACAAATTGCAAGTGATATCTGATTAATAATAAAGGAATAAACATATTAATATTTCAAGTGAATTAGGATAAAGTTTAGCAACGATCCGTTGCAGTTTATTTCACTGGTAAATAATATCTAAACTTTCTTTTTTGGTAATAAATTTTTTTTTTAAGTTAAAAAACAGCTGAGTTTTATTCTTATTTCAAAAACGCCCTACCACATCGCCCACGAGGAAGAAGACTATGCAGATGAAATATATTAGAAGCTAATCAATTTATCGAGACTTTTTCTCGAATTGGATATTTTATTTGTATTTTACCTCTGCAACTATAAATTATATGTACAATAATGTTTATTTGATTTTTTATATGTTTATTAAATACATTTAATAAATTTTATTCTATTTTTTCAAATTAATATTAATTATTTTTTTATTTTTCTAGGTAAATTGGATTTATGAATGAATAAATATTTTGTTGGTCATCAGCTTGGAGAGAACTATTATAGTTGACCCGGAAGATGACTTTTGGTATGAATATTTCCCATTAAGTAAAACTTAAGTTTAGTTTTACATAATTGGAAAATTCTTTTCAAAAGAAACTTATATTCCGAATGAACTATTAGTTCATCAAGCTGGCAGCCAACAACATTTATTTATTTATAAATTGAATTTACATAACCTCAATCCTTACAGCAATTATACAACCTCTAAAGAACTGTTTTATAATGGTATTCTTTTACTTGGATTAAGCCTGTATAACAGCTACCCAATACCCTTACACAGCTTTTATACAACTAACAAACCTCAATCCTTGCAGCAATTATACAACCTCTAAAGAACAGTTTTATAATGGTATTCTTTTACTTGGATTAAGGCTGTATAACAGCTACCCAATACCCTTACACAAGCTTTTATACAACTATTATGTTTTATAAAGTGGCCCCTTTGTTCGTTGTATAAGCGTTCTTAAAACGTTCTTGAGACTATTTTTATGTTTTATTAAATCGCCGTGTTAACGTTCTCTCAACTCTTATAAAACATGAAATTGCTAGTTGGGTAACTTCTTTGATTATGAACCGATTTTAATGATTATTTTTTCATTGGAAAGAGGGTACCTTAGAGGTTGTACCATATTAATCTGAAGATATAATCAGTGACGAAATAACGTAAATCTCCAATTCTTATGACCAAATAATCGAAATTATAATAAATAAAATCTTTTATAAAAAAATTTTTAAACATACATTTAAAACCCGCAAACGTTTCGAAAGAGTTTCTATATTTATGAATTGAATTTTATTATCATTTTCTGATTCATTCCCCGACGCTTTCTTTTACGAGATGCATGCAAAGTATTATATTAAGTCACTATTAATAACATCACTAAAAAAATAAAAATAAAAATAATTTTTATAAAAAATAAAAAAATAAGACCGTCTTCAAAAAATTAAAATAAAATAAAATACACTAAAAGGTAGAAAATAATTATCTTATTTAAATGCAACTAAACGACGAAATATTAACTTAAAATTACTTTTTGAAGTCGGTGCCAAACATACATTTTATGAATCGCACTCGACGGATCTGACTTAGTACGTTTGTCGGGTACGCTCTCTTATTTAGTTTGTTTGGTACCGACTTTAAAAAGTAATTTCATGTTAATATTTCGTCGTTTAGTTGTAACTAAATAAGATAATTATTTTATACCTTTTAGTCTATTTTATTTTAATTTTGAGTTATTATTATTTTATTTGTTCCATTTAATTTTTTTGAAGTCGGTTTTATTTTTTTTTATAAAAATTATGTAAAAAAAATCCTCAAAATTGGCATTATAAAATCAATGTTTTGAAAATTATTCACTGAATGGTTTCACCTTTCCCTCTTTACTAGAACTTTTTTAGTCAGTGATGGAAATTTCTGACTTGAAAAAGAATCGATCTTGAGACACGCGATTGAGTGTCCTTCACTCAATTTGATAACAGCGTCTCAAATAATAATATTCTAATGATAGCATAAAGAGCCAAAAAATATGAAATCAACAAGAAAATCTCTAGAGTTCCCGAAACCAATTATTAGAAAAAAAAATCAATTTGAGAATTTGAAAAGATTTTGATTAATTTTGTAATAGGTAAGTGTTTTTTGAATAAAAAATATAAAATTAAGATTAAGTATATTAGTATTTTTAGACAATTTTTTTTTTTTTTTTTTATTTTATTTTTGTGATGAATGGATACAGTGGCGTTTGGTGATTTTTCAACCAAGTGATACTGTTCAAAAAAGTACCCTTCATTTTTTCGAAATTTTATTTTAATCTTCGTTTTTTTTTTGCAAATTTCTTCGAATACGGCATCATTTTCGTTATTTTTCAAATTTTACATTAGATTTTTTAAAAATATATTTTGGAACCTTCGTCCCAAACGGATACTGCTTGGTAGTGTGGGCAGGAGTCAGAAATTAATAATTATTGTGACTTAAACTTTACAGACCCTGAGATGGAAATCGACCATCTTCCACATTGAATCAGTGTGTCCTATAAGAAAATCTTAAAGTTGTTCTAATTCTTTTGCTATAAGCAAGCTATGCTAAAGCCCTTTTAGTTATTTCCCATCTTATATATTGAGAGTTTTTAGAAATAGATTAGTACAAAAGTTCTTGAATCCTCTTTATTTATTCCCTTTTTGAATTATTCCTATTTTAATAGTTCCTCAGCGAAACCAATTTTTATTCGACTAAAACTCGTCTGAACTTGTCTTTGACATGCTTGAACTGGAAGACATACCAGGCAGGGACTTCAAACCTTCTATCGGCACCCTTTTTGGAAAAATCATTCATTTTAATTGGCCCTTGAATCTATTCAACAATTTTATTTCATTTCGAGAACCAATATATTACTTTTCAAAACAAAAAATGTTTTTTATAGAAATATTTGAAATAACGGATAATAATTTGAAAATTTTAAGATCCTCCTGAAATTTTGAAGTCCACCTTATATATTTATGAAAATACTCTTTTAAATTTTAGGAATGTGCCGCATCCACAGTATCCATGAACCGTACGCCACTAATGGATACATATTAATACCAAACCATAGGTTGAAGAAGAGAAAGAATAGATTTACAGCTTATTTTGCTTTTATCAGCCATTCCACTGCAAAAATGATTATTTTCAATCACAAGTACATTAGATCTTTGTTCGTGTTTGGGGTTTGATCCAACATAGTGGGAACTTCATTAAGATGATTGATTCGGGCCGGGCTTGGTCAATTTGTTAAAATAATTAGGTATGCATTAATTTATATTTAGGTATATTGAATCAATACATAATTTTATAATTATAGTATAATCTTTAAAGTCGGTTTCACGAAAGTTGAGAAACTTTCTTTGGAAAGGGGGAGGTGGTAATTATAGTAATTTATTCAGATTTGATATAAGACTTTATGAATGAAAATAATTAATGAATCAGTAATATTCAAGGCTAGGGAAAATTTTGAAATAAAAGCGAATTGTTATTTATGGAAAGGAATAATATTAAGAGAGTTTTGTATTTGTCTAATTTAAAAGCATAAAAATGTAGCTATAGTCATAAAATTTATAGCCTATAGAATTCAATTAATCGTGAGGCTATCAAAAATTCTGAAGAAGATAATTAACTATTCAACTAAATCAATCGAGTAGGTATATATATATATATAGTCAACAGACAAAGGAACTACTAACGCCTTCTCGGAGGGGCCTTAGGTAGCATTAGGTACTACTAATCCTGTCAACGAAATACATTCTAAAATTACCAAACAAGTGACAACTGATGATTGATATGTTTTTAATATAAATTTTTATTAATAATTAGTAGAGATTGTGGTGTTGGTGCAAGGTGAAACATCTTTAATAAAGATAAGAGTAAATGAATATTAAATATAATATTTATTTACTCTTATCTTTTTTAAATTTTTATTGATTAACTATGTGCATTTTACCCAAAGAATATTTAATAAGTATATAACATATTTATTTATTTATTTATACTATTATGGGAAATTTAATATAATAATCAATTTAAGATTTTGAAAATGAGTCATATAAATTAGATTAAACTTTGCCCAAATGAATTAATTTTCTTTTCATTGCATATAAAGTTGACCAAGTGAAAGAGGTGGAAGCGTAGATGTTTTGGCAGATTACAACTTGGCACCCCCCCCCCCCCTTGCTAAAAAAACAAAATAAAATATGCTAAAAATTTGTATTTGACAAAATTCAAGTACAATATTATTATACAATTTAAACTTAATATTGAAAATTTTCATGCTGTAATTTTAAAACCACGTTATTTTCATCCGCCACGATTTATTAATAATCTAATATTAAAATTAAAACAAAATATTAATAATACTAAAATTGTAATTAAGAAAAAAATTAATTTACCCTAAAAGTTATGTGGGACATTTTTAAAATGTGAAACCTGAAAATAGTTGAAGTAAACATGTGTTTCGATCAAGTGATTATAAAAATTCTTGCTGCGATTGAGACTTCAAAATGCGTATTAACCCACAAATATTCAAATTTAAATTTTCGAAGTTTTTAAATATTTCCCTTATTCTATATAAATTCAAGTAAAATATTATTAAAATCAAACTTTAAATGAATATAAAAAATTTCAAAGTTAATTTTAAAGCTTAATAGTGTTCATAGATAGTGAATGATTTCTTAATCACTTTGGAGAGATGAGGACTCGGATCCTTTCATCTCAGTTTTTTTTAAAGGATGACTAGGAGAATAAAATAACCTGGTTGAAATTATACTTCAATCAATTTCCTGATTATTCATGGTCCCTTAAAATTATAAAAGACTATATAGCACTCCTTCCGCTGATACTTCGGGTGTCGGGTGGTCTCTCGTGAGACTTTTGGCCTCGGCCTTGTCCTGGCGCTGCATTCTGAAGAACCTCTCAAGGTTCTACAATGAAGAAAACAGCCCATATTTCACGCGCCCGATTGAAATACCATTAATATCAACAAGGTCGTCTGGACTATCAAAACGTGGTCCAGAAAATTGAATAATTATTTAAATTTTTAAAACAATCATATTATTTAATAAATAAAATAGCTTAAGTGAGAAAATCTGAAATTATGCGGGAATGGTTAAGAAATCACTTCAATATGGTTTCAAAAGAAAAAACTAGGCTTATTAGAAGGACCATACTATTTAGATCGGCTTATTAGAAGGACCATACTATTTAGATCACAAAATCAACTATTAATATAATTTGATACCTGCCTGTGTCTTTCGATTCTCATCACACATTTTTTTTTGGATCTTTACTGTTGGGTTTAATCTTTATTTACTGGGAAGGCATGTTCAGCCAGCTAAGTTCTTTACCGATCTTTCAAAATAACCATTGCATTAAATCTTACATACATTCCAATTTCCAATGTAACGTTCATTCATTTGGAATCTGTACCGATTGGAATTTGAACTTTTGACTGTTCTACCCCAATTCAAACGGAATTAAAAAATTTAACCTTCATAAATCGTTGTTAAGTTGAACATACTTTCAAAGTACTTCTAACTCTCAGAGAATTTTGGATGAATGGACCAAGGGCCCGAATCTATTATTTTAAATATTTATTTGTTTACTATATTGTTATTTGTTTGCCTTTTTTTTACATTGGGTGAATATGAGTATAAACTCTTAAACAATAATTTTTAAGAAAAAAATAAAACCGAATTCAAAAAAATTAAATGCAGCAAATAAAATACACTAAAAGGTATAAAATAATTATTATCTTATTTAGTTACAACTAAACTACGAAATATTAAGATGAAATTACTTTTTTGAAGTCGGTGCCAAACAAACTATACCTATAAGCGAGCGTACCAACCAAACGTACTAAGTAAGATCCGTCGAGTGCAATTCATAAAAGGCATTTGTTTGGCACCGACTTCAAAAAGTAATTTCATGTTAATATTTCGTAGTTTAGTTGTAACTAAATAAGATAATAATTATTTTATACCTTTTAGTGTATTTTATTTGTTGCATTTAATTTTTTGAAGTCAGTTTTATTTTTTCTTAAAAATTATTTTTATTTTTCTCTTTTTAGTGATGTTATTAATAGTGATCATGTCATCAGAACTTGACCAAATTAATATGGCACCATCCCTAAGATACCCCCTTTCCAATAAAAAAGAATCATCGAAATCGGTTCATAAACAAAGAAGTTAGGCCTGAACAAACCTAACAAAAAAGGTCTAATACCTATGAAAAAAAATGGGACCAATCAGAAGGTAGACTGAACCCAATGCAATTTTTTTTTTCAAAATCGGTTCACAATTGGCGGAGATATGAGGTAACATAGACACAAAAAAAAAAAAAAAAAAAAAAATCAGTCGAATAGAGAACCTCCTCCTTTTTTGAAGTCGGTTAAAAAGGATTTGAAACAGTCTTCTCGCTGACCAGAACTGTCATCTAAATATCTTCCATCTTCTCTAAATATAGCACACTCTAGCTATTCGGTAGAGGCCCAAACCCCACTTTGAAGCCTAGCACATGTTTTATAGTGCTTTTAATTCACTCTTTTGTTGAAAATCAGGGATCTCTGTTTGCGTGATTTATAACTCTTAAACTGGAATGGTCTTATTGGCGACAAGCAGGAAAAAATATTGGATTACAGATAAGGGAAGAGGAAGGACAAGGAGAGACCATTCTTATAAAAATACTCTATCTCATCTTTTTCATTTGTTAAAACTTGGACGTGGCTCCAGGGGGTTAATTGGAGTAAAGTGTCTCCGAAGTCGATCGAGTCTGAGGTGTATGTCACTAGTCCTAATGTAGAGCAAATAGTTTGTTTCTTTTGAAAGTTCCTCTCTTTAAATCTCGATATTGCTTGAATAAATAGAGGTGTTGGACATTATATATCGGTACATTTCCTGGGAAGTAGTAAGCCGAAATGTTTATTTTGCGGAGGGTAGTGTTATAGGCCTCCGTTTCTCTCTCTCTCTCTCTATATATATAAATATATTTATAAATTAAGTACAAAAGATAAAATATTACGTGATTTGATAAATAAACTTTTATAGATACTATTCTGATTTTATATTTTTGAAAATTACTGGGTGGGAGTGGATTGAGACAAAACATCTCTATAACTCTGAATATGGCCTTGATTTAATGTATGTCCCATTGCTTTCTGTTAAAAAAACACCTTTAAAATTTATTATACACTTTTGTAGCCAAATCTTGTTTGTTTGGCAAAATTGCCAATAAAAAAAGTGTAAGAAAAAAAATGTCATCTGTTTACCATTTATATATGACGTGTAAAATGAAATGTAAATGAAATAACCATGTTTACATTTTATCAATAGATCAGCATTATTTAAATATTGTCACCGAAATAACGGTATCTGAATTTAAAAAGAGATTGGTATAAAAGGAATTTGAATTATTTCTAAAAGAATGATGATTAATTTTTATTTCTATTGAAAATATCAAGTAGTCTATAATCATATAGAAATTGGCATTTAAAAAAAAATTCATTTTTGCAGCTTTTTTCTAGGGAAGAATAAAATAAATTGGCTTCTTCTCAAAGTGAATGAGTTTTATCGAAGTTTAATTTTTTTTTTATGATGATGTTGATGGAAATAAATAAATTTCAGGGATTGGTTCGAAATTGAAGGTACATGTGATTATGTGTCTTGGAAGATTGAAGGTTATAATATGTCGTAGAAAACCCGGATGTGTGAAGTGAGTTCTAGTTTTTGGGGAATAGATTCTTTTGATGATTTCTGATAAGAATTATCGTGATGGTTTTTTAGGTAGTCTGAATAGTTATCCCCGATCACGTATCTGTTTTCCTATTTGTCACAAGTTACATGTCGATTGAAAACAAAGAAAGGAAACAGAAGGTCCTGTTATCTAACAGGTTTAGTGTAAATGGAATGAATACCTTTTAACGATTAGGTTTTTCCAAATAACTTTTATTTATACTAATATAATAAATAATCATATTAGTGTAAGCAAATAGATATTATTATTAGGGCAGTTAACAGCGATTGAGATCTCCAGTTTGTAAAAGTTGTGTTTGAAGCTATGAATTCCAACGCCTGGATCATGGCCAAAACTAGTTTGATTAAAAAATCAAATAGGAGAACGATATTTTGAATATATTCAGGCAATGCATTTTTATTCAGTTATATTTTATATTTAATCAAATGGATGATTTTTCAAATTAAATTGAAAGTTTTTTTTTCCGAGAGTAGCAGAATTTTTATAAATTGAAGGAGACAATAAAAGAGTGTGACTTCTGCTGGAATTATAAATTTTTAATTTATTTATATCGAGACTATTGTTTCGAGAGCTTTGCCCTCTTCATCAGCTCTCGAAACAATAGTCTCGTTATAAATAAATTAAAAATTTATAAATTTCTTGATTAGTTTTTGAGAATTTTTTATTTTAATATATAACTATAAATATAACTAAACTTCTTGAGGATACAAATTCTCATTTAAATAGGTGTTGGTTTTATTCTTTTTTGACAAAAAAAACAACACATTTTTATCATTTATTTTTCTTTATTTTATTTTATTGTTACCAGGAACGTTTCGACATTTTCTATTATGTCATCATCAGCCTAAAACATTTCATCATTACACAATTTTTTTACAATGAAAATTTCTTATCACACAGACAACAACTTAAAATTAACAACATATGTCATACCTTGAAACAATTTAAAGATGGTAAAAAAAATTTTGTCAAAAAAGAATAAAACCAACACCTATTTAAATGAGAATTTGTATCCTCAAGAAGTTTAGTTATATTTAGTTATATATAAAAATTTATAATTCCAGCAGAAGACACACTCTTTTATTTTCTCCTTAGATTTTTAAATCATTTAAATTTTTAAAATGCAAAAAAGTCGTCACCTTGCCTGGTATCTAAACTATTTCCTTAAATTCAAGTTTAGAGATTGCCTTATCATCACCATTTTGAATCTAAAATAATTTCAGATTAATGAAAAATAAAATCCTATGCGATGGAATCAAATGAAGGTCCCTGTTCCAAATAAAGCTTGACAACTGACTGGATTGAGGATATACTTCCACTTCTTCTTTTTCACTGAAGAAACAAACATTGAATCATAAATTATCTTACTTATATGGTTAAAATGACTACCTTGGTTATTTATAGCGAAGTCCCCGTTTTCTTAGTTAGAAAAAAAATCGTTAAATAAAAAGAAAAGAATAAATATCCACTAGATTCAAAAGTTTATTGTTCAATTTATTGCACATTAGCAAACCAAAATACCAGGGCGTGGGCTGAATTAAAATTTCAAATGTATGAAAACAATGACATTTCTCGAGGTGACCGATTTGCAGTGTTTCTGAGCAAAAATGAAAGCGAAAATGGTTTGATAGACGTAATAAGAAGGCGGACGACGTGTTGGCCGTGGACTTGACTTTGAAAGCCGAAGAGGCCGATGACCTGCTCTGGCTCCTATTAACGCTCTGGCCGTTATCGTTACACCTGCAGACACCAGCGGACACCGCCCTGGTTATTTCAGAAAGACCCAAAGACCGAATATCAATCGCTCAAAAGAAAGAATTAGCTTCTATCTATCCATTATAAACTTAATTGAAAATTAACACTGGGTCGATTAGATTTGCACCGGAATTTAACTCCTTCGGGCTATGATGTGTAAAAAAGATCATAGGCCAAAAAGTAAATAAATAATCTGATATTGAGCTTATCGAAATACAGATATGTCAATTCTAAATATTTAAAATATTTTTTTTCATTTTACTTTTGAGCAACCATTAGAAAGTATTCCGTGAAAATAATAGAATTGATTGGAGTAATTTTTGGAGACGGACTGATAAGTGAATTAAGTGGATATCGATGAGGCAGTCCAAAAAAGAAGAAGATAATTTACACTATCTTTTTATTCATAAAACCGACGTTTCGGAGGCTATTCCCTCCTTCTTCAAAGTTTTGAAAAGTCAGTGAAGGAAATCCAATGCAGCATTCCCCTCTGTCTCCTCTTTCAGTGACAGTAACAATAATATATTGTATTTCATTCTCAGTAGAATTATAATGTAGTAACTACGATCCATTAATTGACGCTTTAACTACTTGTTGAGGAATCTGTTCAACTCGTGAGATATTAAATAATTGAAGAGCTTATTAGGCTAAGAGGTTTTATAAATGTATATGTTACACTTTACTTCAACAAAATTCACTACGAAACTTTGTTTAAATAATTTAGTAAATACATTATAATTCTGCTGAGAATGAAATACAATATATTATTGTTAGTGGCACTGAAAGAGGAGACAGAGGGGAATGTCGCATTAGATTTCCTTCACTGACTTTTCAAAACCCTGAAGAAGGAGGGAATAGCCTCCGAAACGAAGGTTTTATGAATAAAAAGATAGTGTAAATTATCTTCTTCTTTTTTTGGACTGCTTCATCGATATCCACTTAAGAGAATTTAAATTAAATCTTAACTTTCTAAAGATTAAATCACAGAAAATTTTATTTTTATTTAGATTTTATTCAAGAATCTTAGTTGATCCTGTAGCTTGTATTCCCATGGAATTGACTGAGACGAGGTAGTTGATGATTAAAACTTCAGGATTAATTGAATATCTTTAAAACGTCTAATCTAAAAAGTTTCTCCAAAATTTTTTCACAATCACAATAAGGATAAAAAATTTTCTATTTTTTTAGTACTTTGAATTAAATAAAGTATTCAAGTTATTTTGCATACTTACAAATTTTCAATACAGGGCCTATCTGTATTTCATAATTTAGAATACGTTTATATGGGTCAAAATAAAGAAAACAGTTCATATAAACTTATGTTCAGAAACGCTTCTTTTACCAGCTATCCACCATGATTTTTTTCACTAAATAATAAAATATATCTTTTCAACGGCTTGATCGATTGGGTTGAATTTTTGTAAGGAGCAAACAAATGTTACGAGTTTAGTGTTCCCCTACTTCAAAAAGTATGAGAAACACTGTCTTAACCGATTCCACTGAATGAATATGCTGCGAACTGTAATTTAGGTTGCCTACGTTGCAGGCAACTACGGGGTCAGCTTATCTGTTTAATTGTACCAACTATCTTAACAGCTATCTTAACATGAAATTATCACACGCGTATTGGACTAAATGAGCTATTATTCACATTGAAAAGATGAAGAGAAGCACACAATCATTGGTAAGAAACTTATATTTCAAAATAATAAAATCTAGAATCATTTCAGAAATTTACGGATAGTAAATTTTGAAGACTTAAAGGTTAAATTCCGTAAATTAGATCAAATTCCGTAAATTAGATCTTTGAATGAATGGGTATGTTAAACGAAATTTCAATAGCTGATTTTGAAGTCATAATCAAGTATTACTATTACTATTACCTGTGAGGAAATAATATTTACTTAGATAGCTATTAATTCTTATACTAAGCAAATACAGTAATTATGTTTTTAATAATAAGAAAGCATCTGGAATGTTTATTCCACCATTATCTAAATGCTATTTTGCATGTTCAAGTCTTTTAAGACAGATTGTAAAGATTGAGAGGAATAATAGTTGTCGAAGCAATCATTGGTTATAAAAAGAGTCCGGAATTCATTTATTTGTGCAAGGTTAAATTATATATATATAAAACAATGTTTATGTTAATTTTGTTGTAGTTTGTACAAACAAAAATTAACCAAAAGGCGGACTTGACATGGAAGACAAGCTCTATTATTAATGAATAAAATCATCTTACAGAGGATGGGGCTGGATTTAATTATGATAATTATCGAATGAAGGCTTGTGTGACTTTAAAGAAGATTCTTCAAGGCGGTCCAGGCGGGGGAGTGAAGAGGAGGTGTATAAATGTTAACTGGCCCCCTGCTCTCTCTCTGTTCCACCCAAACAAGGTTGACCAGTATTTTGAAAAATATTTTTCTTTTCGACTTTCATTTCCACACATTAAATCTCATGAAAAATATGTTCGAATTTTACCAATCAATAAGAAATCTAACACCCGAATTTTGTAATAATAAAGTTATACAATCACCACATGATAAACAAAGAAAGGACACTTGATTCATGGAGGTTTTCAGAAAATGTCAGTGGATTTGGAAGCGAAATTCTTCATATTCCGTCCCACTGTCAATCGACTTATTAATGATTTCAGAAGATTATAGATATGTAATCATGCAAATGATGCAAAGGAAAAAATTTCAAGAAATCTGTTTTTGTATGAACTAATAAGCATAATAACAGTCCTCACGAAACACTTTGAAAAGGAATTTATCAAAAAATCAAAGAAGATCAGGAGATAAATTTCACAGTTGAGTTATTATATAATATGTTCTTGGTAATACCCAAAAATGATCTCAGTCAAGGGTACCTGATTACTCACTGCAATAGAAAGTAGTAGGTATTATAATCATTTTCAATATCGGAAATTCAGATTGATTAATTTTAATATATTAAAGGAGACAATAAAAAAGTGTGTCCTCTGCTGGAAAAATAATTATTATAACGATAAATTAAAAAAAATATTTTTCCAGCCGAAGACACACGCTTTTATTGTCTTCTTTAATTTATAAAAATTCTGCTACACTCGGCAAAAAGAAACTTTCAATTTTAATATATTTTCTAACACTATAACTAATACTTTGAATGTGTTATATAAAAAAATTAATGAAAGAAACTTATCCTTTATCTGAGAAGTTAAAGATAAATAATTTGACTTTCATGTCAGAAGGAATGTTATCCCTAGAGAATCGAACCCAAGTGTCAAAAAGTTATCCGAGCAGCATCACTTAACTATAGCATTTCAGATCAAGTAGACAAAGCCTTTCATTTTCTTTTAATATTTACCTTCAGCAAAACAAATTTGATTTTAGTTTAAAAAATTATTTTTATTCATTTGAGACTATAGGTCCAAAGATTTATCTTCCACTAGATCTCTATTGTAAACGAGAATTTATGCTAGTACATGCATTAATTTTGCTGGGCTCATGTAAATTTTTGTGATTACAGTTTGGCTATATCTTCAGTTAAATATCAATTCAATTCAAACATCATTAATTTTCATGTAATACATTTTAATAAAAACTAAATAAAAAATGAAGCCCGGTCATTCAAAATTGATTTGAAAATTTTAGATGATCCAGAAAATTCATAATTTCTCGTTTTTCGTTTTTTATTTTTTTTTCAACTTGGATTGAGTTTTTCTAAATTGAATTTTTTCTTCCTTCGAAAATTTTTTTTAGATAAAAAATTATTTTTTCATTAGGAATTATAGGTATTTTTGTTAGTGGTAATTAAATTTGATTTTTGGCATTAATTTGTATAAGTGAAAGTAAAATGGTTGATGAGAACAACATGAATGAACTAAATATTTAAGATAGAACAAACATTTTATAGAATTTTATTTATCCATGAATAAGTTAGTTCTTTCAGAATGAATGAGAATATGTTCAGTACTACTAAGTAGTATAGCAGTCAAGAGAATTCTAAGAAACATATAAGTGCACATTTTGGTTTAAATCACAGGTGAATATAGATCTTTAAAAATGTAGTGTCAAATAAATGGAAATAAAAAATAAAATTAGAGCCCCTCACGAAAGTAGTAGAGTTTTTCAATTTAAATTAAAAAAATGTGTCTTCTCGTTAATATGACTATTTTTACTTATTTCAAATAATTTCAGTTATTATGGAGTAATTCAATTAAGTACCCATATTTGGTTTTATTAGGCTGGAGATGAAAGCAATGTCTTCGAAACAAGTCTCAATTGAATAACAAATTTTAAGCAGAAGATTAAGTATAAACAAGGGAATCGAGTAAGTTACATAATCTTTAAAGAATTTGGTGTCGGTTCTAGGTGAAACATTTTAATAGATAATAAGTAAAAATATATTTTTCTAGGTGGGTTTCACAAATAAAACAAATATATGTTTTTGAGTTTTTATCTCGATATATATTTCGGGTTATGAGCCCATCATCAGGAGTTACAAAAGAAATATATGATCGAGATAAACTCAAAACATATATTTGTTTTATTTGTGAAACCCACCTAGAAAAATATATTTTTACTTATTATCTAAGTTACATAAGGTTGAATCTGATTCATTTTGATTTTCATCCAGGATAACAGATTATTATATATATATATATGTATAGAGACTACTTTGGAGTCAAATCACAAAGAAGAAGACCTAACTCATTCGTCAATTGTTTGTCCCTCCCGTATAGAAATAAATAGATTTTCGAAATATGTCTTTTATATATTTTTGAAAATATATTAAAAATATATAATTTTTTTGTTAAATTTATATAAAGTTTATGTTTTCTATATATTCTTAAAATAACATTATTTTTATGTCTCTCTAGTATAAATTTTATATAAATTTAAAACAAAATTTTTATATTACTTTACCATACAGGGTATGGTCAAGTATTGTAATGGTGCATGAAAAAAGTGGGTTTTTTCCTTCTTTTTTTCAAAATATCTCAAAAACGGGTTCAACTATTTCGATTAAAAAAATTGAGCAAAACCATGGCATTTTGCTCTACAAAAAAGCCCTAATAAGTAAACATCGAAAAAATTATATTTTTTGAGATAATAATTGTTTTGTCAAAATATCTGTTAGTTTGTTAGTCTGTGTGTTACCAAATTTTGTGGACGAGCTAGCTCAAAAACTAATGTGAATATCGAAACTAAATTCCACACGAAGTTTTGGTCCATTGAGATTAAGATCTGATTAGATTTTGGTGCATATCGACCCAAAATTAAGGGAGGTGGAGGGGGGGTTAAAAATTAAAAATCTAGGTCGTTTGAGCAAACTCAACCAAATTTTGTATACATAATCAGTGGACCCCCAGAAGTCTAAAAATGCAAAAACTAACCCCCTCCCCTACATGATTATAAATAATTTTATTAAATATTAAATATAAGTGAGGGGCCAGGTTGTATGGTAAAAGTCAAGTGGATGGCCACATCAGAACATGTCAGCTTATTTTTAATATTTTTTCAAAAAATATATAAAAAACATATTTCGAAAATTATTTAATTCCATACGAGCTATGACTTTAGTGATTCTCTCTGCCTATTCAAGACCTCACATCTTCACTTTCAATCTAAATTCTGAATATTTTCTTATTTTTGGGAATATAATTTATTTTTAAGTAATATTCTTATATAATTGAAAAGAAAATTCCATCCTGATTATCCATGGCAGGCATTATTGATTATTAAACATCTCAGGTTCAGGTTCTAAGGCATTTTATATCATGGCTCAATAATCCAGTCCAATCCAAACTCTGAAGGCAAAAAATGTAGAAGTAGTAAGAGGGTTATCTCCAGGTTTAGCATGGCCTGCTCATCTCATTTTAGTTTCTATTACTTTTACCGAATTGAAGTCATGTTTAGGTAAAGATCTAATGTTATATAATTTCAAGGCAGTTTGTCAAGTGATTTCCAGTCCTTTTCTGGAAATGAAAATTTATAAAAATCGAAAGATTTGTGAGAAATTCTTGGTCGACTTTAATGTTCTAATTTCTCTGGGAATCATCATCCACCCCTTTTTCCTCAAGAATGCAGATTATCTATAGCTAGATTCTAGAAAAATAGGGGAAGGAATCTCTGTATTGCCACTTTAGATGGATTCTGAAATTGGGCCATAAAATGTACAATTTTCAAACATTTCCAATGAGAGAGAAATGAAAAAGTTACACCCTTGACTATTGGATGAATAAATAATGATGCTAAAAACAAAAAGAAAAAAAATCATTGTAATTTATTGATTTTTAATAAATTTGTGAAACTCTTTTTGGTTTCTATTATATCTGGCCGAAACGAGGATCCGATTGTCCGTAAGAACTGAAATTATTCAAGTTACTATTTATTTATTTTTTAATTAGGATACTAATTAATCTAATTATATTTCACGGTACCATAAATGGTAGATTCTGAACATGGAGATAACTTTTTTTTAAGGCAATATGTAGACTTAAATTCAAAAAATATTTTTTAAACATATATAGTATTTCCCGTATTGTTCCAATATTTGCAAAAAAATCTTTAATTTATAATTCAATTTTGAACTCACTATTTTTCTTATCATGAACACCTCTATTAATTACCGAGTCAGTAAAGAGATTGACGGACCGTCATATCATAAATTTTAAGAAGCGCTATACCGATTATAATTAAAGAAAATTCTGAGTGGCACATTTTTACATACTCAGTGTATACCTTTCCATATAGTAATGAGACGAGACTATGGGGATTGCGGTCTTGCCAGAAAGTAATACATATACCAAATGTAAATCTTCAAAAATCCAATATAAAATATATTTTAAAATTTCATTTAATATAAAATTTATTAAAATCAAAAAAGGAGGTTCGGCTGAAACCACTTAGTTTGAACTCTTTTAAAGTAATAAAGTATAATATAAATAAGCTCACGAGAATGGACGACACGTTTCGACGCCTAGTTCTGGACTTGTTTTCAAGTGATGGGAAGATCTAATAAATACTAGGGATACAAAACTCTATTTATTCTTTTTATATAATTTATATATAACTATAAGGCAGAATGGCGTAGGTTCTTGGTGAAACATATTTTAATAAAGTAAAGAAAATTTAAAAAATCTAAATTTTTTTTAATAAATATTACCTACCTAGAATTTTATATCCTTTTCTTCTGTTAATGTGATTCCGAAGTTGATAGGAATGAACGAAATATGATTTCATTTTTGGTTGATTTATCAAAAGCTTTTGAATTTGAAAGCTCTGAGTCTTTTAATATATTTCCCCCAGCATTTGAAAATGAATCCAGAACTAAGTCCCAAAACGTCGTACCTTCGGATGAGATTTCTTATTAAAAATGCACGACCTTGGTGGTCTAAACTGAAATTTCTTTTTTGATAAACATTTCAATCACCAAATCATCAAATCTGCTTATTCCAATGTTTTTATTAGGCTCCCCTAAATATTTTCTTTGGGTCCGAGACTGACTTCACAAATTTGTTATCATAATAAATAATTATTTGAACTAAGTTAAAAAATACCTATTAAAATTAAAAGTTATTCTATATTTTAAGATCTAGCGAGAGGGGTGTGTTTCATATTGACGATCGATGGAGCTAACAGAGTCAGAATACTTCCAAATTTAAAATCATATTTTCAAAATTTATAAGCCCCGCGCAAACTCCGATCCCAGGATTCCACATTTATAGCGCCTGCTATAAATTTATTTCATTTTTTAAATTCTATTTGTATATTAAATTCATATTTGTTTTTTCTTATCAAAAAATTGAAACTGTTAATCAACTTTTTTCTTTTTATTTCCTATTATTCCCTCATACATGCCTACGTTCTGGAGACATTTGAAAGATATATTTAATTACAATTAATTAAACATTTCACTAAATATAATCAAAATTTTAGTAGTAGGTAAATATTAATTGAGCACATTCAAATTCAAACCCAGCTTCATAAGTGGTTCCGTTCAACTGAATGAACCAGCTCCCCTTACAGCTCCAATCGTAATATTTTATATGTTAAGAAAACAAACGTACTGTGTACGTTTACTGTGTACGTATTGTAAGAAGTTTTATCGATTTTTCGATACCCACGATAACTCAAAATCGAAAGTTCTTTATTGTGACAAATTGTTTGAAATCATTTTATCTATTTTTCAAATATTTCAGAAAACTAATTAAAAGAAAATTATTTATACTACCTTATTCTCGTGTGGTAAATTAAAAATAAATAAACTGATGTGGCCATCCACATGAATATCATCACATACACCTGTCTCCACTCTTATATTTAATGTTTGATAAAATATTTTATAATTATTTTCGACCACCACCCATTATTTCCCCCCCCCCTTCCTCCTCTCTTCATTTTGGGCCCATTAGCAATAATATCAATCTCCTTTTACTTAATTATGAGACTATTTTATTAGAAATATTATTTTTCTTCAATTATTTTTGTTGAACCCCCCCCTCCTTTTTTTAGCCATTATTAATCTCACATAGTGAATCATTTTCATAATGTCGTATAGACCGCATAAGCGATTTTTTCGTACAAATCGATCAAAGTGATTAGGACTTATATTGATATTTTTTGAAGTTCCCCAATTTTGGCCCCCGATAAAAATAAAACCTTTCTTTTTTTATTATAAGTTCTTTCACAGTGAATTTCATTTTTCTTGGTTTTTTGTTTGAAAATTTTTTAACCCCCCCCCCCCCCTTCCCAACACCACTCCCCTTAATTTTTAGTTCGATTTCAACAACAATCTAAACAGCTCTTAATCTCAATGCACCAAAACAACAGGTGAAATTTTGTTTTGATATTCACCCTAGATTTGAGCTAGAGCGTACATAAAATTTGGTAATGTACGTACTAACTAACGTACTAACAGACATTTTGACAAAATAATTAATTTCTAGCAAAACATAATTTTTTAGATGTTCAGTCATTAAAGCTTTTTTGTATACCAAAACGTTACGGTTTCCCTCAATTTCTTTTTATCAAAATATGTATTTGAAATATTTCAAAAAAACGAATCAAAAAGTCCATTTTTTTTCATAAACGAATACTATACTTGACCATACCTGTATGGTAAAGTAAAAAAATAGCATTATTAAGAAAGTGAAAGAAATTTTAAGCTGATATTTAATAATTTTTAAATGTAATTTATTGGTGACTTAAAAAAGATATTAATCGCACAATAAGCCGATCGAAACGTCTTGGTTTATTGTATTATTTGTTCGCATTTAATAAATAATTATAATTAATTATGTGGGATTTTAATAAAATTTCAGCTCTTAATAAAATTAATCACAAAAATGAAAACTTTAACAGCTATGTTTCTAAAAATACAGACCTTTATTCTTCTGTAATCTTCCCCTGTTGTTATAAAAAAAATTATGGTAATGTAGGTTATTGTTAAGTATAGATAGTTAGAATAGTAGTTCATAACTGTTGAGCTTAATAAATAACAAGAGTAGGTTAATGAAATAAATAAAGATTGTTATTAGTAATAAATAAATTTGTCTGGCTAGCAAGCAGAGGACAGAAGCGAAATGTTGACTTACCAGCAGAGAGGGTCCCATGGCCTGTGCTGGCCCCGCGCTCTAGCCCAACTGAACCGGCCGCCCGCCGCCCCCCAATGCTTTATAGTCTCCAGCGACGTCCTGGCTGCGACGCCACCACCAGCAAGCAGTCCATCAGGGTGGTGATGGTCATCCACCAACCTCCTGGTTCTCGCCCTGAGAATCATTTTAACAATATACGAGTTTATTGAAAAGATTTGGTCTGAAGAGCAGAGTAGTCAAGTTGATGATTCATAACAAGAATTCCATTGAGGTCTTGTCCTCTGCTTGGTGCAAATAAACACATACCTACATACCTGTATACACTCAACAGTAAAAAACTAGACACTTGATAATTTTTATCTATTTATTTACAACCTACTAATTTATTTATTAAACAATGCTACAGAGATGCCTCATAGATAAGGTGACCAGACGTCCCGCTTTTGGCGGGACAGTCCCGATTTTTAACAATTTGTCCCACGTCCCGCGGCGTTTTAAGAAAGTCCCGATTTTTGGAAAGAATTCGTGCCAACAAATGGTTCACAATTAAGTGTTGAGACTTTGAAACCCATATTATGTGTAAAATATAATTAAACAAGTTCTTGCCATAAATTTCATGACATTTTAAATAACGACAGCAATCGAATCTATTAAATAAAAAAATCACTCAAATGATAAATATGTGAAAGAATAAAGGGTTTTTTAAGTTTATAATACTATATTTATTATATTATATTTGCCATTTTGGGTCGCAAAACATTGGGCAACAATGATAATGAAACAATGATCAATGAAAAACATTTTAATTCACAACAGCCAAAAATTAAAGCTTAGTGAATTCGAGATAATAAATTTCTCTCTTTGAATTTAGTATAATTTGTGAAATTGTCATTTTATATTAGATATATTTTATTATTTATATGAAGTTACGTTCTCAGCATTGGCAATTATAAAATCAAAATACCTACACATCAAATTTGAAAAATGTTGAAGTTGGTGAACTTCTTTTTGTTTCTTTATTGTATAAGAAAGGGGCAGATTCATTTCAGTATTATTTAGATTTAATAATTGTAATTAATCAAATAATAAAATTATTATAATAGGTATGTTTATAAAGAATTGTTTCATTATATATTTATATATGATCTGCTAGAAAAAATGGTAGTTTATACTTTATACCATGAATCTAGATAGATAAGCGAGAAGTTTATCACTCAAAATGTGGTCGTGAATTAATAAAGTTTAAGAAGCGGTGCTCTAGACCAAATTTTTTAAACAAAACCCTCCCCCGTCCTGCTTCACCAATGTTAAATTCTGGTCACCTTACTCATAGAGCACATACAACAAGTCATTTGATACAATGTACTAAGAAGTAATATAAGTACAGCAATGTATGTGAGTCAGGATTAATCCTGGCTCTCTCAGCCACCCACTCTGAATCTGTATTAATTTATTCTGAAACTGAAAGTGTGAAAAGTTTGTAAATAAATTTGTAAAATATAATGGTCTTTTTTTGTCTTTGTAAGAGGAGGCCCGCTCCTCGGAGGCCCATTAAACAAAATATAAAAAATAGAATATTTTGGTTAACACTTCCCATGTCCGGGTCAACACGGGCAGGCGGATCAGAATTATTATCCTTTTTAAATAACAAAATTTTTCGATTTTTTAGTTAAAACAAAATAAAAACAATTTAAAATAAACTGACAGGTTCTGATATGGACAGCTACTTGACATTACTGTACAACCTGGCCCCTCACTTATATTTAATATTTAATCAAATTATTTATAATCATGTAGGAGGAGGGTTAGTTTTTCCATTTTTAGACTTCTGGGGGCCCACTGATTATGTATACAAAATTTGGTTGAATTTGATTCATAGACCTATATTTTCATTTTTTGGCCTTACAACCCCTCCCCCTCCCTCCATTTTGGGTTGTTAGTTTTCGCATTTTTAGTCTTCTGGGGGCCCACAGATTATGTATTCAAAATTTGGTTGAGTTTGGTACAAGAGCCTTAATTTCATTTTTGACCCCCCCCCACCATTTTGAGCGATTAGTTTTTGCATTTTTAGCCTTCTGGGGGGCCACGGATTATGTAAACAAAATTTGGCTCAGTTTGCTCAAATGGCCTAGATTTTTAATTTTTAACTCCACCTCCACCCCCCCCTTAATTTTGAGTCGATAAGCACCAAATTCTAATCAGCTCTTAATCTCAATGCACCAAAACAATGTGTGAAATTTGGTTTTGATATTCATACTAGTTTTTGAGCTAGCTCGTCCAAAAAAAATTTGGTAACACACAGACTAACAACCTGACTAACGGACATTTTGACAAAATTATTATCTCGAAAAATATAATTTTTTCGATGTTCACTTATTAGAGCTTTTTTGTAGACCGAAATGCCCTGGTTTCGCTCAATTTTTTTAACCAAAATAGTTTTAGCCGTTTTTGAGATATTTTGAAAAAAAGATGCAAAAAAAAAATACTTTTTTCATGCGCGATTACAACACTTGACCATACCCTGTATGGTAAAGTAAAAATTACGATTTTTAATACATAATTAAAAAATTTATTTCTAAAGATAAAATTTAATTTTTTCTGGTTTAACAAATATTGTATTTTTTTTAAACAAAAAATACGACCGCAAAGCGATTGTAAAAGCGATACAAAAAAATAATTAAAAATATGTCTCCTAATATCTTATGATTCTCTCACGTGCTGTTTTAAGAGCTTTTATATGATGAACCATAAACAGTTTCTAAAACAAAAAATAAATTATTTATTTTCATTAATTTGATTTTTATTTTCCTTATAATATTATGTCACTTTATTTGATATCAGAAAGTGGGAAATTATAATTATTTTCATTTAAGTAATATAATGTTGGAAGTGAAATACACACATGTTTATTTTTTAGATTTATTTAAGTCTACGTTCTACGTTTTTTGTTGTAGTTATTAGTTCTTATTAAGGATATTTGTGAAAATTATTTTAGAATAGTGAACTGAGTTAATTTAGAAATCACGAATTCCCAATACAAATCATATGTTTCTGTGTTTTCAACATAAAATTCACCCCCTCTTTCTCTATCTCTCTTAAAAACAGTTTATCATGTTTTTTCTCTTTCGCTCTTTAGACCACCCACATTCAAAATCAGATTTTATTTTTCTGACATTGAACATTTTCAAACTCGTGCAAATAATAATTAATAATATTGCACTGGATAATGGATGTATTTCATAAATCTTACATGTGTTATTCATTTATGTTTAATACAAATTATGAGAAAACAAAATTCTCTTGTATTATTATTTGAAACATCACAATAAAAAAAAACTGAATTTTTTATTTTTTATTTATTTGATTGTATAAATCAATAGTAGTCTTTTAAAAAAGTACTCTATGGAATTCATGAGCCTTCACCTGTAGAGAGTAAATGAAAGTGTAATGGCTTCTCTGGAAATTCACTTTTTGGTGTCTCCTAATTTCATTTAGATGAAAATGAATTTAAAATTTTTAATACTAATTTTGGTGGTCCCCAGAACACAAAAAGAGTCCCAAAATTAGTCTACCTGTCTTTCTGTAATCATGATTACAATAGGTTGGTGATGCATCTTAAGGAAATTAAATCTAAAGGTCTTTTTTCTAAGCCCTAGTGCCCATTATCATATTTTTAGCTGCATTTTCTCAAAAAAGGAAATAACGATTTTTTTTTAATTTGGTATCATCATTGATTTGAAAAGCTAGAAATTCAAATCATGTCTATGAGAGGATGACCTATATTAATTTGTTTGAAAAGATGTGCGTACCTTACGTTTTCTTATGATTCTTCCATATATAATTATATTATTTAAATTATAATATATTGTACTATATCCCTTGATATAATCCGAAAAAACTATTCATTTCAATCCTTAAATTTTCACCCCATTTTCTTTATAAAAGTTTTTCTATCATATACAATCGACTCCCGATAATTCGAAATCCAAGGGACTACAAGAAAAATTTGAATTATCTAGACTTCGAATTATCAAGAAGTTTGGATTGTCAAGAGGAAAGATAAAAAATTCGAATTATTAAGTAAGAGTTTTTATTATATTTTTGAAAATATGTATGAGCTTACATCATCCGCGGTTACAGGGGTGGGGGCGACCGCACCCCTCCCCCCAAAGCATTGGAGATTAACATTTTTTATATGTTTATTTAAAAAAAATTTTTTTATAACATTAAATTTTAAAATCGAAAATAAAGTTCTATGGGGGGCGGCGTCTCTGAGCGTCCCCTCCCCCCGCTTGGACAATTCCGATCGCGACACAAAACTCAGTGGCTGCCGACCGCCCCCCCCCAAATCAGAGTTCTGGATCCGCGCCTGGCTTACATAAATTTAATATATTTTCTCAAGCAAAAAATTAAAAATTATGAAAACGACAAAAAAGAACCAAAAAATTACATACTAGTATATATTAACATTGCAATAGATTAAAGTTTTTGCCGAGAGTAGCAGAATTTTTATATATTGAAGGAGACAATAAAAGAGTGTGTCTTCTGCTGGAATTATAAATTTTATTTATTTATAACGAGTACTCGTGTAATACAATAGATATTATAATGTATAATTGCAATGCAATAGATAATAACATACCTAATTAATTAAAAAAATTAGGAATTGTTTTTTGCTAAGTAAAATTCGAATTATAAAGAGGTGAAATGGCCTAATTAGAATTATAGAACGTTCTCTCCCTCTCTTGTTACGAAAAAAATTTCGAGTTATCGAGCGTATCAACATAGAATTTTTTCGATTTACCGAAGTTAACAGCTGAAGTGTTCGAACTATCGAAAAATTCGAATTATCGAGAGTCAAGTGTATATAATATAGAAAGACTGTATATTTCAAAAATAATATATACCTGGAAGATACATAATATATTAGCACGAATTTACGATATACCTGCATGATACGATTGGTATATAAGGGTGTGTTATGTTTCGGAATTCTTCTCTGGACATTAATAATACATTCAAAAAGAAATTACTTGAAGAAATTGTTATAACTAGTTTCAGAGTTTTATTACTGGTTGTGTTTTGTTATTTATCTGCTTTTCTCGTATCATACCCGTTTTCGAGCATAGGCAATCACAATGGGGAGTATTCTAAGTAATGCCAAGGAAGATTGTGGACTGGAGTACTTTTTAAGTCGCCAACTAGTGTAATGGCTAAAACAGTCGATTTTCAATTTTTTATTAAAGTCACTAAATTATCATAGAAGAAAAAATTAATGGAGCATTCAGTCAATGCTGTTTAGGGGTTAAACTTTGAGTGTTACCCAAAATATTGTACTTATGTTATATTATATTGTTTTGTCTGTATACATATATTGTTTAGCGTTTAGGGTATTTTATCAAATTACTTGTTGTATCTGTTCTATGAGGCATTTGCCTCAGAAGATTGTTTAATAAATAAATATATGAATAAAGCAACAGAAAACTACCTACTCCAGTGAGCAATTTTCGTCGGACAATAATAATGAAAGCTTTTATTTACTGGGTTTGGTATTTTGGATTATACTTTAAAAATAAATGTGTTTTTAATAATTATGCATAAAATCATTCTTTTGATATGTATTGGTTTTTCTAAATTTAAATTTCGCTCCCCCTTCATATGAATGAGTGTCGCGAATAAGAATAAGAAAGTTCTTATTTCTACATTATTAACTATTTTTTGAATAACTAATATTAATAGAATTATAATATTTTATCCGCGGTTCGAGACAAATTTTTTTCTTCAAATCTGTCCCGTTTAAGCCAAAAATTACCCCTGGTCTATAATTTAGTAAACGAGTATTATGCTTGTGAGGCGTTCAGCAGATTTTTGAATGAACATTTTTCTAAATTTATTTAATTTAAATTTTTCTCATAGATATAGTTCAAAATTTTATTTTTACTAAATATTCTTAATTAGGTAAAATGTTTAATTCATTTTTTTACTCATAAATTATAATTTAAAAAATTCAAATTTTAAAATAGTTATTACCATCAGATACCCACTAGAACTTAAATAAAAAACTAAACAATTCTTCAAAATTTCCTTAAAATTAGGCTCCATTTCTTTTTTCTAATTACTACACCATTGCACCTAACATTTTCGGTAAGCGCGGCGACACATGCCACTAGACTCACTCAAAAATTTGTTGTTTTTTTTCATGCTTAGATTTCTGAGAAGTAGGAAAAAATGTTCATTTTCATTCATGATTTTTTCTGTATGTACTTATTTTTGTCTGGGTTCTGATACACACTGTAACTCCAGAACAGAATAACTTAAAAAGTTCATCCTGGGGTCAAAATGTCTATTTCCGAAACGAAGAATTGATTAGATTTTTAACCGACTTCAAAATTCGACTGATTTTTTTTTTTTTGTGTGTCTATGTTACCTCGTATCTCGGCCAATTGAGAACCGATTTTGATGGGTTTTTTCATTGGGTTCAGTCTAGCTTCCGATTGGTCCCGTTTTTTCATTGGTATTGACCAAGCTAGACTGAACCTTTTTTGATATGTTTGTTTAGGCATAACTTCTTTGTTTATAAACCGATTTTAATGATTCTTTTTTTATTGGAAAGAGGGTAGCTTAATGGTGGTACCATATTAATTTGGACAAGTTCTGAAGATCTGATCAATGACGAAATAACGTAAATCTCCAATTCTTATGACCAAATAATCGAAATTATAATAAATAAAATCTTAAAACATTCATTTAAAGCCCGTAAACGTTTCGAGAGAATTTCTATATTTATGAATTAAATTTAATTATAATTTTCTGATTCATTCGCCCGACGCTTTCTCTTACGAGATGCATGTAAGTTATTATATTAAGTCACTATTAATAAAATCACTAAATAGAGAAAAATAAAAATAATTTTTATAAAAAAAAATCAAACCGACTTCAAAAAATTAAATGCAACAAATAAAATAATAATAACTAAAAAATAAAATAAAATACACTAAAAGGTATAAAATAATTATCTTATTTAGTTACAAATAAACGACGAAATATTAACATGAAATTACTTTTTGAAGTCGGTGCCAAACATATACATTTTATGAATCGCACTCGGCGGATCTTACTTAGTACGTTGTACGTTTGGCGGGTATGCTCGCTTATAGGTATAGTTTGTTTGGCACCGACTTCAAAAAGTAATTTCATTTTAATATTTCGTCGTTTATTTGTAAATAAATAATATAATTATTTTATTCCTTTTAGTGTATTTTTGGATTTTTAAGTTAATATTATTTTATTTATTGCATTTAGTTTTTTTGAAGTCGGTTTTATTTTTTTATAAAAATTATGATCTTTCTAATTTCAGTGTTTTCAAATGAAAAATCAAGAAAATCAGAAAAAAATGGAATCGTTAAATGGGTGGATAGCTATCAAACAGTTATAGCTATTAAGCTGGACCTTTGTTTCAGATTTTTCACTCAAAGCGAAAGTTGCCCAAAAAATTGCCAAATCACCAATATTTGCCGAAAAGATTAGCTTAAAGTTTTCACTTTTTCTTCTAATGCTATTTTTCATTGAAAAATATAAAGATTAATATCTTTATCTAGATAGATATACTGTCAGGTATGAGATAGTAAACAAGTGTTGTAAGGATCTTTAGTTTAAGAAGATGAGACATCGTTATTTATTAAACAAATAATTTATCAACAGAAGGTGTGGCCCTAAGTAAGACAATTAATTATAACAAGACGAATGAATGTTTTAACTCAAAGATCAGAGCAGATGATTGTTCTTATACAGAATGAAAAATTTACATACAGGACAGTTATTTAATATCAACACTAGAATCATTTTTAAATGTCCATTATATTTCATTTTAATGTTTTCCATAAAAATTAGTAGTAAATTAAACTTTTAAATGCTCATTGAAAAATGATCAACAGAATAAAATTTTATTTACCTTTCATGTTTCAAAAATGAATATGCTTTTAAAGAATGTCAATAGTATATTGGAAAATATTCTCATTCGGTTTTTCCTTTAACATTATTCACTTGATCAAAAAATAAAAATAAATCTTGATCAAATCATCAAATTAAAAAAGATTTATTATTATTAAAATCAATAGAATCAAAATGATTAGTTCAAATTATCCTTCAAAATTCAATTTATACTTCTTACTAAAACAATTTTAAATTTGACCTTAATAAATTATAGAGCGAATTTGATGAAATAACGATATTCGATTGGTCAGTTTTATTTATTTATTTATTTTTTGTTTAATACAAGGAAAAAGGAAAAACTGAGTAATTCAGATATTTAATCAAATAAGCTGACGTGTTCTGATGTGGCCATACACTTGACTTTACCATACAACCTGGCCTCTAAAATTATTTATAATCATGTAGGGGGGGGGTTAGTTTTTGCATTTTTAGACTTTTGGGGTCCCACTGATTATGTATACAAAATTGAGTTTGGTAAATGGGCAAGATTTTTATTTTTTGACACTCCCCCGCCCCCATTTTGGGCGGTTAGTTTTTGCATTTTTAGACTTCTGGGGTCCCACTGATTATGTATACAAAATGTGATTGAGTTTGGTAAATGGCCAAGATTTTCATTTTTTGACCCTATACCCTCCCCCCCCTCCCCATTTTGGACGGTTACTTTTTGCATTTTTAGACTTTTCGATGTTTACTTATTAGGGATTTTTTGTAGACCGAAATGCCATGGTTTCACTCAATTTTTTTAATCAAAATAGTTTCAGCCGTTTTTGATATATTTCAAAAGGAAAAAAACACTTTACGATACAACCTGGCCCCTCAATTACATTAATATTTAATAAAATTATTTATTATCATGCAGGGGAGGAGGGGGTTAGTTTTTGAATTTTTAGTCTCCTAGGGGCACACTGATTATGTATACAAAATTTGGTTGAGTTTGGTAAATGACCAAGATTTTCAATTTTTGAACCTCCCCCCACCCCTCATTTTGGGCAGTTAGTTTTTGCATTTTTAGACTTCTGGAGACCCACTGATTATTTGGTTGAGTTTGGTAAATGGCCAAGATTTTCATTTTTGGACCCTCCCTTCCCATTTTGGACGGTTAGATTTTGCATTTTTAGACTTCTGGGGGTCCACTGTTTATGGATACAAAATTTGGTTGAGTTTGCTCAAATGGCCTAGATTTTTAATTTTTAACCCCCTCCACCCTTAATTTTGGGTCGATATGCACCAAAATCTAATCAGCTCTTAATCTCAATGGATCAAAACTACGTGTGAAATTTGGTTTCGATATTCAAACTAGTTTTCGAGCTAGGTCGTCCACATAAATTTAGTAACGCACAGACTAACTAACTAACTAACTAACTAACAAGACTAATAGACATTTTGACAAAACAATTATTATCTCGAAAAATATTATTTTTTTGATGTTCACTTATTAGGGCTTTTTTGTAGACCGAAATGCCATGGTTTCGCTCAATTTTTTTAATCGAAATAATTTCAGCCGTTTTTGAGATATTTCGAAAAAAGAAGGAAAAAAAACACTTTTTTAATGCACGATTACAATACTTGACCATACCCTGTATGGTAAAATAAAAATGTAAATTAAAGACACACTCTTTTATAATCTTGTTTAATTCATAAATATATTCATTATATATAGGTATTTGTTTATTTGAAACAAGCATAGGACAGTTTCATTGATTTCTCCTCATGGACGTGTAATTTATTAATCTGATATTCTATTATATACCCCCCCCCCTAGGCTTCAATTTCACGAGCTATTCTCAACAATTATTGTTTGGTCGGACTTTTGAAACTATGACTTCAACGACGTCAGACAGATCGCAGTGAATAAGCTTTAAAATTCAGAGTATGATCCAATAAGAGATCGAAAGTTTGAATATAAACGATTACGGTGTTATTTATCTACTGAAAACTCGATATATGCTCAACAAATATTTGTTATATTATATCATTTAACGCCTTTCAATGCCACGAAATTTATAATCCAATTATTGTTATGAAAAACAACCAATAAAGTTTAATAATATATATTTATTTCACTTGGCGTAATAGCTCAATATGATTTTTTACCAAACTATAATTTATACAAAAACTCATCTAAAGAATACATGATATATATAATATATGATTTGGTTGTTTTTGTTTTTCGTTATTATTACCTCTCTTGGGATGATTCCATTCCAATGACTTGTGAATTTCTAATAGAGACCACCCAACTCAAGAATTCTATACACATATACAAATATCATTCAACCTGACAGTAATTTATTTCGGACTAAATAGTAAGAGAGGCTCCAACAGGTGAAAAGAATCAGATCAAGAGAAGAATCAAAATATATCTGTTAATTTGAAATACAATGTATTATTATGATAACTATGATTGTTTTGTGATTGATTAAATTATTAAATTGGTAATGAAATCAGATAAAATTTAATTGTATAAATATTACATTTAATGAAGAAACTATTACTTAAAAATGTGTTTTAGAAATTATGTCGAAATTGATAATACAAAATTATATTAAGAGTGATTAAAATGATTTTCAATGAATATTTTTGGGTTGGAAAATTTTTCTTCAAATGTTTGTTATTCCCTAAATACATAGTAAGAAATCATTTGGGCCCTGAAGGCATCTAGAAACTTTGGTTTGGATTTCGATTTGAGACTTATGTATGATCATAAAAGCGCTAAAGGATTTCAAAATAATGTTCTAGTTTAGGTTTTGGTGGTCAGACTTTAAGATATAGAAAATTTTTTCGAGTAAATTAATTAAAAATGTTAAGTTGTTTACCTTTCCACAAAGTATCACCTTCTAATTTACAAAGAGTCTTTTTGTTTCAGCTTGAAATAACAACATTCATTTTAATCAGTAATTTCAGTTAGCTCTAGTTATATCCACGTACTTATATATTTTTTAGATGAATTCAGAATTAAACGTAGAAAACTCTGATTTATACAAATATTGAGCTGGAATTAAAGAACATTAGTTTTATTTGCAATATTAAAGAGTTATAAAATTCTTTTAAAAATCATTTATACATTAGAAGATAGAACATAAAAAAATTATCTTTCCTTTATGAAATTTAAAGTTAATAAAATATTTTTGGAATTTTGACAATCCTATAAATTGTCTTGAAATTAAAGATACCAATATAAAAACAAAAATAATAAATTTTTTCCTAAACTTTTTCAAGAGACGGTACACTTTTCGAAAATGTTGAGATTGAATAGAGAAACAGAAGAAACATCAATTTTTTTTTCATTTTTTATTTAGTTGGTTCCAATTAGCTAGTTTCTATTGGGTATGATAATTTTTATCATGGGTTATTAGTAGAGACCGGATTTTTATGCAGTAAAAACTGCCAAAATATGCCAAAAAATATGCAGTTAAAATTGATGAAATATGCAACTAATATGCAGATTAGGTTGAAATATGCAAATATATGCAGTAAAAGATGGAAAAATAATTCTTTTTATGCACTAAAAAATTAAAATCAATGACAAAAAGATTAAATAATTGAAAGAGTGCTATGAAAGAAATAAAACCATGTGTCAAATATGTACTTTTATTGCGTAAAAAATTGCACAAAATTTTTATTAGAAATATTTTTTTTATTTATTTATTTATTTATTGTCACCCGGAACAGCTCAATTAGACAGCACATCAGTAAAGTGTTAGTAGTGTTAGTGAGGGAGCCGAGGTTTAGCCGGGCCTCCTGCTTGAACATCGTCATAAATAAACATAATAAATATAATAATAAATTTTAAATTTAGGGAACGAAGAAAAGATTATTTTTATTATAGACAAAAGGATCAGCCGGGGCTCAAACCCGGGATCTTTGCATGCGTACTGCAATGCTTTGTCATAAGAGCTTTAGCTCCTATATCCACTAAGCTACTGATCCCTGAACGCAAACTAATACCTATTGTCTATATGAATTATGGATTTTTTTTCCTCTCCTCGTTCATTTTTCGCAGCGTAGGCCTTGATTCATTAATTAAACAATTAAATATTCCAGCGCCTCCCAATCGATCGCAGACCCCAAAGATCGAAAATAATTTTCTCTTCACCCGGGGCGCGACCACAACGAGGCCGTGTAAAGACAATTAATAACAAATTTTAAATTTATGGAACGAAGAAAAGATTATTTTTATTATAGACAAAAGAATCAGCCGGGGCTCAAACCCGGGATCTTTGCATGTGTATCCTAAATGGTTCCCTAAATTTAAAATTTGTTATTAATTGTCTTTACACGGCCTCGTTGTAGTCGCGCCCCGGATGAAGAGAAAATTATTTTCGATCTTTGGGGTCTGCGATCGATTGGGAGGCGCTGGAAAATTTAAATGTTTAAATATAATAATGTTTCAAAAAATATGAACTAAAAAATACGGGGGGGGGGTAGTATTATTTAACAGACACGATTGTATTATACTCCTTTTATTTATTTTTTTTTATATTAACAAGCTTTTCATTTTGACGTACCTACAAATAATAAACTAAAAAAATAATGCAAATATTTTACCGGCTCTAATCCCTACACTAATTTACACACTCAAACACTCAATGGCCAAAATCGGCTATAGTTACCGAAGGCCTTTAAAAAAATAATAATGTCCCCCTGTTTTATTTCTTCATTTTTTTCACTCTTTCTCCAAAAATTTACTTTTAAAAAATCTTTATTTGCCCAAAAAATCTTTCAAATATGCAATTTTATGCAATATTCTTCAAATATGCAATTTTCTGCAATATTACTCAAATATGCAAAAATATGCAGTATAAAATTTAAACCACAGTATCCTAGATGCATGATTCGGATAGATAATTGATTTCCTGGGTCGTATGTGGCGGCAAACAAAATATGGAATTGCATAGGAATCCGGTCTCTACTTATTAGTGTTAGTGTCGGATCCGAGTTGAACATCATAATCAACGATGTAGAAGCGGTCAGTGTTCTAGCGCCCTCGGTCATCCGACTCCCTCATCAAATTTACATATTTATTTTTTTACATTTTCTACATTTTTAAACACGAATAAGCAAAAATAAGGAAATCTTTAGAATCCTTTAGCCTGACAAGTATACCGTGTTTAGAAATGCCTGAAACTTGAAGAAAATCATTTTCAATAATGATTTTTATGTATGAGAGTGTATCTATTGTCTGTTTGAATTTCGATATCTAAAATATTTTGAGAACGGAGATCCAACGTGTTTGTAATTCTAAAACGAATAACTGACTAGATTTTGATTACAGTGGACTCCCGTACAACGCGGGGATACGTTCCGAGTAATAGGAAATTGCATTATATGGGATACATTATCAGACCAATTTAACAAGACGGTGTCTTTGGAACTTATGATACGTCCGATAGTGAATAAATGTTTAATTATACTGAGGTACAAACATGTATTTTTATTTGTATTAAAAGTTGAATAAACTTATTTTTCTCTTATATCTTTAAATGTGTATTTATTAATATTTTTTTATAAAACGCTACTTCGTCAACTTCAAAAGTCAGAAACTATGTGAAAATGTTAAATTTATCTTACGCGTTATACGGGACTGTTTATCGCGCTTTATCAGTAAGTACTAGTCTTATTTTTTTCTTAGCGTTATATACGAATTCGCCTTTTACGAGAGCACGGGAGTCCACTGTATCTAACTTATATATATATCCCTATATATATATATCAGTGGCGTGCGGTTCATGGATGCTGTGGATGCGGCGTATCCCTAGAATTTCAAGATTATTTTCAAGACTTCAAAATTTCAGGAGGATCTTTAAATTTTCAAATTATTATCCGTTATTTAAAATATTTCTATAAAAAACATTTTTTGTTTTGAAAAGTATATTGGTTCTCGAAATGAAATAAAATTGTTGCATAGCTTCAAAGGGCAATGATTTTCCCGAAAAGAGTGCCGATGAAGGTTTGAAGGCCTGTTATATCTTAGAGTTCAAGCATGTTGTTTGACAAGTTTAGACGAGTTTTAGTCGAATAAAAATTGTTCTCGTTGAGGAACTATTAAACTAGTAATATTACAAAAAATGAATAAATAACGATGATTCGAGAACTTTTGGACTAATTCATTTCTAAAAACTCTCAATATATTAAATGGGAAATTACTAAGAGTGCTATAGAGAAGTCATAACTTGCTTATAGCAATAGAATTAGGAGAAATTTAAGATTTTCTTTGGGGACAGTCTGATTCATTGTAGAAGATGTTCGATTTTCATCTGAGGGACTGTTGAGTTTAAGTCACAAGATTTAATTCTTGACTCTTACCCTCACTCACACAAAGCAGTATCCGTTTTGGGCGAAGGTCCCTAAATATAATAAAAAAATCTAATGTTAAATTTGGAAAATAACGATACCGTATACGATAAAATTTACAGAAAAAAAATGTGAATACCTTCATTCATTTTATATTCATACAAACAAGGCACAAGAGCCTGTTCGATCATCACCATCCACCCAAAACATTCATACTGGGAGGTAAGAGCCTTTTAGCCACCAAGACGCATTGAAGAACATCGTACCGTTAATGTCCTATACTACTGCTATAACCAGGGCTTAAGATACATATTAATCTAAAAAAAGGATGCCATTGAAGAATTAGTGTTAATAGACTATATTTGATATAAAATCGAAATTTTAATTACAAATTACCACCCTTAGCTCTTGATTGAGTACAAAAGAGCCAGAACGCCCTTCTGGACCGTTCATGTCGAAATCAAGCCCTGACTAAAAATATATATATAAAAACTAGTGCTATTTATTTAATAAATTACTTTACTAATTATATTATACTTGGAAATTCCAAATCAAAAAAGAATGCTGTAACATGTGTGGTTTTGCTTACTCTTAACTTCTCGGTAGAAAGGGTTGATTTCCTGTCCCAGCGTCATTTCCTCACGTTGATGGAAAACCTGCCTCGCAAAATTATGAAGCTTCCTAGGCATCGAAACATTTTGAAAATATCTAATAGTTGTGTAATGCGTATATTCTACTTTGATATGATTTATGGCGTCTTTCGTCTCTAAGCATTCTGGGCAGATGAGGCTGACAGACCTCTTTTATAGAGGGCTCAAAATTTGAATACATTCGAATTATAATAAAAAAATCAATTAGGTAAATTTTATTTTCTAATCGGCTAGGGAGTTTGATACACACACAATACCCCTTTGACTATTTTTTCTGAAATCTATTAATTACTTCTGTCTTAAGAAATGTTTCTTTTTACAACAATCCTTAAATAAAATTGAAAGTTTCTTTTTGAAGAGAGTAGCAGAATTTTTATAAATTTAGGGAGACAATAAAAGAGTGTGTCTTCTGCTGGGAAAATACATTTTTTAATTTATTTATTACGAGACTCGTTTCGAGGGCTTTGCTCCTTCATCAGTCTATTACAATTGATTCACAGGAATTGATGTGTGAAAGGGGCAAAGTCCTCAAAACTATAGTCTCGTTATAAATAAATTAAAAGATTTATTTTCCAAGCAGATGAAGACAGACTCTTTTACTGTCTCCTTTTAATCATTAAATAGTTAAAAAATTTCTAGTTTTATTTCTCACTGACTTCTATTTATACTTCAGTATATTTCTTCTTTACCTTTAATCTCTTTCCGAAATATTAAATTTACAATTATTTTTATGAATATTAAAAAGATTTGACATTGTATAATAAAGGAGGGAGTAAAACGAATCCCTACTATTAATTAAGAACAGTTTTTCTAATATTCGCATCTTAGTAATTTAGTCAAATATTTTGTAACCCTAGAAACAACATTAATTTTCTTTAATTTAACATAAACACATAAAACAGACAGCTTAGAAATAAATCATTTCAATTAAAATAATAAATTTGAGCTTTAATAAATAATTGGTGGATTTTAAGTTAGATTTCATCACACATGATGAAAAAAATCAATTGAAATTTCTGAAAACTAAGATGAATATAGGTAGAATGAGTAATGTAAAGTATTGTTATAAGAAATGTTTCTAATTAATCAACAAATTTCTTAACGTCTTAATTAATTTAGAAATCCAATGCAGAGGTACTGAAAAAATATACATATAGGCATTCTGTTTAGCTATAAATATAATGGCCTTTTTGCTCTGGCGGACAATTTCAGAGAGTTTAAGAGCGACCAGCCGTGCAGCTCCTAAAGTGACTCATTACCAAACACCTCTGCTTTGGTTCTATCTATGGAAGTAAAAGGCTAGCCAGTTCCGAACCTCCCTCTCGTTCGAACTGACGGGGCCCAGAGGGAAGCTGAACAACACGTCTGGAGTCAGCCAAAATGCAGAAGCTGTCGCAGAAGGGTCAAATTTGGCCCTCAAGCGCCTAAAGTGGCTTCACTCCTAATTTATTTAGGGGGTTTTTCCCCCAGAAGGGTAGCCGATCAAGGCTGAAGAGTTCCATCGACCCTTTCCCTATTGGTCGCCTCTTCCGACAAGCAGGGAGTACTGCGTGTCTATTCTAGGCCCAAACCGCAAGGCAAAGCTATAAATATTATAAACTAGCTGCAAGGCCCGCCTTCGGCGGCCCTCTTGCTAGCCAAGGGGCACGCCCCCTGGACCCCCAACCCACGAATCCCACCCTCACACTACACTCCCCCCGACCCATCCAGCATCCCTACCCCCGCACCATGAACCCGTGCCCAACCCCCGCCCCCATACCACAGAACCCAAACCTCACCCCCAACTCCAACCCACCACACTCCCCGGTTGAGTTTGCTCCAAAAGGCAAGAATTTTCATTTTTTGACCCCCCCCCTTTTTAAGTGATTAGTTTTTGCATTTCAGGCTCTCTAGAGACCCACAGATTATGTATACTAAATTTGGTTGAGTTTGATCCAAGAGCAAGAATTTTCATTTTTTGGCCTCCCCCCATTTTGGGTAGTTAGTTTTTGCATTTCTAGCTTTCTAGAGTCCCTCAGGTTATGTATACAAAATTTGGTTGAGTTTGCTCCAAGGGCAAGAATTTTCATTTTTTGACCCCCCTCATTTTGGGTGGTTAGTTTTTGCATTTCTAGCTCTCTAAGGCCTACAGATTATGTATACAAAATTTGGTTGAGTTTGCTCCAAGGGCAAGAATTTATATATCTTTCTCCTTCCCCCCTTTTTGGGTGGTTTTTGGGGGGAATTTTTTTAAACAAAAGTTGTCAGAAATCACATCCCCTACAACTTTGCTCATTATAAAATTTCCCGGAGAGTTAATAGTTTAAGAGTTATTTGATAATTTTCTTTCGTGCACCCCCCAAACCCCCTTTTGGGGTCAAAATATCAAAACGTTATATAGCTAAAAACGTAAGTTAGAAGATCTCTGATACAAATATGAAATTTCATAATAATCCCTTCAGCCGTTTTGACGTGAATCGTGAGCAACTTTTCGCGGAAAACACTGAAACAGAAGACAGACAGACATACAGACAGACAGACAGACATACAGACAGGAATTTTGTTGAGGGTGTTTTCGTTCATAACTTTGCTTGAAACGTGTGCAACCAAAATTTGGCGTGATTTGGACCAATGTACAGACAAAACCTTAATTTTATATATATAGATATATATTTATATAACAATGTAAAGTGATAAAAATTATGTTCTTAATAAAACACAATATTAAAGCTTTGATTAAAAACAAATGAGTTTCTAGAAGATTTTTCAAAATTCAAACGGAGCCCTGAATTAGCCACACAAATTATTTAATGAAAAAATAATTTTAAGGGTGAATCAAGGATATCGATTATTAGATATGTTGGTATATTATGTCAAAAGGTCACATCACTCTGGAGTGGAAACCAAGTAACAAATTTCGAAAGAGACAATATCCTCTTTAGCCAACTGTTTGAAATGCAAACTTGATACTTGGGTTCGACTCTTGAGAAGGTGAGTTCTTATGACATAGAAATCAAAAACATCTAATAATATCTTTGATACAACCTATAAAAATATTTGAATTTTGAAAACGTTTCAAGAAAATCAATAATATTTAATCAAAAGTTTATTGTGGAGTTTTATTGTTTATTTTCATACGTTCTTTAATTTTATTTTCATTAAAATTTGAATTAATTTAATTAGTGAAATCTTTTCAAATTTGTTATTGAAGAAAATAAGTTTTTTAAATAATAGAAACATTAAAAATAGAAGGTAAATTTAGTGGCAAGAAACATCTTGAAGAAACGAAAATGAAAAAATTCGAAACGGTAAGGAGTCTAAAATATCTGTAAACCATGGGTGCCCACTGGGAGGGTCGGGGGCTAAGACGCAGAGTCCGTCATTTAAATTTCTGGAGAAGGGTTGACAATTGTTGTTTTTTAGCAGTATATGCTAAAAATAAAACCAGCGCTCAAGTCTATAACTCCAACAAAAGGTTATAAAAAGCTCTTTTAATATTCAGTTGAGATAAAAGATTTCACTGTCAGTATGGTAACAGAATTGTTTTTATTTTAGGTTAAAAATACAAATAAAATGAGAGAGTCTTCTGTTTTTAAATAAAATAATTTTTAATTTAACACAGAGACTATAGTTTCAGAAAGGCGTTGCGCTTCATCATCAGTCTATCACAAATATTTCAAATTAGTTTACAAATTAGAGATTTATACATAGAAAACAAAAATTTTTAAAGAAAAAATAAAAACCGACTTCAAAAAATTAAGTGCAACAAATATAAAAATACACTAAAAGGTATAAAATAATTATTATCTTATTTAGTTACAACTAAACGACGAAATATTAACACGAAATTACTTTTTAAAGTCGGTGCCAAACAAACTATACCTATAAGCGAGCGTACCCGCCAAACGTACTAAGTAAGATCCGTCGAGTGCGATTCATAAAAGGTATATGTTTGGCACCAACTTCAAAAGTAATTTCGTGTTAATATTTCGTCGTTTAGTTGTAACTAAATAAGATAATAATTATTTTATACCTTTTAGTGTATTTTTTATTTGTTGCACTTAATTTTTTGAAGTCGGTTTTTATTTTTTTCTTAAAAATTTTTATTTTTCTCTTTTTAGTGATGTTATTAATAGTGATTATATCATCAGAACTTGACCAAATTAATATGACACCATCCCTAAGACACCCCCTTTCGGATAAAAGAACCATCGAAATCAGTTCATAAACAAAGAGGTTAGGTCTAAACAAACCTAAACAAACCTAATAAAAAAGGTCTAATACCTATGAAAAAAAATCGAAAAAAATGGGACCAATCGGAAGCTAGACTGGACCCAATGCAAAAAAAATTTTCAAAATCGGTTGACAATTGGCGGAGATATGAGGTAACATAGGCACAAAAAAAAAAAAAAAAAAAAAAATTCAATCGAATAGAGAACCTCCTCCTTTTTTGAAGTCAGTTAAAAAGAGGCATAGACATTATATATTTTTCACAATTTTCTATGTATAAATCTTAATTTGTAAGCTAATTTGAAATATTTGTGATAGACTGATGATGAGAGGCAAAATAGCCTTCAGAAAACTATCGTCTCTAGAAATAATTAAAAGGTTATTTTATTTAAAAAACAGGAGACTCGCTCTTTTAATTTTTTTAGAAGTGAATAAAATGGGGGAGTGTACTTTTCATAGAAACTGGAGGAGGGGTGAGTCATGAAGCTAGGGAGGTACACCTGTGTAAACCTGAGTAGTGAAAATTTGGAAGTTATAGAATTCGGTAAAAGACACAAAATTGAATTTGAGGCTTAAGCACAAATGTACAAATGTAATGGTTCGAATTATTTTCATTATGGATCTCAGAGAGTCCCCGAGGGGTTGGAAGTTAAGTTCCCTCACCGCTAATCGCCTAGAGAATATGTAAGTCCACATAAATAAAAATGAATATATTTTAAAATTGAATTTACTTCATTAATTTCAATATTTTTTCATTAATATGTAGGTACATTTTTCAAAAAAAATATAATGCTCTCCCCCGAAAATTTTCTGCGTACTTGCTTGAGGTCAAATATTAGCCAAGGACGAATCATCTATTTGTTTTTTGAACATATATATATATATAAATGAATTGGGCCCAGGGAACATGATTGAATTTCACGCTTTGAACCATCAGATAACGAATAAAAAATATATATCTTTTTTGTAATACATTTGATCTTGTTCAATGATGCATAACATTGGTTTGGAAGAAATATTAACGAAATAAATTTTAGAGGTCAATTTCATTAAAAGCTATCTATTGCTAAAATATATATATATTTCTTTGGTTATTAGTAAAAAGAGTAACTTCAATATGATGAAGAGGCTTCAATCTCAACTGATTTTCTAAACGATTTAAAAAATCCATCTATCATCCTCAGACAATAAAAAAAGAAAGAAAAAATATTATCTACCAAGGAATGCCGTTCTGATTACCATCAAAGAATTGTTGCCGAGTGTCTTAACATTTCTGATGCATCACGCCACCCGACTCCCTCATATGGACACAATACCTGATACCTGAATATACGCCACTCAAGTCTGCCTCACTGCGCTACTTTTATTTATTAGACAATCAAGTGCGTTTACCATTAGGGGAAGATATTTCACTACTATTTCATGCAAATGCCCCTTTTTCTGAAATCATTTTGACTGTTTGAATGGTCCATTTTTCATGATAGTATAAAAAATATAACTAATAAATTTAATTAAGCGGACCAAGGATGGCTGTGGAATAATTTTTCATTATCAAGTAATAAGATATTCTAAAGATATGAAGAACATTATATATGTATACTAATTTCCTTTGATTGGAAGTAATTAATCACCCAGAGAGGCTATTAAGAGATCAGAGGCGGCTTCCAAGTTTAATCTTTTGCCAAACTAAATTCGGACACAAAAGGCTAGATGTTTTTTTGCCAAAATTATAGAGGATTTTCTTTCCTTATAAATACAAAATTAAAAAAAATATCACAATTTCAGGGATATCATAATAACTTGATTTGTAAGCAAAATGATTCAAATTAAATTTTTACAAATAAATAATTTCTTAATTTCTTAAATTACATTAAAAATTGTAAATTTTAAGTTTGTAATAAATTTGATTTTTAATTAAAAATTATTATTTTAAGATTGAAAGTGAAATCACCCGATACATTGATAAAAAAAAAACGATAAAATTTTAAAATCTAAAGGAATGCAGTATTGGTTTGTAGTAAAACAGTTGTCAGTTAAAGGTTTTTTGTGATATTTTGAAGTTAAAAAATAAACATAAGTTTAACAAATCCAATATGTTTCTGACTATTCGTCAATATTCTTCATAAAATATCATATACTTTAAAGTGATCTATTATTGACGGCTTGGATATGAAATTAAGTGGAAAAGAAAATAGATATTATGGTACCTGTGTGTTTGTTTGGGGGGGCGCACGAATGAAAATTATCAAATAACTCCTAAACTATTAACCCTAGGGCAAATTTTATGCTTATCAAAGTTGTAGGGGATGTGATTTATGAAAACTTTTGTTTAAAAATATTTTCCCAAAAAACCACCCAAAAGGGGGGGGTGAAAAAATGTAAATTCTTGCCCTTGGAGCAAACTTAACCAAATTTTGTATACATAATCTCTGGGCCTCTAGAAAGCTAGAAATGCAAAAACTAACCACCCAAAATGGGGGGGAGGGTCAAAAATGAAAATTCTATCTCTTAGGCCAAACTCAACCAAATTTTGTATACATAATCTGTGGGTCACTAGAAGGCTAGAAATGCAATAAAAATTTTTAAGAAAAAATAAAAACCGACTTCAAAAAATTCAATGCAACAAATATAAAAATACACTAAAAGGTATAAAATAATTATTATCTTATTTAATTACAACTAAACGACGAAATATTAACACGAAATTACTTTTTAAAGTCGGTGCCAAACAAACTATACCTATAAGCGAGCGTACCCGCCAAACGTACTAAGTAAGATCCGTCGAGTGCGATTCATCAAAGGTATATGTTTGGCACCAACTTCAAAAAGTAATTTCGTGTTAATATTTCGTCGTTTAGTTGTAACTAAATAAGATAATAATTATTTTATACCTTTTAGTGTATTTTTATATTTGTTGCATTGAATTTTTTGAAGTCGGTTTTTATTTTTTCTTAAAAATTTTTATTTTTCTCTTTTTAGTGATGTTATTAATAGTGATTATATCATCAGAACTTGACCAAATTAATATGACACCATCCCTAAGACACCCCTTTCGGATAAAAAAAGAACCATCGAAATCGGTTCATAAACAAAGAGGTTAGGTCTAAACAAACCTAAACAAACCTAATAAAAAAGGTCTAATACCTATGAAAAAAAATCAAAAAAAAAATGGGACCAATCGGAAGCTAGACTGGACCCAATGCAAAAAAAATTTCAAAATCGGTTGACAATTGGCGGAGATATGAGGTAACATAGGCACAAAAAAAAAAAAAAAAAAAAAAAAATTCAATCGAATAGAGAACCTCCTCCTTTTTTGAAGTCGGTTAAAAACTGGGTGCGGAGGGTGGGTGCGGGGGCGGAATGGGGGTGGGGTGAGGCGGAGTAGGGTGGGGGTGCATGGTGGTGGTGCGGGGTGGAGTCCAGGGGGCTAGGCGGGGGTGTGGTGCCCAGGGTTGGAGGGCTCGGGGTGGGGTCCGGGGTGGATGGGGTACGGGGTCCGAGGTGGGTGGGGTGCAGGTGGTGAGGTGGGGGCGGGGGTTGGGCATGGTGCGGGGGGTGGGGGCGCTGAGTGGGTTTCAAGGGATGTGGTGGGTGGGAGTGGGGGTGAGGGGGGGTCCAGGAGGCGTGCCCCCTGGATAGCAAGAGGACAGCCGAAGGCGGGCCTTGCAGCTAGTAATTTTATATTTAATGAATTTATTTTTATTAGGTAGATTTTTCAATCAAATAAATAAGAATTAACAGATATTTATTATGGAGTGTTCATTTTAGAAAATCAATTAATACGAAATTTGTTTTTAATAAAATTAATAATTTATTTTTTCTAATAAAATTTCTTCGGTAGGCTTGCAAGCTAAATCCAACTGGGCGTGTTTAATTTGATAATAAAATTTCCAAATCAAAATGATTTATTTTTTTTATTTTCGTAAAAAAATTCTAATTCGATTTTTTTTCCAATTTTTTAGGTACCTTAAATCTAAAAAATTGAAAATCTCTCTCTATATATATATCTGCGTGTGTGTTCAAATAAAATACAATTTTTTGGTACTAGAACGAGCTGAACGATTCTGCGTTCTTGAGTAATGATAAGAATGGGGAATCCGGACCGACAAAAAAAATTATGACTTAAGTTTTTGAATTATCGGAGATTATGGGAATCTAGACGGATCGACATATTAAGATATTATTATAGGACCTGAATGAACTTTCTACGACATTTCGTTTTTACGTTATCATGGGTATAGAATTCCGAATTAACATACATGAACGAATGAAATTTCTTACTTTCAGACATTTCTCAAACCAAAACACAAACACTAAAGAAAGCAAAATATTACTAATTAAAAAAAATAATAATAATAACTCCTATACATTTTTATTTTTTATTTCAAATTATTTATTTCCAGCTGTTCAAGCTTTTATTTTTGTAATTAATTTTATTAAAATTTAATTTAATTTTGTGTGATTTAACTAAAAATTCAAATCTTATTTATTTATTTGCTAACTAGACAAAAAACAAAATGAGAAGCTAAAAATTTATTTATTATTTATTTTTATTTCTTACTTTTACGATTAGACATACTTTTACTTTTGTAATTTTATTCATCTTTTTGTTCATATATATATATATATTATTTTTTTTGTTTCTTTCTGTTCATCTTTTTTATCATTTTTGTTTTTATTGGTTTTATTTACTTGACCTAGATATGTATAAAATATCAACAATACGACTGCTGTAAATAAAGAGAGAGAGAGAGAAAATGTATTACCACCAATTGTATAGACCTAATTTGTAAACTTCTTATCTGTTGTAAAAGGAGGCCCCCTCCTGCGCGACGAAATAAATAACATAATAGGGCGCCATGGAAAAATTTTAATTGAAAAAAGACACTGCGACTCGAAAAGCTTGGGAACCCCTGCTATAACCTCTAGAGCAGAGGTCGGGGAACTTTTTTTAGCTATTACCCCAAAATATTTTTCCATATATTTTAAATTGCACTAATAGATCATTACAAATGTTATTATATATTAGAATATGCCAATTTGATTAAATAAAGGTATTTTTCTATAAAATAATTTAATAGAATATCAATTTTATTCTCTTAAAAAATCCGACAATTCGAAGGATCATACTTCCTTCTTCATGATTTAAAAGGGTTAAAATAAGGGAAGGGGTGTAAATTAGTCATGTCGGAAAATAAATATTTTAACCGTTCATAATTTTAATCGTTAATTTAATATATTTAATTTAATAATTTATTAATAATTATTTAATAATTAATTAAATTAATAATAATAATAATAATTATAATAAATAAATATAAATAAATATAAATAATATAAATATAAATAATAATAATATAATAATAATAGTTAATTAATTTAATAATTAATTATTTATTTAATAATTTAATTTAATTTAATATATTTTAATTTTAATCGTTTAATCGTTCGTCTTCGGAAAGTCGCAGAGCCTTGAAATTTGAAACTTAAGCTATCTAGAAACAAAAAGTTACCGAGCATCGCTCGGTGCTCCAGGCACTTATTTATTATTTATTCAATTAATTGGAATTTACATGAAAACTCTCTGTAAATAAAATTTGTAAACATTAACATAATTCAAACGCTTTTACGTTTTAGAAAAATGATGTTACATTTTCGCTAAAATAACTTCAAAATTAGGACTTTTTGACATGAGCGCAATTTGAATACAATCCTCGGCATTCAGCCGATTTCTTGCCGGGTTTAGCTGACTGCTTTTTAAAAAGAAAAAAATACACCAACATCCATCATGACAAAAAATGCATAACTTTTATTAATGTTTTTATATTTTTTTTAACTTTTATTAATTTTAAGATTTTGAATTCCTGGAAAAGCTATCAAACTAATAATACCCTAATAGTTTATAAAATAAAAAAATTTAAAAAATGTCCTTTTTTCCCCCGATAGTTTCATTTTTACCCCATTTGGGGTAATTTACCCCGGTTCCCCGACCCCTGCTCTAGAGACTAAAAATCTCTCTTTGGCAATTTATTTTCTGAATGTTGTAATCTTTTGTCCGGGAGCACAAACTTCATTCCTTCTTGAAAATAGAAGAAATGTCTGAAATCTTTGTGGAGGAGTTCGGCTAAGAGAGAAGCTAGCAAACTAAGACCCATTCGCTGATATTTTGGAGAATGTCAAAGACAAAAGAAAGAGAAGATCGAGATTAAAATATTTTCCCCAGAGAATTAAGGATATGGAATGTAAGACTTTTAGAGAAGTGAATGAAAATTGGCTAAGGTTAGAGTCAAATTGAGGCAAACATTTTCATCAAACTTGACTTTCTTATAATGATGATGATAATTGAAAAGTTTTTGTTTTGCCGAGAGTAGCAGAGTTGTTGATTCACAAAGAGAAACAAAGAGGTTGTCCTCTGCTTGATGCAAATAAACATATACACATATATATCAAGATGATATATCTGTATATATATTATTTATTTGTTTGATCAAACAAATAAATAATATATATACAGATATATCATCTTGATATATATGTGTATATGTTTATTTGCATCAAGCAGAGGACAACCTCTTTTTTCTCTTTGTGAATGATGATGATGCTGAAAAAATAATTTTCGATCTGAAACTCTTAAGTCTGGATATCTCTTAGATCCTCAAACTTGCTTTTATTTATTAATTCACTAGGTCCCTAGATTATCAGTCGACACAGCAAACATGAACGTATTCACCTTTGCAAAATATTTAAGTTTTCGAGAGAGACCTTCGGAAATCTTAATTTTATGTACCTACATTTTGGGAAATATCCAGTAATACACTTACATGTCAAGAAATTCAAATTAAAAAGACATCAAAATAAGAATTATTAAAATATGGTAGTTTTAGAGTAAATTACTAAGTATAATATGAAGTATAATTATGATCAAAAATCGTTCAAATTGAATAATACGGTTGAACTGGTAACCAAAATTGAATATAATCAGTAAATTTTATTTTATTTTTGTAAAATTTATTCTGAGCCGGTCCATTAGTCATAAAGAAATTTGTGATATATATAATTAATTTCAACAAATTATAAAATAAAAAAAAAATATAAAAACCGACTTCAAAAAAATTAAATGCAACAAATAAAATAATAATAAACTCAAAAATCAAATAAAATACACTAAAAGGTATAAAATAATTATCTTATTTAGTTACAACCAAACGACCAAATATTAACATGAAATTACTTTTTGAAGTCGGTGCCAAACAAACTATACCTATAAGCGAGCGTACCCGCCAAACGTACTAAGTAAGATTCGTCGAGTGCGATTCATAAAAAGTATATGTTTGGCACCGACTTCAAAAAGTAATTTAATGTTAATATTTCGTCGTTTAGTTGTAACTAAATAAGATAATTATTTTATACCTTTTAGTGTATTTTATTTGATTTTTTAGTTTATTATTATTTTATTTGTTGCATTTAATTTTTTTGAAGTCGGTTTTATTTTTTTTTTATAAAAATTATTTTTATTTTTCTCTTTTTAGTGATGTTATTAATAGTTGTCGGGCGAATGAATCAGAAAATGATAATAAAATTCAATTCATAAATATAGAAATTATCTCGAAACGTTTGCGGGTTTTAAATGAATGTTTTAAGATTTTTTTTACAAAAGATTTTATTTATTATAATTTCGATTATTTGGTCATAAGAATTGGAGATTTACGTTATTTCGTCATTGATCATATCTTCAGAACTTGACCAAATTAATATGGTACTACCCCTAAGGCACCTTCTTTCCAATAAAAAAATAATAATTAAAATCGGTCCATAAACAAAGAAGTTATGCCTGAAGAAACATATCAAAAAAGGTCCAATACCAATGAAAAAAACGGGACCAATCGGAAGCAAGCCTGAACCCAATGCAAAAAAAATAATCAAAATCGGTTCACAATTGGGGGAGATATGAGGTAACATAGACATAAAAAAAAATCAGTCGAATAGAGAACCTCCTCCTTTTTTGAAGTCGGTTAAAAAAGTCGATAAAATCAAAAATAATTATGTTTCCATCGAAAAAGATTTTGAGCAAAATAAAGAACTCTTCGAAGAAATAAGATTTGAAAGTTAGCATAGATATTAAAAAAAAAATTAGATTATAAAACATCGATTAGCTATTTGTTGAAATTATTGAAGGTTGCTGGGTAATGAGAAATTTTGAATCGGAATTTCAACGAAAAAAATCATCTAGGATCAAATTTCAAGTTAAAGTAAATTCTTTTTTAATATCTATATTTTATTAGAATATGTATCAATAAATTAAGTTAGAGCATGAGGTCAATTACACGTCAGAACACAGGGATTTATTCTTTGTGTTGTTTTTAGGATTGGCCTCCTTGTAACTCATAATCCATTAATTATGACCATCCCTTCGGACTAGTGTAATCTCGCCCTTTGAAGGCCTTTATTTCATGAGGTTATTTTCATAAGGTCTCAACGGGTTTTTTATTCAAAATTTGACACATATCGATAGAGCTCTAGACCAGTGTTCCACAAACTTTATGTGTTCAAGGTACACCTACTAAATCAAGGATTTTAAAGGTACACCAAAGTAAAAACCAATGTTTATTTAATATTTATTTATTAATAAAATCAATATAATATGAAAAAATGTTTAATGAGAAATGTGAGCCTGCTTAACTGAGCACAGGCGATCAAAATTTGGAGCAATCGTTGATAAGGCTGCTCGCATAACTCTCACCTATCTGGAGGTGCATTATCTTCATAAAACTTGACATTTTTCAGATGCACGCCAATTAATGACCACAGTTCACCAGTCTTCCGCGGCACACACTTTGCGGAACAATGCTCTAGACTCCTGTATAGAGAAATAATTTTATTTCCCCCATCCCGACCCCATTCTGGGCTACTATAAATTCCACCTAGAATCATTCTCTTATAAAATCAAATTTTTAAAATTCGATGAAAATATAAAAATGAAAAAACCGACTTTACAAAATTTTTGACAAAGTCGAAATATATTATATGTGTTTGGGTGAAAAAAGTAATCATGGAAAAATTTGATTTGATTAAAAAATCTATAATCAATTGAATTATTTCATGCTTTTTAGATAGCGCGTTCACTTACAATTTATAGCTTCATTAATATTTATTTATTTATTTATTTGAGGGCGGAGGGCCACTAGATTAGATCTTACACAAAAGCCTAGATAAAATACGATATATATCAAATTTTAACATTAAACCATTAATGTATTAATTTTAGTTTCTTGGCGAAAAGCATCTTAAGAAATAAATTCACTTGGAATGCTTAAAAATATTTTAAGTTAATTGGTATAAAAATAAATAATTTATAAGAATGTAAACAATTTAAGAAATAGTTAGTGAAAAAATTAATTGTTTCGATTATTCCTACATGATTTAATGTGTTAGCTGCTGTCAGCCATAAAATAGAAATAATTCATTCTGATAAGATTTATTTAAATTTGAAACGCCTGGAATTAAAAGGTGGCGAGAGAATAAATCTCAACAAAGTAATTGAGTTCAAAACATCCGTTTCATAACGATACCAAAAAATAAATAAATAAATAAAATATTTTATTACAAGAATCCCGTTTTTCATTCCCTCAAAGTAAATCACATATTTTCTAACATTTCATTGACTTGTACACGAATAAATAATTGAATATATCTTGTTGAATCTTTAGTGGACAGATTCTTATGGGTTAATTAAACCACTTATGGTAAATTCATAGGGATAGCTATTAAATATATGTAGGATTATAATTCAATACACCCCTTAATGACAACTCCATGGCTGCTCGACAACGGTGAATAGCAAATATATTTTTATTTGTCAGGGAGGGATCTCCTTGTTATTGAGGGAAAATGTTGTTGTTCACCTTTTTTCAAAGGGTTTCTTGACTTTCACCAATACGAGCCAAACATATATTCAATGAATATACGTGAAGAATATTGAAATTTCGTGATAGAATTACGAGGATAACTCAAAAATTACTTACACTTTTCGTTCTACAACTTTATTAAACTAAGATAGGTGTACAACAGATACATTATTTGTCGATATAGTCTCCAACTTTAGCAATGCACTTGGTCCCGCGAACCACAAGCTTCCGGATGCCTTCCTGGTAGAAGGTTTTCGGTTGGTCATGACACTTTTGCACCGCATCCCGAACGTCCATATCTGAGGCATATCGACGACCTCCCAAAGCTTTCTTGTGCGGCCCAAAGAGATGAAAGTCTGAGGGAGCGAGATCTGGGCTGTAGGGAGGGGGTTCCAGGGTCTCAAAGCGTCTCAAAGTTGACGGTCGCCCAGTCCCCTCTTTTTGTGTTACGCTCGTTCGCCCACTTTTAAACATTTCGATCCATAAAAAAACGCTTTTACGAGATAAAGTACTTTCCCCGTATTGTGACAAAAGTCTCCGGTGAATTTCAGCACCTTTCACACCCTCTGACCACTCCTCGTTGCTCCTCTTTGGTGCAATCTGATAGCGGAGCTGACATGCTTATGTTGTTGTAGCTAGACGACAACTGACGCGATCGTGATTAAATCCCGCACACGTTACCACAGACGCGCCAACTCAATGCATGCGCATGCGGCCGCCTCCTATCTTAGTTTAATAAAGTTGTAGAACGAAAAGTGTAGGTAATTTTTGACTTATCCTCGTAAGTCTAGTCTCTAGTCTAAATGGTTTCAGTAATACACTTTTTGATTTAAAGTGAAAATTTCAATAAAAATCAATTTCATTAGATACTTCTGATCCAGAAAAGTTAAATGTTGTTCTAAACGTGTGCATGAATGTTTTTGGCTTTCATTTTTATTAAAATTTACATAGAATGAAATACTATATTATTTAGTGATTTGTAGAATTACATTTTGAAAAATATTAATTTTAATTTATTTTATTTATTTATTTTTAAGTTGTGATTTTTAATAAAAATTAATTCATTAGGGAGCCAGTACTTCCCAGGTATCAGGTATAACACTCAGTTGTTTCAAATCGGTATCTCAATATCTCTAGATTTAAAAAATTTAAAAACCAGCATGACAAAAAATTTTCAAATGAACGAAAATTTTAAAATCAAAACTAATGATTATTGTTTTCATATTGCTATTCATATCTTACACAACACACAACTTAATTCTTTTGATTTTCTATGTGAGTGTGTGATTCTTTTCATGGTCGATTTTACGTATTTTTTTAAAACGTATTTTTAATTGATGGTCTTAAATTTAGGACGGCGGTTTCAGCTCGAGTGTTTTGCAAATCAGGCCGGATAAATAGCATCTTTTGACCAAATGCCTTTAATAGAAAAATATTCTACTTCTAATAATAATACTTATGAAATATTTCTATAAGACTAAAGATAAAAGCATGGAGTTCGGGAATGTTGTCCAAAATAAATAAAAATATTTATTTTGGACAGACACAAACGTTAACTTATTTGTTGTAAATTAAACTACTATTCTACTTTTGGCAAAATACCATTTCAATTTTACAACTATTTAATATTAGGATATACATTAGTTTGAAAATTATTTAAATTAAATTCATTAGGATAGTTAAAAGAGAACTCCCAATTCCTGCGCTCCTGTTATCATTAATAAGAAAACATCCGGGTGGTACAGTTCGATGACTTGGTTTGAGATGAAACAGTGAAAAATTTTGACTTTTTAAATTTCACCATTAGTGATTCAAAATACAAGAAACTTCCACATCGATGAATAATAATTAATTCTATAAAACAATATTTTACTCTGGCTTCTTCTTTTTCATGAATTGGTTATTATCAACATCAAACACGCTTAACCGAAGATAGGAGAGGGCGGAGGAACCACTCCCTCGCAAATCAAAACCTGTTATTTTCCAACCGAAATGATTTTGGTCCATTTGAGTGTGTCCTCCCCCGAGGCTCGTTCTTAGAATTCTTCAACAGTCATCATCGAGTTAAGATTCGCGCGAGGCAATTGGACATGCGTTCTGACAACCGGGCCGATTTACAAGAGTGAGACAGATAGGAAATTATGATTGATATAATTAATGAGTGTTGAGAGAGACAACCAAAGTAAGAGATTAGCATCGCGAGAAAACGTTTCTATTTTGCGCATTTAATCTATGCAAGCAAACTTAACAATACAAATGACATAATATGCAGAAATCATTTCTTTGTTGATCTAACTACACTGGCTGGTAACAAAATCCAAAGTGTATTTTATTTTGCTTTTAATTATTTTTAACAGACTTCAAAAAAGGAGGAGGTTCTAAATTCGACTGATTTTTTTTGTATTTATGGTACCTGATTTCTTCTCCAATTGTTAACCGATTTTGATGATTTTTTTGCATTGGGTTCAGTATAGTTTCCGATTGGTACCACATAAATTTCATTGGTATTGGACCTTTTGTATGTTCGCGCATAACTTCTTTGTTTATGTACCGATTTTAATGATTCTTTCTGCGTTTGGATCAGTATAGCTCCAAGGTAGTCAGGATACCAAACTATTTATTTATTTATTTTATGTATGTTCAGCGAGAGCTTTTTGCCACGTGAACTGATTTCGATGATTCTTTTTTATTGGAAAAGGGGTACCTTAGGGTGGTCCCATATTAGTAATTTAGTCAAGTTCTGATGATATGATCAATGACGAAATAACGTAAATCCCCAATTCTTATGAGCAAATAATCGAAATTATAATAAATAAAATCTTTTATAAAAAAACAATCTTAAAACGATAATTTAAAAACCGCAAACGTTCGAGAGAATTTCTATATTTACGAATTAAATTTTTTATCATTTTCTTGAAATCGAATAGATGGGGGTGAAGCGATGAAGGTGATCGACGATTGGGAATAATGGAATTGGAATAATTATCGGAAAAGAGGTTTTTTTATTTAATTAGATTTTTCCTCTTATTAAAAACAAGGACTAAAAAGATGAATCAAGGACAGTCGATGGTGGAGAAGTAATCTCCGGAGTCGAAGCTCAAATACAATGTATACATTAATTAATGTAAAATGATTTTTGCAAAAGAGGTTGCGGTTAGAAGATTTGAAGTCCCTGTGCCTGGTATATATTTCCAGTGCAAGACAAGTTCAGAAGAGTTTTAGTCGATAAAAAATTGTTCTCGCTGAGGAACTATTAAAATAGAAATAATACAAAAAAGGAATAAATAAAGATTATTCGAGAACTTTTGGACTAATTCATTTCTAAAAACTCTCAATATACATATAAGAACAGAAATAACTAAGAGTGCTAGAGACAAGCACAGCTTGCTTATAGCAATAGAATTTGAAGAAATTGAAGATATTTTTATAGAACAGGATAATTCATTGTAGAAGATGGTCGATTTCTATCTCAGGTCCTTCGATAATAATGCGGTCCCTTCGCTGACTATTGGTTACCACTTCTTATATTCATTTTTTTTATTTAGAAATATTTTTGAATTATATACAAATGTCCATTTCATATTTTATCTGATTAAATATTTTGTTGATACTTTTGTGATTTGAATCTTGAAATCTTTTTAAGCCATTAAAGTTAGGGGCCATTAATTAAATACGTCACGAAAAATTTCACCTTTTTGTAGCCCCTTCGTATATAAAATATAACGTCACAAAAGCTAGACCCCCCACCTATAAACGATTTGTTGCTGACAAGTTAAGAAAAAAATTAATATAAAATTGATTAAGGTCCTATGATTGTATACTTTGTGAAATAAATAAATAAATAAATAAGTGCAAAAGTCAAGGTTTCCTTGGACCCTCTTTCCCCTTGTCACATAACATCACGCTAAGTAACCCCCCCCCCTGGTTGAACTTATTTTATGAATGGCCTCTTAAGAAATTTCTAAACAAATAAACTTTTTTACTGGAAAATTGATGGAAGGCTGTCCAAGGATAATGACAAAATACAATTCTGAATAAAATACTTTTATTAGAAAGTCATTTTCATCCTCTAAAAAACCGACTTTTCGAAGGATTATGCCTCCTTCTTCAGAGTTTAAAAGGGTCAATGAAGGAAACATCTATCTATCTATCTATCTATCTATATATATAAAATAGAAAAGTATGTGGATATATATGTATGTGGAAACGATCTGATTGGCCAGTGCATAGCCAATGCCAAAGCGTTAAATTATTAGAACGATTCTGATTGGTCAGATAGTGATCGTGCTTAGGCAATGTGTTAAATAAATCTTTCCTTATTCTTCCTTATTTTTGAATCAATTTCATTCAGCACATTCTTTCGATACTTACAGTAAGATTTTAAATTTCAATTATTAAATTGGTATGAACGAGACGCTCCCCGCCAGGGGTTAGGTGACGCCGGGCCGAAGGCCCGGTCGTCAGCTAGTACAAGATAATTAAGACGCATGGCAGTGTGTCAGCCAAGTTCGGACAAACGGGCGACGCACCGGCCAAGTGCATATTTACACGAACTATTTCAAGTTACTTTCGAACCTCCAATAATTCAAAAACTATTAGACATACAAACTTGAAATTTTGCATGCCTAATAAGACCCACTAGAACACCTAGAATCTCAAATTTCATGAATATTTCTATTATAGTTCTTGAGTTATTAAGCTCTGAAAAGTGCCATTTTTAACACTCACTCATTGGCTCACTGACTGACTGACTCACTGGCATATCAAAAACCTAAAGTACTTCCACTGATCATAGAATGCTGAAATTTGGCATACTGGTAGAGTTTGGGCTACAATTAAGGGAAAAATTGAAAAAGTGAAACTTTCCCTTTTTCAGAACTTAAAATGAAGGGGTGAAATTTATTATACTTAATTAACATATAGGGAAAATACTATCAAGCTAGGATGCTGAAAACTTGGCATACTGGTAAAGCTTGGCACATTAATAAAGGAGGAAATTGAAAAACCGAAACTTGGACCCGAAATGAAGGGGTGAAATTTATGAAAACCCGACCGGGTTTTTAACAGATAGGTATTTTATTAGAAATATTTAATATTTATTAATATAAATGTTTAAATGTAATTATTTAGATAAATTAAAGGATAAAACTTTTCAAAAATTAATGATATCTGTCCAAAAACATAAATGTGAAAATGGTGCCAAGTTCGGTACAAACGGCTTCGCCGACAAAAGAGTTGGGATCTAAACGGGTACCAAGTTCCATAGCAGTTGCTTAAATCATAGTTATAAGGATAAACAGCGTTCTTCAATTGATTTAAAAGAAATTTGTTACGTTCTTTGATATTAAATTTATAATTTGACAAGTTTTATATCCAACTAAATTGTTTGTAGTATAAAATAGAACAACTAGTAAAGCTAAATTTTAAGCTTGTATTAAATATCATCACGTTAAACGTACTTTATTGATTATTATAACTTGCCAAGTTATAAATTCAATATCAAAGAACGTAACAAATTTGCTTTTAAATCAATTGAAGAACGTTGTACATTCCTATAGTTATAATTTAAGCAACTGCTATGGAACTTGGTACCCGTTTAGATCTCAACTCTTTTGTCGGCGACGCCGTTTGTACAGAAATTGGCCCCTTTTTCACATTTATGTTTTTGAACAGATTCCTTCTTCTCTCCACCATGAGTTATCGAAATTTGCCGTTTCTTAACAGAAGCATCAATAGAATTTTTTCCTTCCATCAATTCTCCATTAAAGTTCTACCAGTCCGTCTCTAAAAAGAGAAGTTTTACTGATAAACCTTTTTACGTTCTCTGAGCTTTTCTGTCATTGATTAAATATAATTTGCACTTTTAAGACACATAAAATACTTGATGAATCAATATTACCTAAAACAACAACATTTATTAGCTATGTTAGCTAAAACATTAATAAAATAGGGTGATGTTTTTAAATGCGCAAATAAAGAAATATTTTTAATTCTGATTTTAATGGATCAAGATAGAATAAACAATAAAATGTTTGTTAATGATAAGTGAATGGCAACCCAATGGTTATAAAAGAAGGACGAGTTGGATTCCAGAAGTCGGCGAATCGGAGCGGCCAATGGACCAGGAGGCAGGATAATCACCCCACGGCCATTAGGCCATTAGCATTCTCTGCATGGACAACTCTTCATCCACTTGTTTCCCGTTTACATCCATTTTACATATGGAAAGGTTTCTAAGCAAATTCTACTCTTCTCTTCATCATAATATTGTTAGATAACATTTATGTGCAGAATTCTTACTAATTATAATTAGTAGTTGGTTAAAAAATTAAGTGATACCTATAATAAAACCTAAAAAGAAAGACTTCATTTAAATAATATTCATAAAAAAATAATTATATTTTTTTCCAAAATGAGTTGTTTATATACAATTTTTCTATTAAATAATAAAATTTAAATAAACCATCTTTAGAATAAATTTGAATATTCTTATATAAATATATATTTATCCCATGAGCTCCTATATCATGTTTTTAATTAATAATTTAGAGTCTATATAATTTTATAATTCTATATAATTTTGAAATTGATTTTTAGTGAATAATATGGCGTGACTTGGGTAAAACACCCGACTTTCACTTAACACATTTTGATAAACATAAAAACATTAAAACTTATTAAAAAAACGTACAAAATATTTTAATAATTCCAAAACAATAGAAGTTAATAAGGTGTTAAAATAAAATAAAAATGTATTCCTGGCTTTTTCAAAATACTAATTATTAATTTAAAAATTCAATTCGTGGATACGTACTATAGGTTTCTAAGCAAGTTCTACTCTTCTCTTCATCATAACATTGTTAGATAACATTTATGTGCAGAATTCTTACTAATTATAATTAGTAGTTGGTTAAAAAATTAAGTGATAGCCATAATAAAACCTAAAAAGAAAGACTTCATTTAAATAATATTCATAAAAAAATAATTATATTTTTTTCCAAAATGAGTTGCTTATATACAATTTTTCTATTAAATAATAAAATTTAAATAAACCATCTTTAGAATAAATTTGAATATTCTTATATAAATATATATTTATCCCATGAGCTCCTATATCATGTTTTTAATTAATAATTTAGAGAGTCTATATAATTTTGAAATTAATTTTTAGTGAATAATATGGCGTGACTTGGGTAAAACACACGACTTTCACTTAACACATTTTGATAAAAATTAAAACACTAAAACTTAATAAAAAACGTATAAAATGTTTTAATAATTGAAAAAGAATGAAAGTTAATAAAGTGTTAAAATAAAATAAAAATGTATTCCTGGCTTTTTCAAAATACTAATTTTATTAATTTAAAAATTCAATTCGTGGATACGTACTATAGGTTCTTTAAGTTGGTAAATTATTTTAAAATGACTGTCCATCAACAGTTTTTTTATAAAATTTACGAACGGGATAAAAACGTAAATTCTCTGATAAATATAAATCATCAAAGTTGTTTTTGAGAAAATAACAAAAAATCTAAATATAATATATTATATAAATAACGAAAAAAATAAGGGCTCCTGAAGTAAAGAAGTACGTCACCTGGCTGATATGAACCTATGTTTTTAAAGCCTTTAGGTTTCTAAAACAAATTAATATAACTTCTCTCACAAAAATACAATTTTTATAAAATGTTTAAACACACAAAGAACTTTCAATTTAAGATAAACACTCCGAATTATAAAAACATATGGTTCGAGCTATTATTAGAAATTTCTAAGAAAATCCTCAAAACATGAAGTAAAGGAATAATAATCGAGCCTATTTTACCAAACCCTAGCTATGATATCTCCAATTCAAACCGACAGTATTAAATTTCATTTCCTTGATGAACCATTAATTCGAAGTGCGGTCCAAAAAACCCCAAAACGAGTACGTAAGAAGAAAACTCGAATTTGAATTTGTGAAGATATTTTCATACTTCCATAAAGCTCAACTCATTTCTTTTGACTTACTTTGTATTTAAGTTTGTTGAATATAAGAAAACATAATTTGATGAAATTATTGTATTTTATATAGTTAACAACAGAAGTAATGGGTATTAATGGTAGCTGTAACCAAGGCCCTTGTGCTGGCAAAGATCCCGTGGAAACATTAACGCCCATGATTCTCACAGAAGAGGCTGCAGAACGTGTTACCGGCTATGTTCCCACACAAAAGGATAAAATTAAAAGAGCCCTGGCTAAGGAAAATACAAAAAACCAAGGACTAGACGGTGAGTTTTCTACGAACCATTTAAATTTTCTTTTAAACTTTCAATAATTTTTTTTGATTTGTCTGAAACGTGGAAAAAAAATTTCTATATTGTTTTTTTTTACTCTTTGACTTACTAAATTGAAAAAAAAGCGAAATTTTTTCGTCTCAGTATGATTTCTACAAATTTTAGTAAAATAACTTTTTTCGTCAGAGGTCTATTTGAGCTATAATTAGGAAACTCACAGTGATGCGGTAGATTAATACAAATTTATGTATCAAATTTTAATTAATTAACTACAACGGATGGTTTTGTTAAGGGAGAATGGTGTAGGTTCTTGGTGAAACATATTAAATAAAGTAAAGAAAAGACGAAGACAGTGTCCTTTGTGAACTCCTGAAGATGGGCTTATACCCCGAAATATATATTGAGTCGTGCTAAACAAGCATCTGATTTTTTATTTATGTGAAACCTACTTAGTATTTTATATTAAACATTTTATATTTTTTACTTTACAACGGATGGAATACTCTTCATATTAGGATTCAACCGTTTTCTATTTTCATTTTCGATCCGAAAGTTCTGAAGAAATCCAAAACCTAAGTAATTATTTGTTTTGGAAACACGAACATTTATGTCTATTATGGTTTTCGAAATTCACACAAACAGGAAAAATTTTGATTATAAATTATTTATCATCTTTTTTGAACAAAATGAACATTTTCGAGTGTGTTAATATAAATAATTTATTTAATAAAAAAAAAAAAAAAGAAATTGAAATACACCTTCCCCTTAGCCTAAAGAAATATTTCCACCTCTTTTTAAGTATAGTAATCCTTTCATTGCAAATTTCAACCTTATTAATTTGAAATTTTGATTTTTTATGAACTTCTCCTATAATCAACTTTATCTCATTATAAAAAAAAAATGGAAAGGACGAAACGTCGTACGAAAATTGATATTTAACATTAATAAAAAAAACTGTTCAAAAACCCTTGGAATCTTTTATTTATTATTAAAATTGACATTAACCAACTAACTTTATTAATATAATGATAAGAATTCCTTCTGCTGGAATTATAAATTTTATTTATTTATTATAATTCCAGCAGAAGACACTCTTTTATTGTCTCCTTCAATATATAAAAATTATGCTTGTCTCGGCACAAAAACTTTCAATTTAATGATAAGAATTCCATTAGATGAAGGAGGAGATATCAGCCAAAAAGGAATCACTGGGTTCAATAAAACACCTTTAATAAAACGTTTGGGCCTGAATTTATTTGGCCATCTTCAGTTAATTAGGAGTTATACACAAAATGCGGTACACGTTTTATTAAAGGTGTTTTATTGAACCCAGTGATTCCATCTTTGGCTGATACCTCCTTCTTCATCTAATACAATTTCATCACAGCCATGAACTCTAAGGATAAGAATTCCAATTCAAGCTGGGAAATTATAAATAAAGGGATTAGATATATGTAAAATATTCATTAAATTTATATTTAAATTTCAGAGTCTGAAAAATTTTTCAAAGCACAAGCTGATTGCGTGGAGGAAAACTTCAATAAGAAATTCAAAATTGATAAAGAATCAGTTGAAAATTTTGCTAATGCTTTGAACGATTTGAAGAAAAACAACATCGGATTCTGTGCGCACGAACAAAATGTACTTAAAAATTGTCTTGCTAATAATTCTGAATTGCCATTGTCATGTTCGGATGAAGTAAGTCTTTTGAAATTAAACACATCGTGTCAGAATTCGTTGCATTTTTAGCTTAAATACTGTACATACTATAAGTATTAAATAGAAACAATTTCTTAAAATGTATTAAAAAAAAAACTTTTAAAAAACACGCTATTATTTCAGAATGCACTAAAAAATAGGCTTTGTGTTGAATCGGTGTAGGCTGCCAATATATTCTCAGTGTTGGATTGGTGTAGGATGTCAATATAGTCTTGGAGTTGGATTGGTGTAGGCTACCAAAATAGTTTCGGCCCAGTAACTATCTGGTACCAATATGGGCTGCTTATATGGTTTTGACATGGTTCACCCGTTTCAGTTTGATGATCGTTCCTATATAGGGAAACTATTTAGTTCCAAGACGTTTTGTGCTTCTAGGGTAGAAGCGCGCAAGACCGTCAAAGTTTTGAACTGGTTCAAACCTTCAATTTCTTCTTATTCTTCTGTATAGGTGCGAACACCGGTTTCTCCAACATATTACATTCAGTCATCAGGGTCATAATTATGTATAGATATGTGAATCTCGATATCCATGATAACATCAAAACGAAAATATCGTATAAAGTTCGTTATGTAACCAAATAATTCATAAAAACAAAAAACTCAAATTTCAGAGTTTTTAGATTCAGAACTTTTTGGTTGAAAAAAACAGAAAATTAGAAAAAATTGAATTGTTACAATTTTGACAAGCTATCGAATTTCATATCGTAGTTTATGAGCTGAATTTTAGCAGATCTTTTTGTTTTTATAAATTTTCTAACCGTAATCGTCCATTATAACAGAAGCTCTTGAAAGATTATGGCTAAATAATTTTGGCTCAAAAGTTTGTATTAATAAGTTATCATTTCTTTGTGCTAATTTCAACTTTTAGGCTCAAACTATTCGCTGACAATAAATTGCTAAATTACTAATATATCAAGTCTTGTATAAGTTTTCAATTGTGTTCCATTTAAATATTATTTTTTATAAATTTGACCAGAATCAAACTGATCTGAAATACAGAGATCTAACTTTATCATCAGCAAAAAAATAGTAGTAATTATAGTTCCGCATATGCCAAAGTAGATTGCTCTTGAAAATTACAAGAGACGGCTTATGAAAATATCAAAGAAAAGAATTTAGTATTTTTCGCCTACAGATTCAAAAGATATAAAACAGAAAATCTATTCAGTTTTTTATTTACAAATTCAAATATTCTGATAACAGAATGAACTTTCTACGATTTCCCGTTCTTAAGTTATTATAGGTATTGAAATTCAGACAGAAAAAACATGATAGAAAAAATTTTCTGCTCATTTTAAACATTTCTAAAAACAATGAGCAAAAAATCATCTTTGCGTAATTTCAATAATTCGGCTCGCCTGGGCTTGTCAGTACTAGTAATGCTACCAAATTTTTAGTACACATTTATTTTATAATTTAATTGCTAAAAAAATATGAAATATATTTTTTGATAATTAATCATTTAAAAAATGAAATATTATTATTTTTATTTTTAGCTTTTAACCTTCAAAAAGGCTCTTCAAGATGAATACGAAAAAATTGCTACGATGAAAAAACACAAAAAAGCAATTGAAAATAAAAATATATGTTAAGACTATTTGTAAATATTAGTAAAACAATTTAATATAAAAGATATGTTTGCTGATGTTATGTAGCGCATTACTATGATTCTGAAACATTTATTTATGTATTTTTTTTGTCTCAGATTAGAATGTACATTTAGCTAGATTCTACCTAATTATGGTAATTTTTTATCTATCTTATTGTTATTGTAGGGGTCAAATTATCATTGTAGAAAAGAGGCCCTCATGCTCTTCTGACAGAAAGACTACACCCTCAAACAACTCAGCTCTCATATGTTTATTAATTGGTGGAAGTCATTAGAGAGGAGGCATCTATTCGCGTCCTATAGAATTTAGCTCCCTAAAAACGACAAAATAACCGCCTTCTGCAGAATTAGTCTTTTTGTTTCAAGTGGCATGCTATAAGGTGTACAAGTAAGTTTCCGCCGTTTGACAAAGCTGGTCCCACCAGTAAGTTATGATTAAAATTGTCAGAATTAAAACTTAATTATCGTAAGGTTGTATATTAGATAACAAAATAACCTTGAAATCTTAGTGAATTTTCATCAGTATATTATATTTTTTGTGTGCGAAAATGTTGAGTTTTGAGCCGATTAAGCGTCATTTGCGGGACCTTTTGATTTACTTCTTCAAATTTGAAAAAATATGCAGCTGTGGCGCATCGATTTCTTGGAGGAGCATATGGTGAGGCTGCTTTAAGTGATAGAGGTTGACATGAGTGGTTTCAAAAGTTTAACAAGGTTGAATTCGACATCGAAGATAAAGAACGTCCCGGAAGGCCTAAAGTGTAGGAAGACCCGGAATTGAAAGCATTATCAGATTAAGATTCGTGCCAAACGCTAGAAGAACTTACACATACATTAGGAGTGACTCAAAAAGCAATTTCACATTCGTTGAAATCATTGGGAATGATTCTAAAACAAAGAATTTGGATTCCATATGAACTGACGCCGAGAAACGTTGAATGCCAATTTTTCACAAAACCGGTCAAAACCTTTTTGGAAACACTCAATTGGGAAGTTTTATCCCACCAAACATTACTCCTTCTGATGTCCTCTTGATTCGATCGATGGCGCATGGCCTGTCTGAGCAGCACTTCACATCATATGAAGATACCAAAAGTTGGGTCGATTCGTGGATAGCCTCAAAAGATGAAGCATTCTTCAGAAGCGGTTCCGCATGCTGCCAAAAAGATGTAAGAAAGTAGTGGCCAGCGATGGAAAATACTTTGAATGTAACCAATTTTTTTCATTAAAGCCTCAAATTTTGGGGAAAAAACAGCGGAAGCAAAGTTGTACACCTTGTAAATAAAATTATTTAAAAAAACCCCCACAAAAATCGATTTTTTATCCTTTTCTTATTAAAACATTTATGGGAGTTTAGAGAGTATCTGAAAAGCCAATAGAAAATCGTACACGCGAATTCACCCCTCCTGACATCTTTGCAGAAAGTTATCGGTAAACAAAATATTTTCTTCCATAAAAATAATTGTTTTGATTCTCAGTGAAGCCCTTCTAGAGGTTGGGAATTTTCGCCAAGAGAACATAATGAAACTAGAATCGTCTAAATAAAACTACAGCTCTCCCCGAAAATAAGCATTTGACCAAAAAGCCATTATTATTTAAAAATTCATAAACTAACTTTTCCTAAAAAAAAATATTTATTTTAAATAATAAGATTTGCAATCATTGAAATTATATTGGAATTATTATTAAGGTTACAAATCCGAGAGCCCTAATAGGTTTCACTAATCTTGTAAGATCTAAACAGCGCACTACTCAAACTTAGGAACAGTATAACATTAATATACAGAAGAGGAGAAGAGTGTGTATCAGGCGCAGATCCAGACCTCTGATTTGGGGGGGGGGGGTCGCCGGTATATAAAATCTACTTTTGATCTCGGAAGTGTGTCGCGTCGCGATCGAATTGTCCAAGCGGGGGGGGGGTCAGAGACGCCGCTCCCCCCCCACATAGAACTTTATTTTCTTTAATTTTAAAATTTAATGTTATAAAAAAATTAAAAAAATTAAATAAACATTAAAAATGTTGATCTCCAATACTTTGGGGGGGGGGGGGGGGGGCGGTCGCCCCCGTCGCGCCCCCTGGATCCGCGCATGATGTGTATGCAGAATAAACATAAAATTAATGATGATTAAAACTATCAATTTATAAATTTTAATTTTCGCGCTCCAGTGCTACCATCTTGTTTTTGCTTAATTATTTTCAAATATTTATTTATTCACTAAGAACCTTAAATTAATATATTTATTAATTTTAATAATTAAATCCCTAAACAAAAGATATAAGGGAAAGTCTAGTGGCCCGTGGTGTGATTTTCAATAATTTTTTGAAATATAATATATGGAATGAAATTTCACAGAAGCGCCGTGAAGTTATGCAACCGATTTGCATTTGCTACGTAGAATAAGCGAATCACTAGGCGGAAACTTTTCTTGTGTATAGTCTTTTCTAAGTAAATATTATTTATTAATAATATCAATAAATAATATTTAGTCTGATAATGTCTGAGTTAATTCAAAGAATGGAAGGTATGACAATTTTATGGCCACAGGTATGATGGAGCGGCGTCTTTAAAAGAGCTCACAAAAGGGCAAGGTAAAGATTTTAAGCTCTTTAATAATCATTCTATATTGGATTTTTGACGTTTCGGTTTTTATTAGTAACCATTGCTGAAGACATAGAGAAATCGATTTTAAACCAAAAATAACGATTGATTCTCATCTAGTACTTGAGGAATAATCATTCTATATTGGATTTTTGACGTTTCGGTTTTTATTAGTAACCATTGCTGAAGACATAGAGAAATCGATTTTTAAACCAAAAATAGCGATTGATTCTCATCTAGTACTTGAGGAATAATCATTCTATATTGGATTTTTGACGTTTCGGTTATTATTAGTAACCACTGCTGAAGACATGGAGGAATCGACTTAAAATCAAAAATAGCGATTGATTCTCATCTAATACTTGAGAAATATCCATTCTATATTGGATTTTTGACGTTTCGGTTTTTATTAGTAACCATTCCTGAAGACATAGAGAAAACAACTTTAAACCAAAAATAGCGATTGATTCTCATCTAGTACTTGAGGAATAATCATTCTATATTGGATTTTTGACGTTTCGGTTTTTATTGGTAACCATTGCTGAAGAAATAGAGGAATCGACTTAAAATCAAAAATAGCGATTGATTCTCATCTAATACTTGAGGAATAACAATTCTACATTAGGTTTTTGACGTTTCGATTATTATTGGTAACCATTGCTGAAGACATGGAGGAATCGACTTAAAATCAAAAATAACGATCGATTCTTATCTAATACTATAGGAATAACCTTATTGCATTCCATTTTTGATGTTTTGACTATTAATGGAAACCTCTACTGAAAATGTTGAAGAATCGACTTAAAATCAAAAAGACTAAATTCTTTTGGTAAACAACTCAAGCTTATTCCTCGACTCTTAAATGAGAATTATTTTTGAATTAATTTCAATATGAACTACAAATTGCAAGTGATATCTGATTAATAATAAAGGAACAAACATATTAATATTTCAAATGAATTTGGATAAAGTTTAGCAACGATCCGTTGCAGTTTATTTTATTATTACTAGAAGCAAAATAATGATTCTTCGCTTTACTATTGTTAGTATAGATTTAGACTAGTAGCATTAAAGACTAGAGCATTAAAAAAAAATCATTTTTTCTTAGTTTTTTAAAATATCTCAAAACGGCTAAATTAATGTAAACAAAAATGATATTTTGAAAGATATTTTATTTTTTAAGAGTTTGTGGGTGAAGTATCAAATTTTGAATGCAATCATGTTCAAAAATAAATAAGAATATTTAAACGAAATTATATAGTGAGCTGTTCTTTATTGAAATTAAGATGTAATTTCTATGAAATAAAATCAAAGAAATTATTCTCTGCTTAATTTGATTTGAGATTATATATGTTAGATTGTTTTATTTATTTGTTAGAATTGCTGTTTCCTTCTAGATTAAGCATCATTGATTTGATTTAATAAAACTGACTGTTGCTTTCGACAATAACATACTAGATTAATAAAATTTTTGTTGAAATGATTGACGTTTACTTTTGACATTTTAAAATAACTATTATCTCTTGAAATATTTTTAAGATGTTTACTAAATCCTTTTTATGGTGTTTAATCTTCTTATTTTAAGCTTTTTTTTGTCAAAATCTTTCAATTGTTTTTGAGTTACTTAGAAAAACTAAAGAAAAACAACAATATTTTTTGTACGTTTAAAATATTTTGTTTATAATTAGTAGAGATTGTGGTGTTGGTGCAACGTGAAACATCTTTAATAAAGATAAGAGTAAAAAATATTATATGTAATATTCATTTACTATGAGTTAAGGATTCCTGGTGACTTGTTTCACATTAAAATTAAAATTATTAGTTATTTTCTGTACTTCCTGAAGATAGGTTGATAGCCCGAAATATATACGATATATTGAAAAAAATTTTACATCTATTAATTTTTCAATTTTAATGTGAAACAAGTGACCAAGAATCCTTAACTCATAGTAAATGAATATTTATTTACTCTTATCTTTATTTTATTTATGTTGTAATAAAAATAAAAGTATTTAATAAATATACGAGGGTTGATTTATCATAAATGATTGATAAGTAAAAGTCATGTAATGCGTGCTCTAAACGTGCCAGAATAATTCGTGTTTAGGTCATAGACGCCGGAATTTTAATTTTTTTTTGGGTGGGGGCTAAGAGAACAACAACAGATGGACAAAATGTTTCAAATTTTTATTAAAATGTAACCACAAAATAGAAGTGAAAAAACTTTAATAAAAATGAATAAGTTTTTAAATATTATTTTATAATCTATTATAAATTATTAATTACAAAAAAGCTGACGACATGGTCCATGGGTAGGAGGACTCAGCTTCCACACTTCAAAGGTCATTGGGGCTAACCCCCCCCCCACGATTTCGTGCCTATGGCTTAGGTTATTTTAATTTTTCATTGCTATCACTTATTTTATCACATCGTGTAGGAATATATTAAATGTAAAAGAAGAAACAAATTTATATTTTATTTATTTAATTCCTAATGACAAGAATTATAGTTGTTTACTTAGAGAGCCTCAATCACTGGAAATTTTATTGTGGTGCAGTTCGGCAGATACAATATTCCATACAGAGACAAGCTCTTAAATCGCGAGGAGATGAAGTTAGAATCCGTTTCGCAAGTGGATATCCCCCTGTAGGATCACAAACATCTCTCTGGAAGGGTAAATAGCTCAAACAGCGTCTCAGCTGGTTCTTTAGGTAGAGATTGTATTCTGTAAGTTCACGATTCTCTTGGATTATAGCAGCTCGGGACATTTCTACGGTACCCGCATGTAGCCAGAAGCGTTCTAATTCTGAGATGTTTGGATTTATTCGCTATTTGAGAAAAGAAGATTCTTATAAATTAGTAAAAATATAATATATTTTTTTCGAAAAATCACTGTGTGTATTATATAATATTTATTTAAATTTATAATTTTCTCATTAATATATCAAAGAATAATTAACATATTAACGAGAATTGTCTTTGATCGCGCTTTTTAAACAAGATATATATCGCGAGACTACTTACTGCTGGTTGAGGCTATTGGAGTCTGCTGAGTCTTAAGTCTGGACCAAGAGAGAAGGGCTAAACGCGAAATTATGCTGGATTATAGCTAAATGGATCAATTTTATTTTCTTCCGCCTTAACAAAAATACACAACTCGACGCTATTTACCTTGATTTTAAAAAAGCCTTTGACCTCATCAATCATGAAATTTTGTTGCTAAAGCTTAAGTACCTTAATCTTCCAACTAATATAATTCTATGGATTGGAAATTATCCCTCCGATAGATATTCAATCGTCCGAATCAATGGGGCGGTATCCCAACAATTCTTAGCACCCTCTGGGTTCCCTTAGGGTAGCCATATTGGTCCCCTATTGCTTCTCTTATTTATTAATGACCTGGTCAAAGTAATTCAACATATATTGCTATTCGCAAACGATATCAAATTGTTTTTTGACATTCCTAAAGTTTCAGACTGCAAAAACCTACAATCCCACCTAAAAAACTTAACTATCTGGTGCAAAGCAAACTTATTTTTTCTAAATTTTGACAAATGCTTCACCATTTCATTCTCAAAAAAAGAATATTTTATCTCATACAATTACTATCTGGACGATACTTCTTATTGCATTAGAGTAACTTCCATTAAAGACCTTGGTGTCACCTTTGACTCAAAGCTCACGTTTAATGAACATATTAATCATGTGGTTAGTAAAGCTAACCGAGCTTGGGGGTTCATATTTCGCAACACTAAAGCTTTTAGGAGCCCCAATTGTATCAAATACCTATACATAAGTTTGATTAAATCTGTCTTAATGTATGCTTCAACAATCTGGAGACCGAATCAAAAAACCAACATAGCTAGACTTGAAAGAATTCAGCATAAAGTTTTGAGACATCTAGCGTCTCTCACTGGTAGCCCTATGTCTAGATACGATCATGACTACTCGATACGACCATGACTACTCGAAAATCTCTGAAACTTTCGACATGTCAACTATTCTTTCGTCTATGATTGCTTCCGACAACTTATTCACTTTTAAAATTCTTTTTCCACTGAACAATCCTTCGTACCCACTACGACAGAATCAACCATTCTATCCACCACTTCCATTTGCACGTCATTCCGAAACCAACCCTATTTATAGATTAAGCATCGTTTATAACGCCCTTTCCCAAAAAACATGCGTTTTGAATTTTACTATAGATACCAACATAATGTCTAAAATTATAAAAATAAACACACTTTTATATATTTAAATACTCACTATCATAATTATTATATCTGATTTATACTGTATTATTGTTTATTATTTGTATGTTTAACTTTATTGTTTTTTTCTACTTTTTACTAAGTAGTGTTTCTTTGTATTACTTTTTGTAATGTTTTTAAAGGAACATGCCGTTGAAATAAATAAATAAATAAATAAATATCATTTTCATTCTCTCTTGGTCCAGACTTAAGACTCAGCAGACTCCAATAATCACAACCAGCAGTAGTCTCACAAAAACAATTCTCGTTAATATGTTAATTATTCTTTGATATATTAATTTGAGAAAATTATAAATTTATTTAACTTCATTTTTTTAAGTTAGAAATATATAAATTCGGATATTGTTTTCACTTAATATTTGACAAAAATCACCTGCTTTCGATTCGCGATCGAATCAAATACAGGAAACTTATGATTAATTAATAGCAAACACCTAACACATGTGTTAACTGATCGAGCGCGCTGGACTTTGAGATTGAATATATAACATCTCAGATTACAAATTCATTTGGTAATCCATATCAGTGTTTGATATAAAAAGTGTCATGCGAGCTAAACGCCAAATGATGCTGGATTATAGCTAAATGGATCATATCTTTTTCATTCTCTCTTGGTCCAGACTTAAGACTCAGCAGACTCCAATAGCCTCAACCAGCAGTAAGTACTCTCGCGATATATATCTTGTTTAAAAAGCGCGATCAAAAACAATTCTCGTTAATATGTTAATTATTCTTTGATAAATTAATAAGAAAATTATAAATTTATTTAACTTAATTATTTCAAGTTAGAAATATATAAATTCGGATTTTATTTTCACTTAATATTTGACAAAAATCACCTGCTTTCGATTCGTGATCGAATCATATACAAGAAACTTATGATTAATATTTATTTGTTTGAAATTATAATTTCGAAGGTTTGGCCTTCATTATTAAACTTTTTAAGTAGAAATATTTTATCTGTTATTTTCCATGCGGTCAACTACCCGATTGTATATAAAAAATTCCATTAGTTGTTATATCAAGCGTCGTTTATGTGGCTAGCTTGTAATAAAAACAAAACTAATTTTCGATATCCAATCGGGTAATTTATTGACCCCATGAGAAATAACAGATAAAATATTTATAATAAAAAAGACTGATGAAGGTCAAACCTTCGAAACTATGATCTCAAATAAAAAAATTATATATATATATATCAGTGGCGGGGGATGACTTTTCATTCAGGGGATGCTGTCCAAAGAATAGACCTTCATTTTAGGTTAAAAATAAAATGAGAGAGTCTTCTGTTTTTTAAATAAAATAATTTTTAATTCTTTCTAGAGACTATAGTTTCGAAGGCATTGCCTTCATCATCAGTCTATCACAAATATTTCAAATTAGTTACAAATTAAGATTTATACATTGAAAATTTTGAAAAATATAAAATTTTCAATGTATAAATCTTAATTTGTAACTAATTTGAAATATTTGTGATAGACTGATGATGAAGGCAATGCCTTCGAAACTATAGTCTCTAGAAAGAATTAAAAATTATTTTATTTAAAAAACAGAAGACTCTCTCATTTTATTTTTAACCTAAAATAAAAAAATTCTGTTACCATCGACAGTGAAATCTTTTATTCAACTAATAATAGACCTTCATTTTTTAAAATTTTATTTTATTATTCGTTCTTTTTTCATAATTTATCGATAATATAATTTTTCATTATTTTTTTCAAATTTAACATTAGATTTTTTATCAATTGATATTTAAACAGAGCGGATAATCTATATTCATGCACTTCAGCTTCTTCTGGTGATGTTTCGATTCTTTTCATATTTGAAAACTGCTGACGCAGTCTTAGAATGGATAATGCACATTAAATCACGAATAAAAATAAATATTTGCTCATTGTGCTTTAAAATGTCTGAATCGCGAAGAAAATATTTTTCAACTATGATTTTTTTCTCTTTGCGTGTCTGAATTCCGATATCCACGAGAATCCAAGAACGGAAAGTCAAAAAGTTGTTTTGTATCAATTCAGAGGACTGATTAGATTTTGAAATATCTGGTTCAAAAGGCAGAAAATATTTTTTGAATTATTCTATTGAGATTTTAAGAGGATTTTATAGTATACGCATAAATGAACAATTTATAATTAAGTTTATTATTCATTACCAGGGCAGCTCTAGTGTTCAGAGTCTTGAAAAAGCTTTCTCTTTTTTATTATTTAATATTCGGGTGAGCGATTTTTCATTAGAATCTTATCGTTGAATATAACTAGAAAGAGCGCGGATAGACGAATCATTTCTCTTTCGTTAGAGGGGCATCTCCAGTCTGGTGGATAATATTGCGGAGTGATTTGGCGTCGGGGCGGGCTCGGTCAGGGTCGAGGCCACCACACTCTCGAGGGCGGCATAAAGCGGTGGAGTCCCTCATCGCCCTGGGTATATCCCAAAAAACAACAAACAATTTGACATATAGGACGATGAGGGGATCTCTCCTTCATTTTTACACTTTCAGCAGAACATATAGAGCGGGTGGTGTATGATTATTTTTTGTAAATACAAAAAAAAAAAAAAAAAGAAATGTGAAATGTGAGTCAGGATTAATCCTGGCTCTCTCAGCCACCCGCTCTGAATCTGAATTTAATTTGTTCTGAAGCTGAAAGTGAGAAAGATTTATAAATAAATTTGTGTAATGGTCTTGTGTCTTGTAAGAGGCGGCCCGCTCCTCGGAGGCCCAATAAACAAAATTAAGAAGGCATTGCAAGGATGACAAATATACGTTCGAACCTGTTTCAGACTATTTGAGATTAATTTCTTAATTTCTATTATTCTAGAAATGGCCTTTTGCATTCGAAACAAAGCGATACTCGTTATATAGAGAGATAATATTCAATTGGACTTCATTAAAGCAAATACTTTTGCCCAAACATCTTTTGGTTCATCTTTCACGATTAATTTTTTTAATGTAGTAATTTATAGATTTTAAATGAAAGTCAAAGGACGAGTACATGTAAATTAATTCACTTTTTAAACTCATGAAATCAAAGTATTTTCCACAAGATAGCTGAAGTGATTTAAATAGGAAATCTGGAATATTTTTTTTCATATTCTTTAAATTTTCTAATGTTAAAAAGCTTCGTAAATTTTAAATTTTATATAGCTTTAAATGAATTAGTTGTATAGTAATTATGGAAAGTGTTTTTAAAACTTTACAAATTTTCAAATATAACATGGATGAAAATATTTTTGACATTTTGGAATTTGCGGGATGCGCCGCATCCATGGACCACACGCCACTGATTTATATCTCAAAATAGAAACTTTTCTTAATTATTTTATACTACCATTTATTAGTCAGAATACTACTTGTCTCCCTCTGCCAAATAACAACTCAAATAACATTTTTACCTGAAAAACCCCGCCATCATAAATTTCCGATTCAACTTCCTGCTGGATAAGTTCTTTTTCTTCGGTAGGAGATTTTTCTTTTTTGCTATCTTCTTTTGGAACGGAGGATTTGTTTGTAAACGATTCGTCGGACGATCTACAAAACGATTCAGAATCCAAAAAGTTTTTCGGGAACCCCCAGGGTTTTAACAATTTCTTCATCACTTTATATCCTGTATCGTCTCTCCATCGCTTTTCCATTTCACCTTCAAAAAGTTGAGAATGACTTCCTTGTGGGCATTCAAAGAACTCAAATTCTTTTCTGAAATCGTATTCTTCTTCAGCATTTGGTCGGGTCGGCTTGCTTGAGATGCTCTTCGAGCTCTTCCGTCGTCCCTGGAAAGTTGTTCTAGAGTCAATATTTTCGGAAAGGGTAGAACCTTTTCCTTTTGAGTTTCATGTTTCCGACAAATCGCCAATAAGGAAAGAATCTTCTCACCTTTATTTTTTAATTCCAGTAATTTCTAAAAGGGAAAAAGTTTTAGAGTTGAGATGTACCACTAAAAAGTTAGGGGCTCCTCACATCGTTATATTAAAGTAAAATTTATATATATAAAATTAAGGTTTTGTCTATACATTGGTACAAATCACGCCAAATTTTGGTTACACACGTTTCAAGGAAAGTTATGAACGAAAACACCCTCAACAAAATCTCTGCCTGTAGTATGTATGTTTGTCTTTTTCAGTGGTATTCATAATCTGTGGGTCACTAGAGGGCTAGAAATGCAAGAAGTGGGTGCGGGGGTGGAATGGAGTGGGTTCGGGTATGGGGTACGCGGGGGTGGAATGGGGGTGGGGTGAGGGAGTGAGTAGGAGTAGGGTGGGGGTGCGGGGTTGGAGGGCACGGGGTGGGGTCCGGGGTGGATGGGGTGCGGGGGTGGTGGTACAGGGTTGGTGGAGTGGGGGGTTCAGGTGAGGGTCCAGAGGCGTAGTGGAGTGGTACAGGGTTGGGGGTCCGAGGTGCGTGGGGTGCGGGATGGAGTGTTGGGGTGGGGGGTGGTTCGTTTGTGTGGGAGTGGGGTGTGAGGGTGGAGTCCGTGGGTTGGGGGTCCGAGGTGCGTGGGGTGCAGGATGGAGTGTTGGGGTGGTGGTATGGGGGCGGGGGTTTGGCACGGATGCATGGTGCGGGGGTGGGGTGCTTAGTAGGTTTCGGGGGGTGGGTTGGTAAGAGTGGGGTGTGAGGGTGGGGTTCGTGGGTTGGAGGTCCAGGGGGTGTGCCCCCTGGCTAGCAAGAGGGGCGCCGAAGGCGGGCCTTGAAGATAGTAAATAAAATAAAATTAGAGCTCATTCTAATTTATGAATATCTCACACTCCATGGTAATTTTTTTTTTAATTTTGACTTGGCGAAAAATATGATCCACCCCTAAATAATCATTCGATTAAAATTTTAATATGGTTATGAGTTTAGAGGGAAATAAATAATACAAATAACTTATGAATTTCAAGTTTATTTTTTATTTAGTTCACGAGAAACCAAAGATGGAGAGAGAGACAAAAAGTCAGACGTTGTAGAGGCAATAATAGGGTCCTGTTTTACTTTTTAATTGGAACCATAAAAATGAAGATGATAGATAATAGGTAAAAGAACGAAAGTAATTGTTTGGCTGAAATTGATAAACTGGCCTCAACTCATTTGTTTTGTAATGGGTATACCTACATATCATTTTGATTGAAATTAAGAGAGGAGTTGGTTAGATTTGTCGCAAAAAGGGCGTATAATTTTTATCAATTCAGTCTGCTTATCAAGATTTGATATAAGTTGTTTAACAGGTTTAACATTTAATCCGAATACAATTTAGGATTGAATAAATTTAGGAAAAAATGTCTAAAGGCCGGTTCACACGGCCCTTTTTCTGCTACTTGTTCATTACTTGTTCGACTAACTTACAATTTGGAGGCATGGAGGGGTCGAAATGACATCACTCCGGACCGTCTTACTAGAATGCTTGCTTGATTGAAAAGATAGGGCATGTTCTAAAAAAAAAGTTAAGCTACTTGAACCGGGCAGTGAACAACCAATCAGAAAGCATTATTTTATCACGTGGATGACATGGGCATTGGCACAATACATCAGCTGATATCACAGAATAGTTGATATTTTGTTTCTCACTGTTCAACTCTTTACTGCAATGAATAAAGAGAAAATGCCTTCCAAATTCATTTGTCGTCAATAATATTATTGTCAGCCATTTTTGTTTGTATCTGAGCTGAAACTGAAAGCATGCGCGCGCAACCTAGCCGGCCAACTTGGAAATTCTCAGAAAAAGCTTCGTGTGAGGCCAACAGGCGAAAAATAAGCCTGACTGAACTAGCTTCGAATTGCAAATAGGTCGAACAAGTAAGGAACAAGTAAGAAAAAATGTCTCGTGTGAACCATCTTTAAGCCAATGATTCTCAAACTTTTTGGTCCGCACCCCTTTTTGCACTTAAGAATTTCAAAGCACCTCCCGAAGAATGGAAAGGTATAGAAAAACATCCCAGAGTAGAGTGTTTAATTAAATTCAGCAGAAATTAATTTCTTTTATTTAATTGCAAAGAAACTCTTATAATTTTGATTAATAGCACATTTATTTTTAGTGTTAATAAAAAAAATAATCTTTTCTGAGACCCCAAATATTTGTCTTGACTCCTACTTTGAGAATCACCCGGCTAAACCATTTTTTAAAAGGAGTGCTTCTAAGTATTATATGTACTTTATAATATCCTTAAATTTTATTTCGAATGAAATTGAGTAGTGAAACTGTTCTAAGGGCGGATCAAGCAAGTCGATGTACAGGATTCAATTGACAATGTTGCCAAAACGTGTGAAATGCTTATATATCAGTAATGTTAAAAGTCATATTTATTATGTAAATTTTGTTTTAGAATTTCCTTAATTTTTATCTTAAAATAGAGACTTACTGCTTCAGCCTTTTTACTTTCATTCGTCAAAATTTTCAATAATTTATCATCCAACTTAACTGCCTCGTTAAACCTATCTCGTAGGGTGCAATATGATTCATGGTAAAAATTGAATTCATTTTGTAAATCGCCAACTGAGAGATCTTTTCTTGCCTCGTGATCTGACAGGGTTTTTTTTAACTCCACTGTCTTGTCAGTATAACTGAAAAACATAAAGTAGGTACTATAATAAAAATTATCCATAAATAAAAGGGCACTAGAACAATAAGAAATTTAGACCAGTTTATAATGAATAAATTAAAGCTTGTAGTCTCTTCTTGGAATCAAAGTTTAAGTAAAATATCAATTTTATTTGCTGTATTAATGAGTAATTATTATTTATTAAAAAAAATGTATGAGCCTCATCCACATAAGCTCACAGTGAAACTTTAATTATTTTAAAACCCACTAATAGCTAAGGGGACCAGATTGTAACGTGAAGGGGGGAGGGGAGGGGATGTCTTGTTTAAAAAAATGGTCTAGAGTCTAGAGCGGGGTTGTCCAACCCGTGGCCCGGAGGCGGCATGCGGCCCAGCACTGCAATGAGTGTGGCCCAACATAAAACCATAAACTTCCATAAATCACTGAGATTTATATGTAGAGATATATTTATTCCCTTTTTCGAAATATGAATGTACATTTCTACAATACGTGAAGATTTTTCAAGAATAAAATTCACTTAAATGAAAGTTATACTGTCAATTATATAAAAAAAATAATGAAGTTTCGAATTCTTCTCATATTTTTAACCGACTTCAAAAAAGGAGGAGGTTCTCTATTCGACTGATTTTTTTTTTTTTTTGTGTTTATGTTACCTCATATCTCTGCCAATTGTGAACCGATTTTGGAAAAAAATTTGGGTCAGTCTATCTTCCGATTGGTCCTTTTTTTCATTGGTATTAGACCTTTTTTGTTAGGTTTGTTCAGGCCTAACTTCTTTGTTTATGAACCGATTTCGATGATTCTTTTTTTATTGGAAATGGGGTATCTTAAAGATGGTGCCATATTAATTTGGTCAAGTTCTGATGATATGATCAACGACGAAATAACGTATATCTCCAATTCTTATGAGCAAATAATCGAAATTATGATAAATAAAATCTTTTATAAAAAAAATCTTATAACATTCATTTAAAACCCGCAAACGTTTCGAGATGATTTCTATATTCATGAATTGAATTTTATTATCATTTGTACGCAAGTACGGAGTTAAGGCTTAGTAGGTCCGTCGTGGTGAATCGCTCACCTAAGCGGAGGTCCTGGTCTGAAATAAAACTGAGTCTCTACTCGGCTCGGGCCAGGGCTCGTTTCTATAAACGTTAAATATACAATAAGGATCTCTTACGAGATGCACGCAAGGTATTATAATAAGTCACTATTAATAATATCACTAAAAGAGAAAAATAAAAATAATTTTTATAAAAAAAATAAAACCGACTTCAAAAAACTTAAATGCAACAAATAAAATAATAATAACTTAAAAAATAAAATAAAATCCACTAAAAGGTATAAAATAATTATCTTATTTAGTTACAACTAAACGACGAAATATTAACATGAAATTACTTTTGAAGTCGGTGCCAAACATATACATTTAATGAATCGCACTTGACGGATCTTACTTAGTACGTTTGGCGGGTACGCTAGCTTATAGGTATAGTTTGTTTGGCACCGACTTCAAAAAGTAATTTCATTTTAATATTTTGTCGTTTAGTTGTAACTAAATAAGATAATAATTATTTTATACGTTTTAGTGGATTTTATTTTATTTTTAAGTTATTATTATTTTATTTGTTGCATTTAAGTTTTTGAAGTCGGTTTTATTTATTTTTTTATAAAAATTATTTTTCATTTTTTTAAATATTTATTATTTTAGCAATTTATATGCTACGACACTAATCGAAGTGTATAGTTATCTCTTATCATTCTAGTACTAGGAAACAAGGAATTGGGGTTTTCTAGAACAATCACATTTAATTGATAATTTCTCTCCTGGGCTAAAACTTGTCAGGACTTGTCTTTTAGATCTTTGCACATTATTACATGACAATAGATAATGAATAGTCAGGGATTATTATATCCGTGACCCTTTTAAAAAATAAACAAGGAATTGGGATTTTCTAGAACAATCACAATTAATTGATAATTTCTCTCCTGAACTAAAACATGCCAGAACTTGTTTTTTAGATCTTTGGACGTTCTTACAGATAAAAAAAAACATATATTGAAATAAAATAACAAATAAACATCATAATATTTTTATTTTTACAAAGCTCTGGAACTTGGCCAACAATTTCTTAGAATAAAATATTTAAAGTAAACATCTTAAAACATATTGATGTTCAATTTTCAGATCTCGATCTAAATATTTGACAAAATTTAAAAAATTTTATTTATAAGAGAGCATAAGGGTAAAAAAACAAACATTTTTTTGGGGGCGGTGGGGAGGTTTTGAGGTTTGAGAATTCGGAGAGTGTCCAAAAAAGTCATCAGTATGAAACTTCTAGAAACGTCACAAATATTCCTGAGTAGTTAAGGGGGCATTCATAAAATACGTTCTCAACCAGGAGGGCGGTATTGTTTAGCGTGATGAAATGTTGATATGTGACAAGGGGAAGTGGGGGTCTAAGGAAACGTGAATTTCCCACTTAATCAATTTTATTTTAATTTTTTTCTTAACTTTTCGCCAACAATTCGTTTATAGGTCGGGGTCTAGCTTTTGTGACGTTATATTTGTTAGGGGGTCCCAGAAAATGTGAGGCAGCGTGACGAAGAGGTGTTCCAAAAAGGCGAAATTTTGCCTGACGTATTTTATGAATGACCCCTAAAAGTTCTTATAAAAAATAAATACAATTAGTAAGTGCATTCTAAAAAAAACACGGTGGCCCTCAGATACAAATTATATAAAAAAGTCGCCCCCAAAGTTTAAAAATATGGCCCACCCCTGCTCTAGATAAATAAATAATTAAATTATCAAATGACTTACTCTTGTATTGTCCTTACTTGATTTAAAATGAATTGGGCAGAGTTGTTGTCGGCTTTTCGTAATTTCTCATAGGCGAGAGATTGCTCTCTATATTTCTCGTTATGTGCTTTTAAATATTCGACCATATTCGACCATAATGATAACATCGCCTTTTCAAGGTCAGATTGACGCTTATCGCGGGCAATTTTCATCTAGTGAGGTAAAAAAAATACATAATCGTGTATATGAATTGAGCTTAAATATATCAATAAATCTACTATCTCAAAACAAAATAAAACATAAATTTGTAGTAGCTTGAATACACTACTTATTCACTAAGATTTGATGGGAATTCAGCCCAAGGATAATGAAAAAAATTCTATTAAAATAATTTATTAGAATTTTATTTTCAATCTATTAAAAAAACAGCAGGCTCTTCCCTTCTTCTTAAGGACTTTAAGTGTCATTGAAAGAAGCTTATAACCACTTCCACGAAGAAAGTTACTTTTAAATTAAGAGTGTTTGTATGGTTTTAAAGTTTGCCACTAAATTAATAGAAAAAAAGGATGACCCCCGAAACGTCGCTTTTTAAATTAAAAAAATGACTTTTGATAAATTAATGTATATATTCGCTATTTATTTAATCATTATCCTTGGGATACCCCGGCAACAAATCTCCATAAGGATATAAATACAAGCCCGTCTCCAAGAAAAATTCTTATAATTCTCTATATGAGTATCAAGTATATTTTCAAACAAAAATCGAAGAAAGGTGATATTACTAATAAAATAGTCTCATAATTAAAAGGAGATATTATTAATTTCTAATGGGCCAAAAATTAAGAAGGGGGGGGGTTCTTTCGTAAATAATTATAGATTATTTTATTAAATATTAAATAATAAGACAGGAGCCAGGTGTATGGTAAAGTTATGTAGATGGCCAGAATAAATTATTTATTATATAATATTTAACTGGTATTAATTCATTTTTCCTGTACTTTGTTATTGATGGACCATCGAGAGGACGAGATTTATTTTATTTTTACGGACTCAGCGTTTAAGAACTTTTTCAGATCAGTAACAAAAACCTCTACAGAATATTAGGAAACACTAGTCTTTTTTTAATAGCTAAAATAATGTCAAATTTTATTTAAAAATTGAAGTTCATTCAATTTGTAGTAGTCAGAGCAATTTCGAAGATCTTCATTGAAATCATTCGAAAGTTATAAGCAAAAGCTAGCCAATTTGAACCAAAAACTTGCATTGGTGTCATCTAGGGATATATAGTTTAGGCTAAATGGATTTTCCGCTGGACGATTTGGAGAGTGGGCTATACACTCTCTGTACATGTGTATCGGTCAAGATGGACCAAGCGCGGATCCAGACCTCAGGTTGGAGGAGGGGGGGGGGGGGGCTGGCGGCGACCAAATTTTACCAGATGTTTAAATTAATATAAATTGAAGAAAAAACTACTCACACTTTTTTTTTAATTTCATTGTGGATATTTATTTCAATAGCTGCCAGCTATCCCCGCTCCAAATAATTAGCTTGATTGAGAATTTCAAGGGAAAAAAATATTAATTGTACAAAAAACTAAACGCATTTACATAGTATATTTTATATAGAGTTTGAAATATATATTTCCGTTTGAATATCTCGAAAAAATCAATTTTTTTAACCCTCTCTTCGAAGGCTACTTGATGCACAAATCAACATTATTGATAATTTCGAGGTAAAAAAATATTAATTTTCAAAAAATTAAAAGCATTTTAAATAGTATATTTTATAAAGAGTTTGAAATATATATTTCCGTTTGAATATCTCGAAAAAAAAACAATTTTTCAACCCTCTCTTCGAAGGTTACTTGATACAAAGGGGGGACCCTTATCAACATTATTGAAAATTTCGAGGGAGAAAAAAATATTAATTTTCAAAAAATTAAAAGCATTTTAAATACTATATTTTATAAAGAGTTTGAAATATATATTTCCGTTTGAATATTGGAATCGGATCCAGACCTCTGGTTTGAGGGGGGGGGGGGGCCGCCAGCGACCAAGTTTTCTTAAATGTTTTAATTAATGTAAATTGAAGAAAATATTACTCGAAAAAAAGTTTTTTATTTATTTCATCTATTTTTACTTCCGTAGTTTTCCCCACTCAACTAGCTCAATAGTTTTAAATAACCATATAAACAATTTAGTTCTCCAATGGTTTGGGGGATCCGATCGCCCCCCCCCCCCCCCCACTCCCCTCCTCTGGATCCGCGAAAGAGATGGAGAAGGATGATGCACCCTCTCCCAATGCTCGAGTTAACAAATCATGTGATAATAGTTATTATTATTCATTACCATATATATCGCTTCTACCCCCAAATAATAATAAATGTTAAGATATTATGATTTGAATTTAATCTTAGTGAATTAAGGGCATGTGAAACAAGAACAGACACCGCAAATAATTTTTATAAAAAAACAAAACCAACTTCAAAAAACTTAAATGCAACAACTAAAATAATAATAACTTAAAAATAAAATAAAATCCTCTAAACTGTATAAAATAATTATCTTATTTAGTTTAACTAAACGACGAAATATTAACATGAAATTACTTTTGAAGTCGGTGCCAAACAAAGTATACCTATAAGCGAGCGTATCCGCCAAACTTACTAAGTAAGATCCGTCAAGTGCGATTCATAAAATGTATATGTTTGGCACCGACTTCAAAAAGTAATTTCATGTTAATATTTCGTCGTTTAGTTGTAACTAAATAAGATAATTATTTTGTACCGTTTAGTGGATTTTATTTTATTTTTAAGTTATTATTATTTTAGTTGTTGCATTTAAGTTTTTTGAAGTTAGTTTTATTTATTTTTTTATAAAAATTATTTTTATTTTTCTCTTTTTAGTGATGTTATTAATAGTGGTTATTAAGATTTTTTTTATAAAAGATTTTATTTATCATAATTTCGATTATTTGCTCATAAGAATTGGAGATTTACGTTATTTCGTCGTTGATCATATCATCAGAACTTGACCAAATTGACCTCCTCCTTTTTGAAGTAGTTTAATAACAAGAGAAATGTGGAAGTATGTGGGATGAAATCGCAACACAAAATTGCGGGTAAATCAAGGATGGACAGGGTAAAAAACGAAGATATTAGGGAAAAGGGAAATATACAAAAAGTAAGCTAGGGTCCAAAGGAGAAGAACAGAGTGTACACGTGTTACGGATGAAGACCGGATGGTGAGAAAGTTACATGACAACAACTCTACAAGCCAAAGAAAACGATGGAAAGACGGTCTGAAATAAACATGCTTTTAGCCTATAAAATAATAATAAGAAGAAGAAGAAGAATTAAGGGATCTCTAAAATGTGTATTTAAATTTAAAGCTTACATTTGATTTTTTGACTCATTATATAAAATGAATAAATAGATAAATAAAAAACGAAAAGCTCACGCGAAATAATTTTTTTTACATGTAGGTATAATTAATTAAACTATAGGATATAATATGTTTATAATAATATAACTTATAATGCAATAAAGTATAATGTGTTTTTTATAAGGAAATATAGAATTATTAAATCATTAGTAGTGTCCTAGGTCACGCATATACACTGAAGTGCAAAAAAATCGAGCCACCAATAAAAACTTTATTAAATAGTAAATCATTTTTAATTTTTTTGCAAGGAAATAAGCATTATTGAAATTATTGCTTATTGAAAATTTACTTGCCACTTGTCGTTGACTTAAACCTTGATTAATTAGGCACACAATTTGAACTGCTTGAACTTGATAAATATTCATTTTGTATCCCTAGTAGCACAATGTTCTCAAAATCTATATGAGGACAATATAGTTACTATATAGTTTGAAGAATTGTGCTACTAGGGATATTTATACTTTCTATCATGATGATTAATTCAAAATTATTAATTTATTGATATTTCAAATGGAATTTGATCTTTTATTAAAACTTTTTTAAATATGTAAGTGATATTGAGAAAGTAGGATAATTTGTAATTGTATCTTTTAATTTAATTTTACTTTTTTTTTTTTGATAAAATTCAAAAATTATCAACAATATTTAATGAGTATGTTTGTTTATGAGTTAATGGAAGAAATTATATGCTTATTTGTAAAAATTTAAAAAATAATTTGCTATTTAATCAAGCTTTTATTGGTGGCTCGATTTTTTTGCTCCGTAGTGTATATTATATATAATAGGAATTAAAATAGAAATCAAAAAATAATTAATTACGAATTTGAAGGTTGAAAAAATAAATATTATTTATAAGGAATAAATTGGAGTCTTCTGCTTAAATATATTTCTATTTATATGAAGTTATGGCTTTAGTCTAAAATATATATATGGTATATTCCCGTGAAACTTTAAGAGAATTTAAGTAATAACTTAAAATGAATTACTTTTATTCGTTCTCAATAGAAGATTGAATTAATGTCAATTGTGAGAAAAATTCTATTAATTATCATTTGAAATAGAGTATTTCCTTTAGATGATAAAAGGAAGCAAGGCCTTGGAAGCCAGGTTGGTTGGTCTTGGAGTTGCGTTCGAGATATAACTCAGGAGACTCGTCGTGCGAATGTATAATTAAGGAGGTTCATTCGCAACAATCCACACAAAAAGTTTTAACCTCGTAACCACTCTATAAATATGAACGGAACTAAAATTTTAGGTTATGTTTTTTTAACGTGACTGTCCACTCACCCTACGAAATCTCTATATGGATACACACATACTTGCCGGATCGTTTCCAAGCCATTGTGCTTATATCCCCTACACTAAAAATAATCGCCCAAATATGTTTTTTTTGTTTTTTATCAAAACTAAGAGGTAAATAATTTCAATTTTTTTTAAGTTACTCCGAATATATTGGGTTGGGCAATATAGTAAGTTGGTTTGGTTTTTTCAAAGAGCTTTCTTTAAACAAAAAACAATGATTATAACAATAAATTTATCATTTATGTATTCGCCCTTAGTGTTTACAACCTCCTCCCACCTCTCAAACAAAAAAAGTTGTGGTGGATGGAACATCATCTGAATCGTTCTCCACAAACTCTGGTGTTCCCCAAGGCGCTGTAATCTCCTCCACACTCTTCCTTATTTATATAAACGACCTTATTGATCAAACGGCAAACCCCACTCATTGTTACGCTGACGATAGCACTCTACACAGCAAACCCTCTCTCCCGAATAATCGAATCAATATTGCCTCCTCAATTACTCTCGACCTAGACAAACTGAATAAATGGGGCTCTCAAAATTTAGTTAACTTTAATTCAAATAAGACTCAATGTTGTCTAATTTCTAGGCGCGAAAATAGAGATTTCCCTGATATTCACTTCGATTCGAATACCCTGAAAATGTGTGACAGCCTATCCATGTCGGGCGTCTCTGTCGCATCTGACCTATGCTTTGCACGCAGCACACGTTTTGCCGACTCCCAACACTCTTTCGCGGTCAAATTGGAAAAGTGCCGGACCACTTCATTCGCGAATACATATATCCCCATGACTTCAAGGAACTGGAACTCTCTCCCAGCCTCTATCTTTCCCAGCACCTATGATCTTCAAACCTTCAAAACCAGGGTGCATAGACACCTACGTCTACACCCTCTCACATAATCAACTTTCCTTCTCTTCGGTAATGCAAGGGTCTTTTGAGATCCATAGGGGCTACATCTTTACTGGTGCACCCCTTCTTGTATCTCGATTGCATTAAAAAAAAAAAAAAATTTGTTGATGCCGTTCCGCCAAAAATCGCCCGGTCTGGTGTCGAAGAAGTTGTTGAGCCAGTTTTTGAGGTCCTCTTCGCCGTCGAAGGTAACACTTCATTTGATTCGACAAGGAGAGGAAAACGTGATAATCTGTTGGCGCAAGGTCCGGAGAGTACAGTGGATGTTGAAGAACCTCCCATTCGAGCTCTTGGAGTGCGGTTTTGACGACTTGTACAACATGGGGTCTCCCGTTATCGTGGAACAAGATGACTTGGCCTTGTCGGTCAGGTCTTTTCAGTCGCATAGCCTCATTTACGCGGCGTAGTTGGGCAATGTAGAGCTCCTTGTTGACCGTTGCGTTCCTTTCAAGCATTTCCCAGTCCCACCAAATGCAGATCATGGTCTTTTTCGGGTGGAGATCTTGCTTGACTCTCGTCTCTGCCTCCTGGGGCCACCCATTCCTTTCTTTGTTTCATATTGACGTACAGGCGCCATTTCTCATCCCCCGTAACGATTCCGTACAAAAAGCGCTGTTTATGGCCGCGTGTTGCTCGATGGCGCGCAAGGTGTTGAGCAGCGATTTGAAGACGATTTTCTTTGTTGACTTCGTTAAGCTTGTGAGGCACCCAGGCTCCGAGTTTTTCGGCAAATCCCATTGAGTGAAGATGATTGAGGATCGTCTTATGATCGCAGTTCATTTTTTCGGCCAATTCACGACTTGTTTGGCGACCATCTTCCTTCAAAAGTGCCTTGAGATGCTCCTCATCGAATTCTGCAGGTCGTCCGCTGCGAGGCATGTCTTCGAGGTCAAAGTCGCCGTTTTTGAACTTCGCAAACCATTTCTGTGCTGCGCGCTCACCTATGACACCTTCTCCATACACGTTGCATATGTCACGAAAGGCTTCAGCTGCTTTTTGACCACGATGAAAAGCGAAGAAAAGTAGGTGTTGAAAATGCTGATTTTTACCACCTGGGTATTCCATTTCTAAGCGTGGAAAATAGGAAAAACTAAAAATATTCGAAAAAACAAATAACACAGTCCTGTAGAGCAGAAAAGGCACTTTCTAGTGAATACAAACCCTTTGCTCAACAACAAACAAATCCTTTAAATAATCCTCTTTTTAAAAAAACCGAACGAACTTATTCCCCAACCTAATATTATTCTAACAAATATTAGTTTTTCATCATGATGGTGAAACTCCTTCAATGAAAAAAATAAAATAAATATCACATCACCACCCTTTCCCTATCTACCCTATGTAAAAAATGTCATTTTTAATTGCGATTATTTCATGTTTGGTGTGGTAAATCGTCTTCAAATTTTAACAGTATGTGTATTATGCTTTTACTGACTTATATTCTAATTTTAAAAGACTTCTTGAATTTTTGCATTTGTGAAAGAACTACCATAAGAAATATATCCTGCTAACTTGTTCAAAACAAAACACCTCAGAAAGATATCAGAATAAATAACAAAAGTTGCACAATATTTTTTTTTCTTACCAAATGAGAAAGTATGATAAAAATAAAAAAGTGGGTCCTTTTTGAAAGTGTGGCCTTAAATAAAATTTAATATAAATTAATTGTAAAATAGAAAAACTGCTTAACATCTATCCTAATATATCTAATACTAAACATGAAATTCTATCTGTAATCTATAACTTATAAAATGTTAAATTAAAGTTTTTCTATGTAATATTAATTATGGCTAATTTGGTCTTTTAGTTAATGATAACATGGCTATTAAGATTTTGAATTAATAAAATCATTAGGGAACTTCTAAGAAGATTTGCTCTATATATTCTATAAAAGGGCCCGTCCATAAATTACATCACACAAATTTCAAGATTTTTATCCCCGTCTCCCTGTGACACATTCTGTCACATTATCAATGAGCCCCTTGTATTGTGACGTCACACTATCACTTTTATAATTTTTATTTATATTTGAAATTTTTTTTAATTTTATTGTTACATCATAATTTTTAAGATCCCCGGACCCCTGTCACATTTTGTTACAAATCTAAGATGTCCCCGTTACTGAGTGACGTAATTTATGGACGGCCTCAAAGACCACTCAATGATTTATTAGTTAAAGGGGAAGGTACATAATGTAATTATAACAAAAAATGAAAATATATAATTACTTTACAAACATCTATAACAGTAGGTATATAAAATGCTTATAGTCGTGTCCGTTCTCAGTCGAGAAGACCAGAACACTAATGGGAATCCCCGAAGCTATTTTTACATTCATAAGCTGCCAGATGCCTCTATGTCTTAATCTCGATACGCAGCTGTTATAATATTTTATGTTCTTTCGTTACTACGATACCTAATGAGATACTTCATACTTTAAAGAATACTTTTTAAAAATATTTATTGCACTTAGATTACTACAAATTCGTTGTGTTCGTCGTGTTCTTTTGTTACTTCATAATAATTTACTTCATACTTTACTCTTTAATAAGTACTTTTTTTAATATTTATTGCACTTACATTACCACTAATTTCGTCGCATTTGGCCCCATGTTCGGCAATTTCATTATCTAAATCCTCTTGCCATCGCTTCTCTCTTACAAACGATGCCAAATTAATCCTCATTTCAAAATGTTTGAACACATTGTTCATTGTTTCTATATCCAAATTATATTTCACAAGTAATTCTTGGAGTTGATTTTCGTACCAGAGATGTACATCAGAAAGACGCTCTCCCATTACACCTTAAATTTTATACAATGGCTAATTTAGGTTGGAATGAAATTCATTTCGATATCAGATTAAATCACTCACGCATTATCTGTTCTATGACTTGACAGTGGCCTTTAAAATTGACAGTGTATTGATGTTCGGCATCATCTAGTTCTTCTAAAAGACAACTGATGGTAAAATCCTTGAGATCCATTGCTCGTTCGAAAGTCGCGTAAGCTGCCTAAAGAAAATACAAAGAAATAATATAAATATATAATTCACCTCGAATTTATCTTATAATTACTCTATTTTATTGATAATATTAAGCTCTACCTATAATTTAACATGTAGTAGGTAATTTTATGATGTAAAAATGGAAATTATATTATTTACGGCATTACTCTTTACTCAATGATTATCTTTGTTAACATGTACTTTTCACTGATTAATATAATTTCTCTTTGATCTTGTCTTAAAAAGGCGCCATTAGCCGAGTGGTAAAGTATAGGAACGAATCCCGTTAAGGTCATTTATTTCCTTGAATTAAAAGACGACTCACCAGTGAATAATGTCAATCAGCAGCGACATCAATACTATCTAAGCTGTATAAAAGAGTCGGGCTTTACTAAACTGGCGTTTTCCAAACTGTGCTTCAGGACCACAGTCTGCCACAGTTATGTTAGTTCCATTGTAACATTTTTCAAAATCTTAAGTACTTAGTTGTTATATCATTTTTTTAGATTTAAATAATAAATAATATTGTCTCTAGATATTTTTTATACTTTAACATTTATATTCTATAAACTATAGTAAGGCTAGGCACACACAGTCGATTTTCAGTCGAGTGAAAGTTTAGTTGATGGACATAAATTCGCCTGCCGGGGTCCTGACTCTTTGAGAGCTTGTAACATGAAAAAATTGTATTTTATTTTGTAACTTCTAGGCCAGTGTTTCTCAATCTTTTTTGGTTGACTGCACACTAAAAATATTTGGAATAATTTGCGGCACACCTGAATATAAAAAAATGTAAAAATTGTATGATACAAAAATAATTAAAAAAAAATTAAGTAATTACAAATACTATTTTAAAGTTACAAAACCCATGCAATTTTGATTATTTGTCAAAAACCATCGAGGCACATTTGGCAATCTATATTATTGAAATTTGGTATTCTCTTCAAGATGGATTACATAATTATAAGTGTATAATTTCAGCTTTGTGTCTCAAATGGGTTCCGAACTGCAGTGGGGTCGAAATTGGTTCGAATTGGTTCGTGTAAATAGCGTACAGCGTGTACGGCCAAGCCAATGATTGAAATTGGCCTGCGCACCCTGTACGCTTTGATATAGTTCCAATTTACCTGTAGATCATTTCTAAATTCAGGTAATTTGATTTTCACAAAATTTTCACGCCATTGTCTTTTTAAATTACGCCAGTTCAGGTGAACAAATTCAAGCTCTCTTGTAAGACGATCCTAAAAACAGAATTAATTTTGTAGTATAAATGTATTAAAGAGAATAATAAATAATTCAAAAAAAATTATACCCGTTTCAATTGACGAGCGTACTCTTCTGCTTGTAGTCGTTTGGCAATCTTCTTTGCCTCTTTTTGGGCTCTTCGCTCCTCTTTCGTTAATGCACTTTTTCCTTTTTTCGGCATTGCTATTTATCCCACTGAAAGAAAATAATTTATTATTATTATCCTTTTGTTAATAAATTTCTCTATTGGAGGAAACAGATATTTTTTCAGAATTTTTTTAGGGAAACATAAAATTTATTTGTACAAGGGTTCTACCGATAAAATCGCACTTAAACTTAAAGAACAAGAAGATAAGAGTAAATAAATATTATATTTAATTATTAAATGAATTTAACTTTAAAGGACATGATAGATATTAGTTGAAATATTTTTATATTGCATATCAGAGAGGTTCGTCCCCTTAGGAATCAAACCCAAGCGCTAACTAAGCTTGCCGGGCCAGTAGCCAAACCCTTAAGGGTCTTAAGGGTTTGGCTACTGGCCCGGCAAGCTTAGTTAGCGCTTGGTTTAATTCCTAAGGGGACGAACCTCTCTGATATGCAATGTAAAAATATTTCAACTAATATCTATGATGTCCTATAAAGTTAAATTCATTTAATAATATTATATACTGGGTTGATTTTTGAAATAATTTCCATCTTTTTCAAAAAAAGACACCCAAAAAGATACTTAAATCTTTGTTTTCATTATATTTAATATTCATTTACTATGAGTTAAGGATTCTTGGTCACTTGTTTCACATTAAAATTAAAAAATTAAAAGATGTAATTTTTTTCCATATTAAATGAATATTAAATATAATATTTATTTACTCTTGTCTTTATTAAAGATGTTTCACCTTGCACCAACACCACAATCTCTACTAACTATTAAAGAACATGGCATTTATCCAAATAGATTAAACTAATATAACAATTCAACTATAGCAGAACGATATTTAAAATTCTGACTCAATGTAAATTTGGGGTCAAATTATTTTTTGGAAAGGTAAAATTTCGAAAAGTTTATAGATAACAAAAACAAACACTCTCATTAAAGATCTATATATCGTCGGTTTAGAGTGTAAACCTGCTAACTCCATTTTTACTTTACCATACAGGGTATGGTCAAGTATTGTAATCGTGCATGAAAAAAGTGTTTTTTTCCTTCTTTTTTTCGAAATATCTAAAAAACGGCTGAAAATATTTTGATTAAAAAAATTGAGCGAAACCATGCCATTTCGCTCTACAAAAAGCTCTAATAAGTGAACATCGAAAAAATTATATTTTATTTTATTTTTTTATAATTGTTTTGTCAAAATGTCTGTTAGTTAGATAGATAGATAGATAGTTAGTTAGAAAGTCCGTGCGTTACCATTTTTGTGGACGAGCTAGCTCAAAAACTAGTGGGAATATCGAAACCGAATTTCACACGTAGTTTTGGTCCATTGAGATTGAGCTGATTAGATTTTGGTACATATCGACCCAAAATAAAGGGGGGGGGGGGGGGGTTAAAAATTAAAAATCTAAGCCGTGAGCAAACTCAACCAAATTTTGTATACATAATCACTGGACCCCCAGAAGTCTAAAAATTCAAGAACTAACCGCCTAAAATGGGGGGAGTCAAAAAATGAAAATCTTGGCCATATACCAAACTCAACCAAATTTTGTATACATAATCAGTGGACCCCATGAAGTATAAAAATACAAAAACTAACCGCCCAAAATTGGGGGGGGGGGGGGGGGGGGGCAAAAAATCAAAATCTTGGCCGTTTACCAAACTCAACCAAATTTTGTATACATAATCAGTGGAACACCAGAAGTATAAAAATGCAAAAACTAATCCCCCCTACATGATTATAAATAATTTTAGGGGCCAGGTTGTATGGTAAAGTCAAGTGGATGGCCACATCAGAACACGTCAGCTTATTTATCATATATGACTTATTAATACCGTTCGAAAAAAAGAGATGGAACATCGTCGAAGTAAAACTGCTACTTAAAATTACGATCGTAAGTTGTAGAAAAAAATGTGAAAAATTGTTTTTTCCATAACAACAATATTATATTTTGTTTGTTTTTCTCTCTCCTGTAAAATTTCCTTGTAGTGAGTTAGCAGGTTTACTCTCTAAGGCGACGATATATAAAATTAATGATTAATAGGAATTATTATTATAATATTATAAATAATATGAATACAATTTTTCTTCTCTTCAGGATCACTGAAGTATAGAAATATTTAGCTCGGTTTGTTGTTTAATTAGATGGCTGCGAAAGCTCACCCCTTGCCGACCATCTCCAAAATTTTCCGAAAGCGGAAGAGTTTTCACTTTTTACTCTAATTTATGTTCTGAAGAAACAAACCTATTTTCAAAATAAATTCCTATTTAGAGATATTTTGTATTTTTCAGGTCAGCAAGCTCTTTTACTATAATTATATAGATTCCAATAATATTATTAGGGATTTTTTCTTTCAAATTGTCATCAGTTATGCATAATATTTAAACAATACAAATTAATGTAAATAAAAATATAAATAAATAATAAAAGGTTTGAAAATGTATAAAATGTTTTCAATGTTTTCGTATTTGAGTCTCTTTTGATGAATCAAAGTAAATCGTAAATTAATTTACTGATATGATATTTTTTATTAGGTATAAAATTACAATTCCATATTATAAGTTGATTTTATATCGATATTATGCCCGTCTAATTTAAGACAAATTGTTTTCTATCAGTAATTTTTTTGATTATTTTTAGAGAAAATTACAGACTATACTGATATGAAATACAAAGATATCACATCTCTATATTACTATCTGATAATTTATTATTTTTCAAATAAAAAACGAAAAACTTAAAAATGGAACCCGTTTTACGGTAATTATTATTTAATGATCATACTCAATTATTACTCAAGAAGACAGACGATCAGCTGAGCTCGAAATATATAGAGTAAACTTAAAAAAATCTTTGTATTTTAATTTTTTTCTCCTTGTGAAACACCACCAACTCCAACCTAATTTAATTTTAACAATGTTTCACTATAAACCAACACCGTGTTCCCTAAATTTGATTAAGAAGACTTTATTGAAACAGAAAAGCGTCCAAAGATGAAATAAATATAGTCACAATAAATAGATATTGGTTTATACACCTATTCAAGGCACCAGACTGGCACTTAATGTAAATATAAATTGGAGGAAAAAGTGACAGTTTATTACGACCCGGCACGCTCTCCGGTTGGATCTGCTCTAGTAATAAACTTAAAAAAATAAAAAATAAAAAAGAAAGTGTTAAAAATTTATTTTCCAATTTAAATTCAATTTATTAAATAATTTTAATATATAAATTATTTGTAACAAAATTAAATAATTTGATTAATTAATAAATTTTAATTGAAATGCACGTTTTTTTATGGCATAAAATATCAATAAAACCATTCAAAAAATGCATTTTCTTTTCAAAATGGAACAAGAAAAATTGGATTCTTATTCAGATTCAGGCAATTTTTCACGTCCCTGCAGTTTTGCACCCTCTACAAGGCCCAAATTCTCCCGTGTCTCGAATACAGCTCTCATCTGTGGTCAGGGGCCTCCAAGCACTAATTTAATAGAGAATAATTCCCCCCATGCTTTGCGCATAGCACACGATTCGCTGACTTCCAACATCCTTTGCGGTTTTTTTTGGCTTTTCGGCCTTTCTAGCCATTTACGATACTATTTATTATTTTTAAATTTTCCTACCCCTGGGGTCAGATTTTAGCCGGATGCCTCGAGTCGGATTCGAACCCGGGTCCACTTGGTTAGCAGGGTGACACGCAACCGCCTAGCCTATCTGACCCCTCTCCTTGGCGGTTAAATTGGCAAAATGCCGAACCACTTCATTATTTGCCAATACGTTTGTCCCCGTGGCGTCTAGGAACTGGAACGCTCTCCCGACCTCTGTTTTTCCCGACACTTATAACCTTCAAACCTTCAAAATCCTGGTGCACAGACACCTAGTACTCCACCTTTTCTTTTCGCTAATGCAAGGGTTTTCAGATCCCTAGGGGGCATTCCATTCATCCTTTCGATCGCATTAATATAGAATAGATTCCGTTTAAGGGAAGATTCAGTTAAAATGATTTATTTGAAATTATTGTATTTATTTTTTAATTCTTTGACTTTTTTAGTGAAAGTGATGGGTTACGCTGTTATCAAAGACGAAGGTATCATATATGCTTTCTTTTACTATTCGGATATTTTATTTTGCTTCAAATACGGACTAATTTATCCATTGCGATCCTATCAATACAAGAAGAACATAACCAAAAAATTAAAAATGGAACTCATTTTACGGTAATTATTGAATGATAAGAATTAACAATTTAGTCTTTCATAGAACCTAAAACATCATCATTATTGGCAAGACAGTCCCTTGAGAATTCTTTTGTAAGCAGAGTAGTTTCCTTGAGCATGTTCAGCTAGATTTCTTTGAGATCTTGTAGCATCTGTTCTTTATAAGGTGAGGAAGTCAATCCCACACTGAACTTCTTATACTTGCATTTTAAGATTAGAAGGCAATTCTGAGGACCAATTCTAATAGCGGTTCATATGGGGAAGGGGGTAGTAAAACACCTAAAAATTATATTCCAAACTGAGATTCGATTCTTATTCACTTTCTTAGTTTTGCTTTCGGAGAATTACAACCCAAATTGTAATACTTTAGATAAAGTATTGTAACTCAGAATTTGAAATAACAGTGAATTCTCAACAATTCGATCTCATTTTCTCACTAAAAAACTTTGTTCTAATAAAGCGAATATCTTAACTAACAATTAACTAAAAATTATATTGGTTCCAGGATTGTAAATATGAATGGAATTCTACTGAAAGTGGTGTGATACTTGCTTCCGTCTTTTACGGATATTTCTTATCAATAGGAGTTGGAGGATGGCTGACCGCGCGTTTTGGAGTAAAAAAATCTTGCTCGGGTCTGTTGTGGCACCCACAATTGTATGCGTTATCATCCCGTCAATTGCCCACATCTCTATTTATGCGGTTATTTTCGCAAGAATTTTTCAAGGACTTTTAATAGTAAATTAACTCCTTTCAAATTTGATTTAATGCTTATGAATATCTGTACTTTTTTATAAAATTAATTTAAGAGTCCTGCATTTTCTTGTAATTATGTATTTATGTATCGATGGATACCACCATCGGAACGGACGCAAGTTGTAAATATTTCATCAGGAGCTATCAATCTGGGAATGCTCAGTATGTTCGCAATGGGAGGAAAAGTATCTAGAACACTAGGATGGGAATGGAATTTTTACATTCCAGGTAATTTGTTTGCTTTTTAAAATATTACTTAATTGTGCACAAAACCAATACCAGCAGAGGAAGACTATCTTAGCAGAAATTTTAGCCAGCATATAAAATTAGAAAGACGCTAGGCCCTGTTGGTTGACACTTTATTAGAGAAAATAATTATTAATTACATTTTTAAAATAACTTTCTTTTGTATAATAATAAAAATTGAGTAAAATTGCGAAGTTTCACACATACGTTTTTTTGATTTTTTTTTTTGTGAAACCTACCTCGCAATTTTACCCAATTTTTATTATTATATAAAAATGTTTCACCTAGAACCAACACCTATCTCCTTAAAAGTTATTAACTTTCTTTTGATTCAATTTTCCCAACATTCTTTTTCATTTAAAAATATGCCGCCTCGAGAAAAATTTCAAATTTATTTATACTTTAATTTTTAGCTGATAATTTTTAAAAGGGGAACCTAAAAAACTGAATGAGAAGTTTTCTTATTTAATTAAAAAAATGGGATATGAGAATTGAATGAAACAATTGACATATGTGATAGAGTAGTTTCATCTAACCGGTCTTATGACTTGAATATCCCGAGGGGTGAACCGCGACCTAATATCGTGTACACCTACTTCCATTTACATTTTCATTTTCAAGTAGAAGGCAATAGATGAAGGAGCATTATCTAATGAATTCCAAAATAATTCCACATAATTCCAAAGACGTGTACACATAATTCCAATCGCGGTTCACCCCTTGGAATATCCTGTGACGATAATGACATCATAGTAATATAAATTTCGAAGCTTTTTTTAGTCTCGCTTGGGTTGGATTATGGATTTTTTTTACCACCGACAACTTTGAAAAGGATCGATATATTTCTCTCAAAGAATCTGAATTCTTAAGAAAGACTCTTGGCATAGTCACTCCTGCTAAAGTAATATTTTAATGAATAATTACTAATATATTTTACGATTATTAATATTAATTAATATCTGACATAACAATTTGTGAACTATTTTTTCAGGAAATCAAGCATCCCTTTAAAAAATTTTTAACTTCTAAAGCTTGCTGGGCTTTATATTTAACTCAGCTTGTCACTTTTGGAACTTTTTTTAGTTTTTATATTAAATACCCAAGTTTTTTAAAAGGTAAGTTAGCCTTTAAATAGAAATAAAATGAAAAGTTTTGGAAAATAGATAAATAACATTATTATGAGTTTAATGCTGTAAATGATAGAACTAAGTCAACTAATTAAAATAACATCAGTTTAATTTATTTTTAATTATATTTTCAGAAACATTACATTATGATCTGGATATAGCTGGATATCTGTGCGGTCTTCCATTTTTTACTATGTTTCTTTCTGGGATGTTTATATCTTTTGTCACGGATTACTTGATTTCAAAAAATATAATGTCACTCAGAACGGTAATATATTGGATTTTTATAAATTACACATATTATAATAAAACGTCGACAGTGACATGCTGAAAGAACCATTTCTAATTAGGTTTGAAAAGTTAATGTGATGCGATAATAACTCAGACAAAGATATTGCACACGTTTCTCTATGCCCATGATGTTAGGATCTGGTCCTTGTATATAGCACATTTCCTCTATCCCGAAATCTTTCTCAAGAAAGCTAGTGTCTCTGGCATTTTTTCCGATGAAATAAAATCAATAATTCCTCCCAAAAGTTACTCTTAGCCTAGCACGAGATTCGCGATTTCCAATTCCTCTTTATAATCAAAGCCGAACCACTTAATTCACTAATACTTTTAATCTCATGATTTTCAGGAACTGAAACTTTAATTTTCCTCTTTACCTTATAATATGGCTCTTTATAATCTTCAATCCTTAATTAACCAAGTGTACAGGAAATTTTTTTTGTTTGCCACCTTTTCTTGATCACGCTTCTCTTTTCGTTAAGGTGAGATACCTATGCATTTGAATGCATAAAAAAATACAATTTCTGCCTCCAAGAACATTTTCTGAATATGAATTAATACTAGAACCAAAGAGACTGCTACGAATTGTATGCTTTGTTTGCTACATTCGTTATAGTAGTAAATGAAAATTGCATATAATATTTATTTACTTTTATCTTTATCAAAGATGTTTCGTCTCGCACCAACACCACAATCACTATTAATTATTAATAATTTATGTATTATGCTAGCTAGAGAGCTACACTATTCTGTGTAACTTCTTAAGAAGGCTCTTTCGCGACAATCCACACAAAAAGTTTTAGCCTCGTAACCACTCTATAAATATGAACGGAACTAAAATTTTAGTTTATGTTTTTTTAACGTGACTGTCCACTCACCCTACGAAATCTCTATATAAATACACACATGCTAGCCGGATCGCCATTGTGCTTATATCCTCTCCACTAAAAATAGTCGCCCAAATATGTTTTTTTTTTGTTTTTTATCAAAACTACATGGTAAATAATTTCAATTTTTTTTTAAAGTTACTCCGAATATATTATTGAAACAAATATTAGTTTTTCATCTAGATGGTGAAAGTCCTTCAATGAAAAAAAATAAAATAATGATAATATCCCCACCCTTTTCCTATCTACCCTATGTAAAAAATGTCATTTTTAAATGCAATTATTTCATGTTTGGTGTGGTAAATCGTCTTCAAATTTTAACTGTGTGTATTATGCTTTTACTGACTTATATTCCAAGTTTCAAAAACTTCTTGAATTTTTGCATTTGTGAAAGAACTACCTTAAGTTATCTATAAGGGAACTATTTTTCATAATCAAGCTCTATGTGACATGCATGTACATAATTCCATCTTTCCAACGGCCCATAACACAATGAAACAAAAATAACTTAAGACATTATTAATTATTAATCATTTCTTTGTTTTAGATTCGAAAATTAACAATTTTTATAGCCTCATTAGTTCAACTTGTTTGCTATTGCTCAATATCACTTGTTGAGAATCCCCATGGTTCGTATTGTTGTAATATATTATTTTTGTTTATTTTTAAACTTCCGTAACTAACTTAACGGATAACTGATAAAAAGTAAATACATTTAGTATGACTACGTCTTGATATGTCTGTCTCGTTTGTCTCTCTCTCCCTCTGAATGCGATTTCCACTCATACTTAATCGAATTTTTTTCTTTTAATATCTTATTTAAATTTTATGAATTGTTCTTTACCATTTTCTTTCTGAAATTTTAATTAAATATTTATAAATTCTCTTTTCAGCCATTGTATTTTTTATAACCACGGGACTTACTTTTAATACTTGGATTGCTATCACGTGCATTTTAAATTTTATGGATATTGCTCCTGCTCATGGCAGTATTCTCTATGGAATTTCCATGACATTAGCTCATCTCAATGTGTTTGTCATTCCTGCAATATTTAACATTATCGTATATGAAAAGGTATGCTTATTGTAACAATTCGATATAATATATAGGTGAGTTAATAAGATTAACAGTAATAACAGGACTTTGAATCTGGATAAGAACATTAAAAATCAAATATATTAGGATTGTTCAAATGAATTAATAAAGTAAAGGGTGTGTAGTTTCACAGTGAATGAAATAAAACTCAAAGAGGTTTGTACACACCCTTTACTTTATTAATTAATATTATGTTTCACCTAAAACCTACACCACTTTCTCTAAGTAAAATTGTTCAAATGAAACAGAAACAAGGTTTTGTAAGTACCTAAGTGTAAATGAATAAAACACTAAGCACTTTGGGTGTGTTTCCTATGGACGACCAAATTTTAAAGGTTCAAGAATCACTTATTTTTGTATTTCTTTATGAATTTTCTTTGTTTTTTGATTCTGAGCATATTTTGGTAAACTGATGTAAGGCACAATGGAAGTGTTTTTTACTATTAGAAAATGTTTGTAAATCTAAGAGAAGGTTTTCAAAATAAATCAGTGTAAATAGTTTAATAACAGAATTAGCTTCCATCGAATCCATTGGCCAGGATAATTTTTGGTGGTTAGATTCATTCCTGAGAAAGTGAATATAATCCTTCTTACCTTTAATTAAAATAATCCATAACATCTCGAATTAAGTAGATGATATTATTCTGATTTTTCCAAAAGAAAGACTCGATTTTTTTCTAAATTTACATTTTCATTTCGAGGTTTAAAAATATTTTTCTGATCGATCCAGACATTCATTAGCATGAATAATCCTAAAAACAAAATAGAAAATGTTTACTCTTCGCACAGCTTGCTAGAGGTACCGAGTAAGATTTTAAATCAATTTCTATTGGTAAAATATCATATTTTAACTAGAAAAAAATGTTTCAAATCATTTACGTGGCACAAAAATCTTATCGCCAAGCTGACAGCCTTTGGATTCACACCAACACTTCACAAATGTATAGAAAGCTTTCTGACAAACCGTAGTATAAAAGTTGTGGTGAATGGAATGTCATCTGAATCGTTCTCCACAAACGCTGGTGTTCCCCAAGGCTCTATAATCTCCCCCACGCTCTTCCTAATATACATAAAGGACCTTATCGATCAAACGTCAAACCCCACTCATTGTTACGCCGACGATAGCACTCTGCACGGCAAGCCCTCACTCCCGAATAATAGAAACAATGTTGCCTCCTCAATCACTCTCGACCTAAACTAACTGAATAAATGGGGCTTTCAAAATTCAGTTAACTTTAATGCAAGCGAGACTCAATGTTGTCTAATTTCTAGGCGCCAAAATAAAAATTTCCCTGATATTCACTTCCATTCGAATACCCTAAAAATGTGCGACAGCCTATCCATGTTGGGCGTCTCTGTCGCATCTGACCTGTCATAGAATGAACACAACATCTCTTCTGTGCCAAAATCTGCAGCAAGGAAGCTTGGCCACTTATTCAGGTCCAAGCGATTTTTCACGCACCTAAATCTTCTAACCATCTACAAGGTCCAAATCCACCTTTGTCTCGAATACGGCTCTCAACTATGGAGGGGAGCCTCTAAATATTCTCTTGCTACCTTGTATGCAATTCAGAAACGAGCCGTCAGGCTATAATTGACGATTTTACCCTCACCGACACCCTCGACTCGCTGGCTCATCGAAGAAATGTCTCTGCCCTTTCCCTTTTCTATAGATACTATCACGGCAGGTGCTCTGATGAGATAAAATCAATAATTCCCCCAAAGCATTTTGCCGCCTCCCAACACTCTTTCGCGGTCAAATTAGAAAAGTGCCGGACCAATTCATTCGCCAAAACTTATATACCCATGACTTCAAGGAACTGGAACTCTTTCCCAGCCTTCATCTTCCCCAGCTCTTATAATCTTCAAACCTTCAAAACCCGAGTGCATTTACACCTACGACTCCACCCTCTCACTTAATCTACTTTCCCTTCTCTTCGGTAATGCAAGGGTCTTTCGAGATCCATAGGGGCTGCATCTTTACCGGTGCGCACCTTCTTGCATTCGACTGCATTAAAAAAAAATAAAAATAACCTGACGACCAACGCTTCAACTTGCAAAAATGACAGTCTTCATTTACGAGATTAGGTATTTTATCTAACAATATCAGCTTCGATGATTTTGCATTAATAACCACGTTTATCGAGGTTACCACGTTTGTTATAAATGATGATTATATCTTTTTAAAGAAAATTGATAAAATTAATTCACATAAAAAAATTCATTTATTTTAGCTATTATCTCAATGGCGAATATATTTCCTGATAATGGCCTTGATGAATCTATTTTCTTCAATTATTTATCCATTCCTCTCTTCCGCGGAAATACAACCGTGGGCTATAATACAAGACAGCGAATTTTCTAATCAAAATGTATAAAAAAAAATTGTATAATTTTAATAAATTTGTTTTAATCTTTTAATCACATATATGAATTGATAGAAATATATGAATTAACAAACATAAAATAATAATTCTTTGCATTTTCAAATCACCAAGAGACCTTCAAAGTTAAGCACTAACTTTTAAGATTAATGCCAGTTTGCGCTGTATTCTGTTGGCATATTTACAGCTTTACAGATGGCTATCGTGTTGTGTGGATTCCATCGGAACTGAATGGAGAAGGAAAGTCTTTAAACCGAAAACATAGTGAAACGGAGAACAAAGAAGTGAACAAAGCGTCAAAAACATATTTGGTTAAAAATTACCTTCAACAACAATCGTTCTATAATTTACACAGAGTATAATTCAAGCAAGTTTGTTTTTGCCACTTCGTTCACTTGTTTTGCTTGCATCTTTCTATGCTTCCAGGTTTAAAAGTGTTAGAAGGAGGTGACACCTATCTTTAAAAAATAAATCCAAAATTTTTTATAATAACTCTAAAAATTGGAAATTTTTATTTTCTTTGTGAAATGACTAAAACAATTTTAAAAAATTTCCTAAAGAAAATTGGGAGATATAAGAAAAGAAATTTCATTTATATTTTTAGATATAATGTACAACATAAAAAAAAGTAATTTTTAATCTATTATAATATAGCTGAATAAACAAATCAATAAAAATATATTTTAATTTATGAAATTATAATATTTAAATTAAAATAAAATAAAATTGATTTATATTATTATGCTATTAAGTCTTCATTTTCAAAGATCTTTTATAATTATAGTTTTATATTTTTCTATATAACTCTCAAATTATATAGGTACTCTTATAAAATGAAAAATTTAATTGTCCAATTAGGTATTATATAATAATAAAATAACTAAAATGATATCAACCTTTGTATAACAAGTGCATTTAGTGGAATTAATAAATTGTTAAATATATCTAATACATGAGTATATATATTCATTGTGCATATAAGGTCAAAAATTAATTACACCTGACGCAAATGACAATTTTAATTTTGATTAAATATGATCCAAAAGGAAGAAATAATAATAGTATATATGTAATTACACTGGAGGAAAATACCTGGTTCCTTTGTTGAAAATGAAATTTATTTGAACGTTTGGAACTCAACATGACAGAAAATATAGAGGAAGGAAAGATCTAAAAACAAAAACAAAAAAAATCTAATTTGATTAGCAAGCTAAGATCCAAAATATATCGCACTACTTAGGATCTCAAGAGGTAAAAATGAGAGTCTCAAAATTTAAAATTAACCAATAAAGTAAGTATTCTTTATCTCGAAAAGTTATAAGGATAAAATTGGTTATAGAAAATTTTCATGGAGTCCCTAAATAAAAGAAATACGAATATTTTCAATTGAAGATTTTACGAGTAGCAACTAATATTATCAAAAGTATATTTTCCACCAATAGAACTAATATGTTAAAAAAATTAAATTATTTTCTTCACTACTACCTATCACCCGAAAATATTCGTTTGGGTAGAAAGAAGACTAATATTTTTTCTAGAAACAACATTAGCTTAGAGCTTCGTTGCCGTATCTGTAGGTTGATTGGTATATTGTACGTATATTAACTATAAATTTGTTGAAACTTTACTTTGTTCCTTTAAAGATTTAAAATCTAATATTAACAAATCTATTAAGTGCAGCCGAACTTACTAGTTACATAATGATTAATTTATAGGAAGAGGATTATTGATAACCACGTTCAAATATTTCTTTTTATAGTAGACTAGCTGCAAGGCCCGCCTTCGGCGGCCACCTGGACTCCCAACCCACCCTCACTCCCCACTCTCACCCACTAAACCCCCCTGAAACCAACCCAGCACCCCCACACCATGCACCCGTGCCCAACCCCCGCCCCCACACCACCACCCCAACACTCCATCCCTCAACCCACCCACCATCACACCCCAACAGTCCACCCTACACCCCCCATGCCTAGCACCCCGCACCCCTACCCTACTCCGCCTCACTCTCTCACCCCACCCCCACTCCATTCCACCCCCGCACCCACCCTCCGCACCCAGTTTTTGCATTTATAGCCTTCTAGTGACCCACAGATTATATATACAACATTTGGTTGAGTTTGGTCCAAGAGCAAGAATTTTCATTTTTTGACCCTCCCCCCATTTTGGGTGGTTAGTTTTAGCATTTCTAGCTCTATAGAGGCCCAGAGATTATGTACACAAAATTTGGTTGAGTTTGCTCCAAGGGCAAGAATTCACATTTTTTTCACCCTCCCCCTTTTTGCTGTAGTGTTAATAGTTCAGAAGTTATTAGATCATTTTCATTCGTGAACCCCCCTCCTAAACCCCCTTTTGGGGTAAAAATATCAAAACGTTATATAGCTATAAACGTAAGTTAGAAGACATCTGATGCAAATATGAAATTTCATTATAATCCCTTCAGCCGTTTTTACGTGAATCGTGAGCAACTTTTCGCGGAAACCACGGAAACATACAGACAGATATACAGATAGACATACAGGAATTTTGTTGAGGGTGTTTTCGTTCATAACTTTGCTTGAAACGTGTTCAACCAAAATTTGGCGTGATTTGGAGCAATGTACAGACAAAACCTTAATTTTATATATATATATATATATATATTTACGGAAAGACAAATCGGGGTTTCAGTATTGTCTTGTTAATTAAGCCTATATTAAAATCCTTGTTCACCATTCTTTTTTTATAGATAACTACCAAGGCGATCTTTCTAACGAGATATAGTCAATTATCCCCACTGAAGCCTCATTTGCTTCAACACATGATTTTCAAAGATTAAACAATTTTTCGAAATCAAATTCAATACATATGGAACAAACAAATTCGCCATCTATCGATGGCTGTAAAATATTTTCAATTTTTTTCAAGTTGCAGCAACAAGATTGTTTTCGATTGGAAATGGACTGTATGAATTTTACTCACCCGTTGTCGATCCGCAACTCCCGACCGCAATCCCGACAACCGCAGTCCTCTTTCGATTAGAGAATCTCACACCCAACAATTTCAGCGAATTTAATAATAATTGCAATCGCCGAAAAAAGAAGAAAGAAGGGAGAAAAGAAGAGAAAATCCAACGAAAATGTGACCATGTTTGATCATAAATTGACGTTTCTGGTCTTAGTTACTTATTGCAAAACAAAGCCAGTGAAAATAGAATCCCGTGGGGTTTAATATTCTATGGTCAAAGTTATTTTCATTTTTCTAGGTATTTAAATATCTCCGCTGTTATATCACAATGTCGTATGTAAAAATCTACACTTTTCAGTAGCTCTGTTTTTATTTTGTATTAATCCTAATACTTGATACCTTTGGCGTTTTGTGAGAGCAGGCGAGCTAACATGTACAAGTGTTTTTCTTCAATCAAATTTTTTTGGTTTTGACATACGACATCAATCAATCAATACTATATAATAAAGCAGTAAGCACTCAGTTGGTTTGTCCTGCTTCACACACTTATGGATCCGCCCCCTGTGTACTCTATCTACCGTAGACTTTCTGGAAGCTTCTAGAAACTTGTGGAACATTCTGGAATGGAAGGACGTCAAGGACAGTCGTTCACAAGAATTGGACTCTGTCTCGCGGAGTGATGTTGAACGACGGTTCGCGCGCCGCGAGCCAGCAAGAAGCCTGCCGAAGGCGGGCTTTGCAGCTGGTTTTGATATAACATATATTAAATTCGCCTACTTATTCTTCTACAATAACCACTTTTACAGTTACAGGCGTGGGAAATACTTTTTGTGCGGCCTCCAGATCCATCAAATTGCCGTATTTGGCCCACCAAGCAAAAAGGTTGAGTACCGTTGATCTAAAAGGTTGCCGACCGCTGATCTAGACGATTTCAAGGCAACAAGTTTTACAGGGGCGATGCCCACTCCTCTAGCTAATCCATGTTACTTAGTAGGTATATAATTAATTATCTGATGTATATTTATTAAAAGGCTACTTATTTCAATTCATTCCGGCAATTTATCGAGAAGCCCATTAAAAATTAGAGATAAAATTAATCAATGTTTCAATTAAATTTAATGATTATCAAATAATAGTTTTTTTTAACGAATCCCGGACTATTACTAGTTGCATAACATAATTGCAGATTTTATGTTATTACTCCGGCAAGGGATTTTATTTTCCTCTCAGTGACGGCTCTGGAAGGAATATGACCGAAGCCAGGTTGGTCTTCACTAACAGATCCTTAGAATTTTATATTTTTATTTAGTCTTATATTTTACCTACTAAACAAGTGAAAGTGTATTTTATAAAATAAGGGGAATTACTAGTTGTTTTTGTTTTAAATTAATTAAATTTAAAAATTTTTAAAACTTGTTTTTAAATTTGTTGAACGTGACAAAAAATTTAATGTAAGTAAATGAATGATTTTTAAAATTTTTTCCTTGATGTATAGTAAGGAATTTATGCCAATTTATAGGTGCGACTATTTCAAGTTCAGAATACCAAGGCTGAATTAAGCATTCCCATTATGTGACGTCCTCACTCTGTTCTCGCTTCGTTCTTATTCTGATCTGACTCGGGCTTTGTTTCCTTCTTTTCTTCAAATATTTGTTTTATGTATTTAAGGTTCCATTCAAAGGCAAAACGGGATCTAATTAGTGCATGGGAATTGAAATTATATCTATATTTATTTTCCATGAAATCAAAAATCGTATTAAAATTTTAATGAAATGATTATTCAGGGGAGGTTGGAATTTTGTGTGAGGTTGAAAACGGAAAATGGAAGTTTTTTGCCGAGAGTAGCAGAATTTTTATAAATTAAAGGAGACAATTAAAGACCAAGTGTAAAACTCACTTTCACACATCAATTCCTATGAATCAATTGTAATAGACTGATGAAGAGGGCAAAGCCCTCGAAACTATAGTCTCGTTATAAATAAATTAAAAAAATTATTATTAAAGCAGAAGACACACTCTTTTATTGTCTCCTTTAATTCATAAAATATTTGTTATCACTGGGGAGTGAGGTTTTCTTTTAAGAAGAATTAGGCTAGTTTTCACTTTAAAATGACCGTGGTAGAGAATCTTGAATATACCTACACATGTTTTTAATTTATTAGTATTTTTTATTGATTCAAATCTTCTTCGAGTGCCATACTCGATTTCAAACGTTGGCAATTACTATGGAACCCATGATCCCCATAGTTATATTTTCCTGGGGAAATTGTTCACAGGGGTGGCGGTTTCCCTTTGTCTTCCCCTGGATTTATTGAGGCTCTTTGCATTTTTAACAAAGAAAAAAATTGTTCTGACCGAAGCGAGATTCAATCCCAAGTCAACAGTTTATACACGATAAGCAATACGACTTCAGGCAATCCCGGTCGACCGGTGACATCCTAGCATATGTAACTCATATCTGGAATAAAACCCTGGAGGTCGGGAGACCCTCGCAGTAGCTTTAGACATTTCAAAAGCCTTCGATATGATCTGGCACAACAACCTTGCCAAATTGACCTCCGTCGGCCTTGCACCGAAACTCTGTAAGTTGTTCGAAAGTTTTCTTTCAGACCGTAGTATTAAGGTTGTCATCGACGGAATATCATCTTCCTCCTTCCACATCAACGCTGGAGTTCCTCAGGGATCGGTTATCTCCCCTACGATTTTTCTTATCTATATCAATGACCTTCTAAATTTGCCCGCCAATCCGGTACATTGTTAGTCAGATGACATCACCCTACCATCACGCCCCTGCATCGCATAAAAACCGTGCAGACATTGCCTCCTCAATTAATTTAGACTTATACAAACTTCAAAACTGGGGATCCCAAAACTTAGTTAACTTCAATGCAGTGAAAACTCAGTGTTGCCTTGTTTCTAGGCTCGTCGACAGAAACATCCCAAACATATCATTCGATTCAAACTCATTGGAATTCAGGGATAAAATTTCAATTCTAGGAGTCACACTAGGACCTTTCTTGGAATCTCAACCACTGCTAAAGCTGCAGCGCTCAAGCTTGGTCTCCTAATTAGGTCTAGACGCTACTATACTACCAGTCAACTTCTTACACTGTATAAGGCTCAAATTCGTCCCTGTCTCGAATAAGGCTCTCATCTATGGAGAGGAGCCTCCAAGCATTCTCTTGCCACAGTGGATGCAATTCACAAGCGAGCAATTAAACTAATAGGAGACCCGGCTCTAACTAACTCACTCTACCCCCTGGCTCACCGAAATAACGTTTCTGCCCTTTGTCTGTACTAGAGAGACTATCATGGTGTCTGTTCAGTCGAGCTGAAATCAATTATCCCCCCCCCTAAAGCCCTCTCTAAGAGAAATACGCGGTTTTTCATCGCTCAGCACCCCTTCGCTGTCAAATTGGATAAAGATCGAACAAGCGCTTTCGCCAACTCTTTTATTCCTATGAGTTCCAATCTCTGGAGGGTTTTTTTTTGTAGGGTGGGTGAAAACCTCCAAACTGGCACTAGAGTTCTATGCTCTAATAGTGTGGGGGTCGAACCCACTAAAAACACCTCTCTGAATGTTGCAACTGAGCAATGCTCATCTAGCAACTTATCTTTGCAGTTTAATATCTCGGGTGTAAGGGTAAAGTCTAATGCCTTAACCCAAAATTAAATTTTTTCTTTTTCTCGTGTGACCACATTCAATATAATTTCTGAATTATTTCACCAAATCAGATGCCTTTAATCTTTTAAATCTCCACAGCATGAATGGAGTTTCCTCATCGTTCCGTGATAATAACTGTTTTGTCAAAGTGTCTGTTAGTTAATCTGTTAGCTGTGCGTTATCAAATTTTGTGGACAAGCTAATTCAAAAACTAGTGTGAACATCAAAACCAAATCTCACCAAGTAGATTAAGAGCTGATTAGATTTTGGTACATAACGATCCAAAATTAGGGGGGGTTAAAATTTAAAAATTAAAATTTTTCAAACTAAAAAAAAAACAAGAAAAATTAAATATACTATAAAATGAACCTATAATAACAAAAATATTTTTTTTTCTGGCACCAAAATTAGGGGAGGGGGTCAAAAATTAAAAATCTAGGCCATTTGAGCAAACTCAACCAAATTTTGTATACATAATCAGTGGGCCTCCAGAACACTAAAAATGCAAAAACAAAATGTAAATCTAGGCCCTTGGACCAAACTCAACCAGAAGTGTATGGTAAAGTCAAGTGGATGGCCACATCAGAACGTGTCAATTTATTTACTATTGCTTGCAAAATTATTGATTTTAATCTATCATTAAAAATATATCGTTTTTGTTTGTTGCCCATAATATTAAAAATTCTCTACATCTTAAGTTTTGTTCCATTGTCAGAATAGTTTTGTTTTTTAATGGCAAGATGCAAAAATTTGTATACTTAAAAGAGGTAAAATCTATAAATACTAGTAGACTTTTTAACTTTTCTAAAAAAAATCAAAGATGTGATGGAATGGAGATTTAAACGTGTTTTTGGTTTTAATAAAAATGATTTTAGTTCCGTAGGTAATGATGGCTTACCATGGTATCGCCGAAGAAGATATTATTTATGCAGTTTATTTTTATTGGCATACTATTTTGTTTTTCTTCTCCGGACAAATTTGTCGATTGCTATTGTATCAATGACTAACCCAAGAAATGAGACTCTTGAAAATGGGACAGAAATACAGGTAAGATAAAATCATTAAATAATATCTATTTAAATTTTATTGAAGGAGAAGCCACTAATTAGTTAATTGAAAAGTTTTTGTTTTGCCGAGAGTAGCAGAGTTGTTGATTCACAAAGAGAAACAAAGAGGTTGTCCTTCTGCTTGATGCAAATAAACATACACATATATATCAAGATGATATATCTGCATATATATATTATTTATTTGTTTGAGACTATAGGCTTGAAGACTTGGTCTTCGATCAGTCAATCTTCATATACATGTTTTTCATGGAGTCAATATCATATGGATACTGAAACTTGGTGTTCATTCGTCACTGGAGCTAGCAACTAACAAAAAAGTTTTTGTTAGTTGCTAGCTTTCCAGTGACGAAGGAACACCAAGTTTTCAGTATCCATATGATATTGACTCCATGAAAAACATTTATAATTGAAAAACATTCGTGATAATGACCAAGTCTTGAAACTATAGTCTCAAACAAATAAATAATATATATATACAGATATATCATCTTGATATATATGTGTATGTGTTTATTTGCATCAAGCAGAGGACAACCTCTTGTTCTCTTTACTAATTAGTTAATTTCTATTGATGATATCTTGACCTTGTATACATGTTGCTTACTAATTTGAAAGTAAAAATAAAAAAATAATTTTATTAAAAAATAATATAAAAGCTATATCAAGGATATTATTATTATTATTATTACTCATTCGAGGATCTTATTCTAATTTTTACTTTATCCAATGCGAAGCATGGGAGAAAGTATTGGAATCGCTCTCGCGGCAAGCGCGACTTCAAAGGGTCCTCAGGTAAAGACTACGGAACCCATGGACTCAATTAAGGTCACAAATTGAAGTATTCAATGAGATTGAATTTTAGCACATGACGGTTTTGCCAAAAATTACCTGGAATCTCGCCGAGAGGCCAAAAAGTGTGATTTTTTTTGGAAGTGCGTGGGGATGTATGTATGTATGTATGTGTGTGTGTGTGTTATCGTTTTTTTCGTCCACGAATTTTTCCACACCGTTGCACCGATTGAATTGAAATTGAAAACCTACCAGTATTTTAACAAAATGAAGCGCTGATTAGTTTTTGGTACATATCGGTCCACAAACATTAGTACTTTATTTCAGTACTTTTTTAGTTTTTTCTAAATATCTTGAAAATGACTTAACCAATTTTTTTATGACAGAATCGCTCGGGAGGTGCACCCAAGTGCCAAAGTATCTACTCTTATTAAACGAGCAAAAATTGTATATTTATTTGTAAATATATTTGTTTGTATATTTGTATCTTGGTTATATTTTGAAAACGACTGTACCGATATTGATGAAATTCACGGGTTAGGGGGTTTTTGGGGTGATAATTCGATCTGTCACGGTCTCATCTTCGACAAAATTGTTTTTGATGGGTTTTTTACTAATCAAATTAATTATTCTCAGGTAGACAAATCCCATTCTTAGGATTTTAAAAAAGTTTACTCTTTTTCTTTTGCACACAGGCAGACAATGGGTTGCCTTAATTCATTGTTCTAAAAGGCCTTGAAGAAATATTGTGATTGTGGATTTTAACATATTTTGTTCTCCATAAACGTTAGAAATATTAATAAACGTTTTATAATTGTTTTTATAAAGAACTTTATTTATTTAATAGAATAAAAATAATCAAGAATTTATTTAAAAATATATTTCGCTTACGCAGGTCTCAATTTTCTGAAAAAACAACACATTTTGATAGGTTTTATTTATTAACAATTGGATGAATAAAAATGAATCATATGGTTGAATCAAAACAGGTGCAGGAGGTGGGTGCAGTGGTGGGTGATCCGGGGGTAGGGCGAGGTTTCGGGGGTGGAGGTGAGGGGGGGGGGGGGGGTACAGTGGGCGAATATTATATATTTTTTAATTTTTTTTAATTTGAAAACGGCTCTCAATTTAAAATCGACCTTTTTATCAGAATTTTAAATTAATTTAAAAATAATATTAAAATAAAACTTTTAACTGAAGGAAGAAGTTACCGAGCATCGCTCGGTGCCTCCAGGAACTAGTTAGCTTAATATTTAAACCGGGAACCTTTGGACATGTATTATAAGTGAACAGATAGAAAATGTCACCTCAAAGAATATATTTCATTGTACAATTCAATAGCGACTGAATAGGATATTCAGTGAATGGTCATATTTTATATAATAATATAAACAACATATAAGGAGAGTAATACTTAAAACCTAGTTATTATTCTAAGTGTAATTTATTAACTGGGATTAAAAGTTTCAATTAACTGCACGGACTGGTGTTGGAATCATGAAGCGGCAAGTCCCTCTTTGGGAGTCAAACATTTAATAAGATACTTGATGAGGCATCTAAATTGTTTATTATAAAATAATTTTTGGACGAATATGGAGTTTTAGAGAAATATCATCTTTTTAACCGACTTTGAAAAAAGGAGGAGGTTATCAATTCAACGGAATGTCTGTTTTTTGTGTTTGTCCATTGATCAATATAACAAAAATATCTAAATAAATTACCAAATATAATTTAATTCACGTCATACTATTTGATAATACCAGTATCGAAGCCATTTTTCCTATAACGCCAGTAGTTCACAATAATAATGAATGAGCCCTTGGTTGACTAAGCTGAAGAAAAACTACGAGTAATATTCATTCATAGATAGATAGGCTTACCATATGTCTTTGTTTGACCGGGACTGTCCCGTTGATGGAATGGTTTAGATGTCTCGGTCAGTTTGTCATTTTGTCCCTGGGATTTTGTTATTGGAAAAAAATTAAGTTTTGCTTCGGTAAAGTTAATTGTGAACTAAATTTTAGTGGATTTCTCGACGCGATTAAAAATACAAACCAAAATTAAGGGGGAGGGGGTGTTAAAAATTAAAATTATAATATTTTCAAACTAAAAAAAAAAACAAGAAAAAAAATCAAATATACCTACTACTATAAAATGAACCTATAATAACGAAAATATTTTTTTTTCTGGGCCCAAAATTGGAGGGGGCGGTGTCAAAAAATGAAAATCTAGGCCCTTGGACCAAACTCAACCAAATTTTGTATACATTATCAGTGGGCCCCCAGAATACTAAAAATGCAAAAACAAACCGCCCAAAATGGGGAGGGGGCGGGAGGTCAAAAATGAAAATCCATACCCTTAGACCAAACTCAACCAAATTTTGTATACATAATCAGTGGGCCCCCCGTAGACTAAAAACGCAAAAACTAACCGCCCGAATGTGGGAAGGAGGGGGTTGTAGGGTCAAAAATGAAAATCTAGGTCCTTGGACCAAACTCAACCAGAAGTGTGTATGGTAAAGTCAAGTGGATGGCCACATCAGAACGTGCCAATTTATTTTATAGAAAAAATTTTGGACTAAGTATTTCTATTTTTCGATTTAGCCGTACGCTTTTTTTTGCCCTACACGATTTGCACTTACTCCCTATTTGAATTCATATTATTAATATTCTTCTTACAAATTAGACCCCTTTACAGTGTTTCATTCAAGATAAAAAAAAAATAGGAATATATTGCGAAAATGGGATTCTTGTAAGGACCCTGTATAAATCTTTTTTCGAGAAAAAAAAATACCACTCGAAAATTTAAGTGGAACGTTTTTTGTAAAGAGAAATTGTCCTCCCATTGATGCAAATAAATAAATACATAATATGTGGTCAGAGTTTTAGGATGGGAGAGGGTTGAGAGGGGAGGGGCTAGCAAGAGGCCCGTCAAAGTCTATAATAAATTTAAGAAATCGTAATTATTTAAATAAAAAATAAACTTTTCAAAAGTTATTAGTTTATTATATGAAATTATTAGTAGGCCGACTCTAACCTTACCTGGCTGCGATAGTTCATCTCACTAAATGGAATATTGGAGGAGAGCATAGCGAATCGTGGAATAATTATCACTTTTTACTTTAACTATTCTGTGATTTTATTTAAATGTTGAGGAACGATTTTTGATAAAAAAAAGAAATAATAATAATTTATTACACACGAAACATTGTAAAAAGTAATAAAAAAATAGTAAAATTTGAATAAATTCTATCAAGTTCAAAATAGGGGTGGAAATATGATTGGTAAAAAATAATTTATTTTGACTCAAGTGGTTGTAAAAAATAATCAAAAAATAGTAAAATTTGAATAAATTCTATCAAGGGGTGGAAATATGATTGGTAAAAAAAATAATTTATTTTGATTCAAGTAGTTGTAAAAAATAATCAAAAAAATAGTAAAATTTGAATAAATTCTATCAAGTTTAAAGTAGGAGTAGAAATATGATTGTTAAAAAATCATTTATTTTGACTCGAGAAATTGTAAAAAATAATTAAAAAATAGTAAAATTTGAATAAATTCTATCAAGTTTAAAGTAGGGGTGGAAATATGATTGATAAAAAAATAATTTGTTTTGACTCGAGAAGTTGTAAAAAATAATAAACAAATAGTAAAATTTGAATAAATTCTATCAAGTTGAAGATAGGGGTAGAAAAATGTTTTGTAAAAAAAATAATTTATTTTGACTAGACGTTGTAAAAAATAATAAAAAAAATAGTAAAATTTGAAGAAATAGAGGTGGAAATTTTTTTGATTAAATAAAAAAAAAAATATTTTGAAAAGGGTAAATATTAGGCCTAGAGAATGGATAGGGGTTGATTTGTAATGAATTGAGGGTGAGAATTTGAATAAACTCTGGAATGGTCTCGATGTTGCCTCCAAGAGAGACCAACATGGAATGAGCCGCCTGGCCAACGCGCTTCACTTATATTAGACATTAGATAGGGACAAGAGGAGGAATGGAGGGGGAAACTTTTTATCCAAATATTTTCACCAAACGGTTTAAGCTAGAAATATGAAACTTGGTACAAAGGTGACCTATATTAGCACCAACTTTTTTCAAAAAATTTCAGCTCTTTAGCTATACCGGTTCATAAACCAAATAAGATTTTTTACATTATTTATTTATCCCTAAAGTTTTGAAGCTACAAAGTCCAAACTTTAACAGTTATTTGTTTTGACAATACTTTGAATTTCGGCAGTAGAACTATCTTTCTACGACCTTCTATATTTTTATTTTATTATTATTATTATTATTGTTTAATATGTATTGAAATCCGGACAATAGTCAAAAATCATGCTTGAAAATAATTTTTCTCTATGTTCTAGATTACTAAACACAAAGGAAATTTAAAATTTTAGAATTAATGCATTTAGATTTCCTTAATAAGAGTGAGAATCTGTGTGAATTTCAACAAACACAATAAATCAAGGAAAAAGTGTGGTAGAAGTTTGTTCTGTAAAGAGTGAGCATCGAAAAAATTATATTTTACGAAAATTAATGATTTTTTTTTGAAAAAACTAGTGTGAATATCAAAATGAAATTTCAGATTTAGATTCTTTATATTTGAGATTAAAATCTGATTAGAATTTGATTGAAATCGAACCAAAAATTAAGGGGAAGTTCAAAAAATATCAATATAAGTGTTAGACTCTTTGATCTAGATCAAATTGAGTGACCAAAAAGTGTGTGCCGGGCGGGTAAAATATTTTCAAACAAAAATCGAAGAAAGCTGATATTTCTAAAAGAATAGTCTCATAATTAAAAAGAGTTATTATTAATTGCTAATGGGCCCAAAATTAAGAAGGGGGTTCTTTGGTATATAACTTTAAATTATTTTATTAAATATTAAATATAAGAGATGGGCCAGATGTATGGTAAGGTCATATCGATGGCCACATCAGTTTATTGACTTATATCATATCTTGTATATATCAATACAGAACAGTCTATCAAAATCTTCGGTATCATGAAAACTGCGCACTCTAGCGGGCTTTGATGAAAATACATATAGCGCATAATAGAAAATATCACATGTAAGTGGTTAATTTGAAATAGAGATTTGAGAGAAGCACATGCATTGGTGCTGGGCCAGCCCGGCCACCAAGATTTCATCCTTGCCTGCATGGCGGCGCTGAAATGTTTGATCTCAAAAACCTTTAAATTTTCAATAGGATTTTGACATGCTGTCCTGTATTGATATATACCTACAATATTTGCTTATATTTTGCATCCCTGTCCAGACGATGGGAACGCCTGTAGGGTATGCAATTTTTTTTTTTTTTTTTTTTTTTTTTTTTTTTTTTTTAACGTGTGAAAATGCATTTACGCAGACCAACTAATTGTTGGTACTGTGGGACTCGACTGTCCTAACATAAAGAAAAGAACAGTAATACCCACTAAAAACACACGTTTATTGCGCCTGAGGGGCAGGCGTCACCCTTTCATTGAAATCTTCCGCTGACCTTATCCGGTTCCTAAAGGTGTTCTGGGACGACGGACAAATTGTGTGGTTTTGTTGAACTTCCAAAACCCGGCGAGACCCCCTACCACAACTCTAGATGAAAGTATCTTCAATTCCCTCTTCAGCAGTATACCACTGCTAGTGAGATCTTTCGCGGATCTGGCGGACCAAACCCCTCGATAATTAAGGGTAATAGACCCGAATCTCACTGTTTCCACATTATATCGCCTCTTTATGCTCTCCTCAAGCTCCTTATACTTATCTGCCTTTGTTGCGTGAGCTTCATCAAGTTTGATGTGCTCACTAACAACTTGGGCGTCCAAGCAAAGGGCCGAGTCACCAAGAACAGCGATAAGGTCAGGTTTTCGTAGACCATGTGTAGTGGAAACAAAGTGAGGCTCTTCGTCTACTAAAGAGGATTTGGTCATTAGTGTTCGCTTGACGTAGGCCACTATGGCATCGTGGCGTTTAATACGCGATCTATGCGTACGGTGGCACTGCTGGAGTATGTGGTTTAGAGTCTCGACAGCAGCGCATCCACCACGACACGACCGATCTTTTGGTCGCCCCCTAGCCGTCCGCGATCTCGTAGGAAGGGCATTTATCCTTAGTTTCACCGAGTTCACAAAGTCCCTGCCACTAAGGAATCTGCTACCCTCGGTGATCCAGATATGTTGTTGAGGTACCCTCCCAGATTCACGAAGGCCTCTCCCATCGAACGATGCGTAGAGCAGCCTTGACCATCTAGCTTCCAGTTTTAACTTTGTATCTAGAGTCACCTCTCCATCCATGAGGCGCCGAGTCGCACGGTTTATTTCATCGCTCAGGAAATTCTGTGCGAAATCCCGCTCTGTTGTTGTTACCCCGGACATCATCTTCTTGAGTCTAAACACACGATGCATGGGCATTAACCATCTAACTGATGGAATGGATAGCCCGCCATCTTTAGCGCTGGCGTGGAAATACGCGTTCGGCGCATCGTGTGGCAGATCAAGCCATTTTCTGCAGGCACTCCTCACGATGACATCTATCTTCTTTAAGCGTCCAAGCGTTGAACTACCCAAGGTCAAAAGATGGTATAGACCTGGGAGAACCACAACCCGGAGCGCAAAGAGCCGTTGTTGAGGCTTAAGAGGAGCTTTAGTCAGAAGATTAATTGCTCCTTTCAGCTTGATGTCTGGCCTAGTTGTTGTTCGACCTTCCGGTGTAAAAGGAATGCCCAGATATTTGAACTCGTCTTCTCTTGTCAAAGATGGTAATTGTGCTCCATTACAGACAAATTTCTGGCGTGCATCTATGACCGACTTTTTTAAATTAGGTATGTTCTTCATACATAATGTGAAGGATTTTCCCCTGTTAATGCTAAGACCACATTTTAAGAGGAATTCCGACACAAAATCTAATGACGACTGGAGTCCCATTGGAGTTTGTGCAAATAATAACATGTCATCGGCGAACATTAGGGCATTGTATTCAATGTTACCTATGTGTGATCCGACTTGAGGTGGAATTCGCCGGATCATTCGGTCGATGACCATGTTAAAGATTAAGGGAGACAGAGGGTCCCCCTGTTTAACTCCGCACGTTGGATGGATTTCGTGCGAACTCCAGCCATCAAATGAGAGAGTAGTTGTGCTTCTCTCATAGGAATTCATTATGTAGTCGGTCATGCCTCCAGGGAGTCCCATTATTATGAGAGTCTCCCTGAGGGTTTTATGTGACACTGAGTCAAAGGCCTTAGAAATGTCAATTGAAGCCATTGACAGAGATTTGAACTTCTGGCGGTGAAATCTCAAGATCATGTCCAGATCGAAAGTGTTCAAAGCGCAGCCATCAACGGGTAGAAACGCTTTTTGCCTAGGGTCGAATTTAATATACTTTGTCACCCTTGAAGCTAGAATTTTATTAAAGGCCCGAGTCAAGACTGACTGGACCGTTATTGGCCTAAAGTCCGCCGGTAGAGTAGCATTGGACTTCTTTGGGATCAACGTAGTCTTGGACTGTAGCAAGCGTGTGGGCAATCTTCCACAAACCAGAAAGATGTTAAATAATCTGATTAAGATGGCCATCGGAATGGCTCTCACTTGCCTTGACGTGATCCCATCTGGTCCGGGGCTGGTGCTGGTAGCCGGGAAATTTTTAGCTATCTCTTTGGCGGTTATAGGCTCCCACAGTTGTTCATTGGTGGGGCGTGGTTTTTCCATTCCAGGAGACACCAGACTGCCACTTGTCATGGTGGTCTCCCAAAACTTCACCATCGCCTGCTGCTCAGGTGGTATAGCAGCAGATGTCTCATCCAAAAGTGACTTTATATATTTGCAAGGATTTTTGGTCCATGCAATTTGGGCCTTAGCGTATTCTGTTCGCCTGGACTTACGCCTCGAAAGGGGAACTGCAGGTTGTTTAGGGGGAGCGGGTCTTCTTGGTGCCTGTTCAATAGGAAAGATGGAATTGATATATTTATCTATTTCGATAAATAGACGTTCCTTTGTCCAGACAAATGTTTGATCTCAAAAACCTTTAAATTTTCAATAGGATTTTGACATGCTGTCCTGTATTGATATATACCTACAATATTTGCTTATATTTTGCATCCCTGTCCAGACGATGGGAACGCCTGTAGGGTATGCAACCAGAAGTGAAGCAGGGGAGTATGTCTGGCATGACTCCCCAAGAGGGAGGGAAGCCCTTTGGTATGAATTGGTGAGAATGAAAAAACAAAACTAAGTTTTTCTAATTTAATTCAAAGACAAAATTTAATCCAATAGATATATAGAGTAGAGCTTTTATTAGGTTTCCCTAATTAGTAGAAACTTTTTAGTTTAGTAAGAGCTGAGAAATAAATAAATCTAATTAAGTGTAAATGTAAATGTTTTAGGTAAAGGACTTTGAATGGAATTCCAAAGAAAAAGGCTGGGTTCTTTCATCGTACTTTTTTGGATTCGCCACCACACAACTGGTCGGTGGATGGCTAGCCTCAAGGATTGGAATGCGAAAAGTCATGTTGTGTTGTATTTTCTTACCAGCCATCGTCACTTTAGCCACCCCTTATTTTTCACGTTTCTCCATTGCTGCCATGATTGTTTCAAGAATTCTCAATGGATTCTTTGCAGTAAATATAGAAACATTTATATACCTATATACTATGTATATTTATTTCAGCTTCATAAACACACAAAACTTATTAGAAGAAAACAGATTCTAGCAAAATGGAGTTGTCATCGTTCAGATTAAGCTGACAAGTTTGTATCTCAAAATATAAAGGATAAAAAAGACGAGAATTGAATTTAATAATTAAAATTAATAAATGTAATTAGAGAGTAGCAGAGTTGTTGATTCATAAAGAGAAATCAAAGAGGTTGTCTTCTGCTAGATGCAAACAAATATATTTTGTTATGAGTCTAGCTTGTTATAACAACAAAATGAATTTTTATATATCTAATCGGGTAATTAAACCATAAAAATAATAGAAAAAATATTTCTAATCAAAAGACTGGTGATGAAATTCAAACCTCCGACACTATAGTCTCAAACAAATATGTATGTTTATTTGCATCTAGCAGGGGACAACCTCAATGATTTCTCTTTATAAAAGTAAAAGAATTTAGTCTAAATAATATGAAACGATTTTTATGTCCTTTGAATTAATCAATTCCATTTAAATCTAATTGAATAATTATTTGTTTCAATTTTTTTAGGGTCCTGTGTTTACTTGCAACTTTGCCTTTATATATCGATGGATTCCACCAGAAGAACGATCTCGAATTGTAAACCTTGCATTTGTGGGGGTTTATGCTGGAACACTTTCAATGCTCGCAGTCGGAGGAAGTATTGTAAATACTTTGGGCTGGGAATGGACCTTCTATATTCCAGGTAAACTATTACCTAATTTTCCAAAAGTTTTGAGTATCTTTAATTTATACTAATATAGCGTTTTTTAAGCTTTTCTTTTTGTAAGCCATCATTTATTGAAATGTTATTATAATATGTATTTATCTATTTTTTTTAATGAAATTAATGTGAGAAGGTGATACCAGAAGGTGCATCACCTAAAGGCCTGTATGGGATGGCCCCTCCATCGTGAAAAGAACAGAGTAGAAGGAAAGAAGCAGGCATCACGAGCCAAATCTCATATCTTATTAAGATATATACTATCCATATGTTTGTATTTGTATCCTCTACCAAAAGTTAATGCATTTATAAGGACATCAGGCTAAAGACATTATTGCAAATATGGACATGGGAAGGGAGTGTTGTTCGATGCCCAAATTATGTAAAATAATAAATATGTAAATTTTAATTTGAAAATAAAAATATTTTTGTTGAAAAAAGGAAAAAAAAGACATCAGGTTTTTCTACCAACCGTACATATTATAATAGTCTCCAAAATATTAGTTATTAAATATTGAATTTCGAGTCAGATTGCTTCAATCAAGTCACGAGGATTTTTTCTAAAAATAATTGTTAAGGGTCTGTCATGGGCTGTTTGCTTTCTTTAGATTTAGGAGTTCTCATGACACCTCATAAATAATTAATCACCACCATTTGGTCAACGTATATATACATTATATATTCAACAGCAAAAAATACCGGACTCTGGATAATTTTTGGATAAAATGAATAAAAACAATATTAAAAATATATTCATATTTTGATTATAAGTAGGTATAGCTAATTAAAGAAATTATTTCTAGAGCTAAAATGGCATTTTAATTTTTTTTTGGCTTAATGAATATGATATTTATTTAAAAAACAATAAATAATTCCGCAAAGCGATTGTTGATCTATAAAAATGAAAAAAAAACATAATTAATTTGAAAAATGTCACCTAATAGGTATCTCGTATTTCCCCCACGTGCTGTTTTAAAAGCTTTTATACGATGAACGTATAAAGAGACAAAGAATAAATGATCGATTTTCATTAATTTAATATTTTATTATCAATATAATATTAAGTTTCCGTGAACTCGAAAGATTTAACATTTTAAATTATACAATATATTTTGGTTGGGTTATTTTATGAGAAAATTTATTTCAATTCATTTTAACAAAAAAAATTAAAAAAAATATCAAGTGGCCGGTATATTTTGCTGTTGAGTGTTTACCAGTGGCGGTTGGTGACTTTTCAACCTGGGAATGCTCTTCAAAAAAGTACACTTTATTTTTTGTAATTTTATTTTAGTTTTCGGGTTTTTTTTTTTTGAAAATTTCATCGAATACGGCATCATTTTCGTTATTTTTAAAATTTAACATTAGATTTTTTAAAAATATATTTTAGGACCTTCGCCCCAAACGGGGACTTACTGCTTTGTGTGAGTGAGGCTTGGAGTCAGAAATTAAATCTTGTGACGAAATCCAGTCCCTGAGATGGAAATCGACCATCTTCCACAAAGAATCAGCCTGTCCTTAAAGAAAATCTTAAGTTTCTCCTAATTCTATTACTATACGCAAATAATGACTTCTCTATAGCGCAATTATTATTTCCGATCTTATATATTGAGTTTTTAGAAATGGATTAGTCCAAAAGTTCTCGAATCATCTTTATTTATTCCTTTTTTGTATTATTACTATTTTAATAGCCCCGCAGTCCCAAAACTCGTCTATTCTTGTCTTTGACATGCCTGAACTGGAAGATATACCAGGCAGGGACTTCAAACCTTCTAACCCCACCCTTTTCGGAAAAATTATTCATTTTAATCTGCCCTTGAAACTATGCAACAATTTTATTTCATTTTGAGAACCAATATACTTTCCAATACAAAAAATGTTTTCTATAGAAATATTTGAAATTATAGATAATAATTTGAAAATTTAAAGATTCTCCTGAAAGAGTTGACCTTATATATCTAGTTATGAAAATACTCTAAATGTTTGAAATTCTACGGATGCACCGCATCCACACCATCCATGGACCGCAGGCCACTGCTGTTTACAACTTAGCTCGTTAGGCATCCTAATTGAGTAGTTTTTCCTATACAATGCGAAGAATACCATATAGATAAAAACCAAAAGTGACGTTGAAAATAAATTTTTTATCCACACTAAATTTCGAATCTTTCATAAAAAATATGATAATATATTTCTTGGAAAAGATTTAAATAATTTGTTTTTTCTTTTGAAGGTGTTTTAAGTTTAATGTGGTGTGTACTATGGATTTTATTTTCATCCGATGACTATGAAAATGATAAATTTATTTCTGCTCAAGAGGTCGAATATCTGCGAAAAACTGTTGGGAAAGTTGTTGGAGGAAAGGTAAAAGAATTATAAAAAAATTAAATGTGATTTGATTATAAACAAAATTAATATTTTTTGATATTTTATTAATCTTAAATAAATTTTATCCAGGAAATCAAGCATCCATGGAAATCGTTCTTTACCTCTAAAGCTTGTTGGGCTATTTTTGTTTCGCATTTTCTTTGCAATTGGATTTTCTATAATATGTATACGCAATATCCGAGTTTTCTAAAAGGTATCTTTCTATATATTATGTAGCAAATGACTTCAAGTACTTAACTGATAACAAGGATTTAACTTTTAGAAACATTACAGTTCGACATTGAAGCAGCTGGGGTTATATCTGCTTTGCCAAATGTATCCATGTTATTTTTATCTACGCTTACTGCTTTTTTCTCTGATTATGTCATTTCAAAAAAAATGGTCGCTGCTGCTAAGGTAAATGGAAATTGGAAAGAAATAGCTATTCTATTCGATAAAATAAAACGATCTACTGTGGAAAGAACTATTTCAAAAAAAAATAAATAAATAAAAACCCCATTTGTAGCAGAAAGATGAAAGACTGTGTAAAAGATTTGTTTGCATTTTTAAAGGATCCTTTTAATATAACTATATAATATCTATTTTAATGCAAATTAATAAATGCGGGAAAAGTGAAAACTTTTCTAAGACTCCGTACTTTTCCTCAATTTTGCTCTTATCAAAAATAAATTTCACCTGAAACCCCCTAGAATGCCCATTTTTAATGAGATAAACTCAGCTGAATGCACGAGGTTTCGACACCTAGTTTTGGAGTCATTTTCATGTGCTGGTGAAGTCTACCAATCGACCGAGAACTTAGTGAGGTTATTATTTTTCTACAGTCTAAGTGGTTTCAGCCGAAAATTGAATTTTATTTATTAATATCTAAGTAGCTAGTAAATTTTTAGGGAACTTTAAAATATATTATAATCATTCCAGGTGTGTATGGTTTTAGAATTTTTTTTTTTTTGCTAATCTATTCACACTTGCATATTTTAAACATAAAGAGAAATAAATAGGTTATCCTCTGTCTGATGCAAATATACATGTACACCTATATATCAAATAGGTATATATATATATATATATATATATATGTATAAATATATGTATGTCTTCTTCTTCTTACGCTTCTCTACGCTTCTCCGTTCTCAATTTCCACGTTTCACGGCCCCAGACATCCACAATCTCGGGATTTTTGGAACTCATAGCCTCGTTCACTTCGTCCATACCGGAGCGCCTGGTTCGACCTCTTTTTTGTCTTTCAGGGGGGATCCATTCTAGAGCCTGTTTTGTGATTCGTTTTTCGTTCATCCTTTTTACGTTTCCAAACCAAACTAATTGTTTGTTTTTTTATGGATTTCGTCAATAAGATCCCCGTCCATGTTCATTCTTTTTCTTATTTCTTCGTTTCGAACTCTATCAGTTCTCGTCAAACCAAAACTTTTTATTAGGAAATCGATTTCAGTGGCTAAAAGTCAGCCTCGGTTTCTAACTCCGATATCACATACCTCTTCCCCATAGATAGTAACTCTACGAACGAGACTGGTATAAATTTTCATTTTTGTGGATCTCCTAATCGTTTTGTCCCATAAAACTGAGTGCAAGTCCTTTGTTATCTTTCTACCCTTTATAATCCGTTCGTTTACTTCCATGCTGCTATTTCCATCTTTATTAAATATTACTCCCAAATATTTTTATTTTTCACCCCCCTATAACTTTTTCCCTTCCTCCAATATTAGGTCCGATATCATACTATTTCCGACAGACAAATATTCAGATTTTTTACAATTTATTTTTAAGCCCCCCTGGTTAAAAGCCTCATTTAGTTTTCTCACAATGTAGTCAAGATCCATTTCATCATTTACAATAACCAGGTGGTCGTCCGCAAAAAATAGCGTAGAAATCATACTTTCTCCGATTTGTATTCCCATGCTGTTGCACTTTCTTGACCACCAGTGAATATATGTTTCTTATATATGTGTGTATGTTTATTTGCATCAAGCAGAGGACAGCCTCTTTGTTTCTCTTTATGATTCAACAACTCTGCTACTCTAAATTACTAAAACTTTTTATTATATTTTAAAGTACCCAAAAATTTAATTATGTTGAAAAAACCATTATATATTATAAGAGTCAAGTGAAGGCGGATTAAATATTAATGATAATGGTTTTAAAAATATTTAATAAGTGTGATTTATTTTACAGGTTCGCAAAATTGCAATGTTTGTCAGTTCCATCATACAAATGTTTTGTTATGGCTCTATTATGTTTATAGAAAACCCAGCAGGTAAATACTAATACAAGATACCATAATATACGTTATTGTAAAAAACAAATAAAACGAACCTATGAGCCATTTGTATTTATCATTATTTACAATTCGTAGATTCCCATGACTTCTAGAGAATAGAACTTTCGTCCCGTTTCTATAATCTACAATCCTTCAAAACCCACTAATACTTTAGAACTTGATCCCATATTTTCATGTTCTTCCTTGTATAACGTGAGATTTAATTCGTATACGAGTTACATCGCCCATGCTTCCTTTGATTAATTAAAACAAAGCAACAAAATTAAATTATCGATTTTATTTATCGTAATTAATCATTTATTCTTTTTAGCCATTGTAAGTTGCATATCGGTTGCTCTAACAAGTCATACATTAATGTTTTTCACCTGCCAAGTAAACTGGCTGGACATCGCTCCGCCTCACAGCAGTGTACTTTTTGGTATTTCTAACACGATGGCCATTATCGCTGGATCAATCAGTCCAACTGTCACGGGATACATTGTAACCGAAAAGGTACTTTTGTTTAAATTATACTTTTATTATGATTAATTATACAGTTGGGGAGTCGGGTTAGCCGAGCCTGCTAACGCGCTGGCCCAGCTTCGGCATCGATCGATTATAACGATGTTGGAGCGGAAGGCCGGGGTTTGATCCTGGCTGGCAAATAAAAATTTCTACCGGCTAAAAACTAGGCTCCCTCACTAATCCTACTAATACTTTACTTATGTGCTGTCTAAATGGGCTTTGTTCCTGGTGACAATCAATAAATAAAAAAAACTATACAGTTGAGTTCCACTTATCTGAACTACAAAGTTATGTTCGAGAATCAGATAACCACGAATAAGGGAAAATCAGAAACAATTATAGTATTATTTGAAGTGAAAATTTATGGTTTTATTACTTTCTAATCAATATTTTTTTATATTAATAAATGAATTATTCTAATAAAAAAATCAATATAGATTGCAATAGTGAAAACCGCGTTTTGATATCTCAAATACTTTTTGATTTATTAAACTTTAAAAAATTTTATTTCATGAATGGATTTCCTTGTCTTTAATTAATATTTTTCTATTTGTTTTTTTAATAGTTTTGTGGTTCCAATAAAAATTCCTTTGTCTCTTTAAATATTCAAACTCTATGTATAAAAAAAAGCGATAAAATCATTAATTTATACGAATAACCATAATATAATAAGCCATAAAGGTTTTTGTGTATTAATAATTCTGGGAATTTATCCAAAACAATATCAAACCAAGAAAAACATAAGCATAGAGCATTATTGTTTTAGCTAAATCACCTGAACGGCTTAAGTTAATGAAAAGAAATTTGGCACACATGTTTGTATTTATCCAAACCAAATTTCAATTATCTAGATACAACACTTCGTGTAGTTTCGTTGGATTGAGATTAAGAGGTGATTTGATTTTGGTTGAAATTGAACCCAAAATTAAGAGTAAGGGGGGGGGGGGGATTAAAATTATAAGATTTTCAAACTAAAGAAACAAGAAAAATGAAATATAAAATGAACTTAAATGACAAAAAGATTATAGTCTTTAAGTGCAAAAACTAACCGTCCATATATAGATTTCTGGGACCACTAATTATGTATACAATACTTGGTTGTGTTTGGTCCAAAGAGCTAGATTTTCATTTTTTGACCTCTACCCCAATTTTGGGCGGTTAGTTTTTGAATTTTTAGTCTTCTGGAAGCCCAATGATTATGTATACAAAATTTGGTTGAGTTTGGTTCAAGGGCCTAGATTTTCATATTTGACCCTCCCCTAAATTATTATAAATAATTTTATTAAATATTAAATATAAGAGAATGCCAGGCGTATGGTAAAGTCATGTGGATGGCCACATCAGTTTATTTAAATTAATTATGTATCAATGTTTAGAAAATTTTCTGGTAACGACTATTTGCAGGCAGATTGAAAATCAAATTTAGGGAAAGAAATATTAATTCTAAATAAGCATCGTTATAAATTAACAAAATAATATTATAACGTGTATTCCACATAGTTATAAATTAAAACCACCGTGTATATTACCTGTTTCATGTTGAAAATAAATAATTAAATTTCTAAATTTGTAAATGAAACTGAAACGCTAAAATAAAGATACTCATGGGTCCTACTATATTCTCTTGTAAAATTCAATTTAAAAATTGTTTACTAATGTTCTCTTTTTGTTTCTTTTAGCTTTTATCACAATGGAGAATAATTTTTATTATCTTGGCGTCAATGAATTTGTTCACATCGATTTTTTACCCTGCTCTATCATCTGCAGAGATCCAACCCTGGTCAATACAACAGAAATGAAAACCTTCCTGAAAATAGCCAATTATTTTCAAACTGAGATTAATTATCTAATTTAGATATGTTTTAAATAATTATTAAATAATAAAAATGAAAAGTTTTATATAATCTTATTATAAGTACTTGTAATAAAATAACAAATGTATTAAATCTAATTCTTACACTTTGTCTGGCTACTATTATTTTTAAGAAATGTATCTAATAGTTAACAAAAGAAAGTGAAATTCCATGACTTGGCCTAAGTCAAGACTGGCCAATTTAAATCGCATAACGGGCCGCATTGACGACCTAAAGATTTCCAAGGGCCGCACATAAATAAGAATAATTTTAATTTCTTTAAATATTTTTTTCGTGATATGGCTTTACAACGCATTTCGTATTGGTGGTTTTTATTGTAAGTCAATGTAAAGGTACACTGAAAGTGTTCAATCAGTATAAATGTAAAAAAAAACAATTCTACAACCAGATATGAAAAGAAAAATGAAATGACTAAGAACAAAATGTATGGTAATATTTTTTTATTTTTTATTTTATTTTCGTGATATTGAAAAACACAAGGTTTAAATATTGAACGCCTAATGATGCAACCCACAATTCAGAGCGTTCGTATGAATGCATAACCTAGAACATACAGGCGAACCTCTTTCTTTTTAATCCCCCCTCCCTTCCCCTCTATTTGGTCACTATCAATTTCATATAGTGAGTCATTTTCACAAGGTAAATAATTTTAACTGAGGGGTGAACCGCGACCTAATATAGTGTACACCTACTTCCACTTCCAGTTTCATTTCCAAGTAGAAGACATTAAATTGAAAGTTTTTTTGACGAGAGTAGCAGAATTTTTATATATTGAAGGAGACATTAGATGAAGGGGCATTATCTAATGAATTCCAAAATAATTACATATAATAAGATTGGAGTAATTTATGGATACGGGATGATAAGTGAATTAAGTGGATATCGATGAAGCAGTCAAAAAAAAGAAGAAGATAATTTACACTATATTTTTATTCATAAAACCGACGTTTCAGAGGCTATTCCCTCCTTCTTCAGGGTTTTAAAAAGTCAGTGAAGGAAATCCAATGCGACATTCCCCTCTTGTTTCCTCTTTCAGTGGCACTAACAATGATATATTATATTTCATTCTCACCAGAATTATAATGTAGTAATCCGAAACGTCGGTTTTATTAATAAAAAGATAGTGTAAATTATCTTCTTTTTTTGGACTGCCTCATCGATATCCACTTAATTACATATAATTCCAAAAACGGTGTACACCTAATTCCAATCGCAGTTCAGCCCCCTGTTTTAACTATCAAAATTATTAGTCAAGTCACATACACCGAACAATATTTCGAGTCTTATTTTAAAATAACAAACAAATATCAATGGCTATTTCTTTCAGTGTAATTTTTCCATTTCATTTCGCCTATTTCTAATTCAATTTCTCTCGTTGAAGTTTATTATTATTATTATTATTTATATTCTTTGTTCAATTATAGGGTACGCTATTTCTTTTAATTAATTTAATGCGATTTAAAATACATTCTGAAATACCCGATTTAAAAATAAATAAATAAATAAACACAAATCGTACGTCATATATGACCGCGGACGTAAGGATACACACCGAAGGCCGCGGGTTGGCCAGCCCTGGCTTAAGGCATACACGAAAAGCTCGTATTTATAATATCTTTAAGGCAATATCTATAAATTAATTAATTAATGTAACCTTAAGTATAAATAAAAATTATTACGAATATATATAATTTAAAAAAAAATCCTGAATTAAATTATTTCCTACACTGTGTCATTGTTAATAAAAATAGTTAAAATAAAAATATGATCTATTAACATAAAGAAAAACTTGAATTAGAAAAGTTAGGTTTGGGAGTTACACTTCAAACGTGTCTATACATACACCTTTTTTTGTTTTAGCTAAATGACGACAAGTAGTACAAACAATAAGTTGTAACCAGATATTTATTTATCATATAACATGTATTATTCCTCGCCATTAAATCTGCGAAAGAGTCAAAACAACAGACACCGAAGCTATTTAAAATATCTAAACGTAAATTTTTGAAACCCTTGTTGTTTAATTGGCCATTCTTCTATTAAAGCCATCATTGTTAATTTTACATCAGAATTAATTGATGATAGGTTCTAGAGAAAACATAACAATTTAGTACCAGGGATTTAGGGCGTGATTTAATAAAATAAACTTAATTTATTCTATAAAACAAATCGTTGAATTATTCCTACTAAATATAACTTTTTCAAGCAATTAAACTTTATAGTAAATTATTTGCTAGCTACTTTATGTTTCAGACCATTTTTCTTAAAAATATTTGAGAATATTCCCCATTTAAAAAAAATATTTGCTTTATTGTTATAATTTTTAATTAAATATCCTACAATTCCATGTATTCTATTGATCAAGAAAAGATTACAAATTATGGAGTACTTGAGACAAGTGGAGCACCTATTTAATAGGCATATAAAACTAATAAATCTAGAGAAGGATTTTAAGAAAATGAAGACATTAATAAACAACGAATATTCTATTAAAATGTTTTTAATATTTACAAAATCAATTTATCTTAAAACTAATTTTAAATAAAGTTTAAATTAATCTAAACCTAGTTTTTTGTATCATGAAATAAATTTATTTATTTTTTTAAAGACATCGTAACCAAATAGCATTATAAATTAGTCTTGCATTTTCCTTTACAATGCAAAATGATTCCCAATATCTTCTATTTCATAGATGATCACCCGAATTATTTTTCATTAAGTTAAAGAATTAGTTTTGTTATATAAGACGAAAGAGTGCATTTCATAGACCCTATTTCCAAAATCCCCTTTTGGTATAATTTAGAGAAAAAACACCATTTTTGTTTCTTTGTTTAACTACTTGGCACTGATTGGAATTGAACAATTCGGATTTGTCTGAATCTAGACTAGACAGAACCCCGATGGAGATCGTTAATAGGGAAGGATTTTTCGTTCGTTATTTTTCTGTTAAAATCGAGGATCGTAGGGCGTGGCATCGAAGCCTACATAGCGATTGTTCTTTTTATGGACAAATCCTCCCTCAGGTGATGTATTGTAGTAAATGACTCGACGGATCCCGAATGGATCGACATAGCCGAAGCTACCCGAGCGTCGCACGTCTCCGCTGTTCTCTTCTTCGTGGTATTGACGAGGAAGATAGTACCTAGCAGAAAAATTCGCAGTTAATAAAACGTAACAAGCTGCATTATTATCACGACCTTAGTGTATTTTAAAATGATGATTGAAAAAATGAAGAAATAAAACCATCCAAAAGCTGAAAAATATATACATTGGGATGAAAATGTTTATTTACATTTAATGATTAATGATACCCGTAAAGATACAACGGAGCAAAGAGTATGAAGAGTCGAGTCAGGTCAAAAAAAATGTCGGTTCTTTTATAATATAAATGAAGGTTTTAGTGTTTACTTTTCTTTCTTGAAATTCAAATAATATGAAGCTTCAGAGAAACTGAAAAAGAAGATGATTTTAATTATTTAGATATTAAATCATGATACGACTTAGTTTACACTCAAACTTCTGATCCTCAATGGAATTCATTGGTTGTTGAATTTTGTTTAATAGCTATATTTCTATAATAGATGTGATTATTCAAGTGTAAACACTGTCCTTAATCTACTTTGTATAAAATGAATTAGAATTGTAGTCGTGGTATAATCAAAGTCTGTAACAATCATAATTTAAAATGATTTTTTTTTTACAAGAGTACCATTAAAAAAAAAGAAAAAAATTCCAATGAATTTAGAAAAAGAAAATAAAAATTTAAAGCACTCAAAGAAGTGGCAAGTAAGTAGAGTTTCATTCACGAAGCTTGAAAAGGAAGATCATTCAAAGGCTAGAAATAATGAATTTTCATTCAATTTAAAACTGATGAGAATAGTAATTCATTGCTGGTAGAAGCAAAGAGCTAAAACATTCATTTTATCCCACATTATATAGAATGGACCTTTAATTAACTATTTGAAATTGCAATAATAATTCTATTATTTGTACAATTTAGATAATCCATTTTTATACTGCCTGAAGAAATAATGAATATGGATAGATTCATATTTTGAAGTAAAGACACAATTCCCCAATAAAAAAATTCACACCTTAAAAATCAACTCATTCAAAAATTCTTAAGTAGGTAATAAATAAAAAATGAAAATCTAAAAGCCAGAAGGATTGATTTTATACATCTAAAATTTTTTTTTTTGATTGGGCCATTGACTGACCATTCCTACAGCTAAGGCTCAGGTTATCGGCGCCTCCCAGAAACCAGCGCAGCGTCCAGGGGCTCTGCATCCCTTAGGGCCGGTTGTATGTCGCAAAGTAAATGCTTTTTACCACTAACACAGGGTAGATGGTAAATGGAGGGACTGGGATGGCTAATCAGATCTCAGGCACTGTCAGTGCACTGTTAGTGCCTGGCATCTGATTGGCCATCCCAATCCTTCCATTTACCATCTACCCTGTGTTAGTGGTAAAAAACATCTACTTTGTGACATACAACCGGCCCTTAGTCCCTGTCTAGGCCCGCCTCTGGGGCCTATTATGGTGCATGCTGAGAGATGGTAAGCTCTTGCTTAGTGTCAAGCTTATATATATTTCTAAGGCAGCCAAAATACTTAGTACGGAATCAAATTGATAGAGTGCGATTTAAATGTATAAACAGATAGCTATTTTCGAGGGGTGAACCGCGATTGGAATTAGGTGTACACCGTCTTTGGAATTATGTGGAATTATTTTGGAATTCATTAGATAATGCCCCTTTATCTATTGTCTTCTAATTGTAAATGAAAGTGGAAGTAGGTGTACACGATATTAGGTCGCGGTTCACCCCTCGGCTATTTTCTTTAGTTTGTCGCTTCATTCAAATGCACTGGTTTGATTAATTTAGTTTAGTCACTGGGCTTGATTTAAAAAAAAAACAATTTTTTTTTTATTTTCATACTGTGCGTTTGAAAAAATAAAATATTTAAGACGATCAAATTGACCACCAAATTATGAACATGAAAATTGAAGTATTATACTTTCTTATGGCGTATTCGACTTATTGAAACTTTAAAAATAAAATTTAAATTTCAAATAAACATGCTCAATTCACTTGACTGTAGTGACAGAGTCTATTAAGTCGAATACGCTATATCTAAATGTATGAATCTTAGACGAACTTTAAAATAAATTAACCCGTTAACTTTAAGACAAAATACAGCAACTTTTTTTTTCTACATGGAAAAATGTCAATCGATCTTTCTGGCTTTAGTGATAACAAAAAAGAAACCCCAAGAAATTCATCACATTTCATGCAATTGTTTTTCAAAGTTCACAAATATAAATACCAAACCATGGTTGATAGAATATAAATTAAATTTTCGTTGAAAAGTCGATGCAAAAAGAGAATACTTCACACTTCTTGTCCATGCTCAAGGAAAAGATAGAAAAGTGAAACGGTATCCATGCTCCAGCTGAGAGATGTGCTTATCAATCACTCACCTGCTTCTGTGTCTGATTGTCTGTCCGTCTTTTAGTCTTAGGGTATAAGTAGGTTTTTCTTCTTCGATTCTGGAGGGAGAATCTGGAAAATTATAATAAGGTTCTTTCTATTTATATTCGAGTCAAGACGAATATTCTAGGCAAAGTCATTGTCAAGGATTGGTCTATATTGCTATTCTTAATTATGTAAATTTATTTTTTATCAATTTGTTATTTCTAGTTATATTTTTAATCAAGATAGATCTTTAAAAACATAATCAAAATTTAAAGAAATATTTATCTAGATCTATTTGAAGAAAATAAAAATGTTTGAAGATTAAAGAAAAATATTGGAAATGGCGTTTGAAATTGTTAGATTTAAATGAACAAAGAAAATCACAAAAGCTTGGCAACTACTGAATACGAGGTTTTATGGATAATTTTTATTATAGGTCCGAAGGGTTGAATTCACCCCTTCGGTAATCGAACCCGAATGCCAAAAAGGCAACCCGGGCCATTGAACTCTGATGCGAACCAGTCAGACATATATTTCACGTGTAAAAAAATTGTTTTATATTCAATAATTACGCATAATGATTGCTGGTTCGTCAGCGTGGTCAAGCCAATGGCCCAGATCGCATTCTTGGCATTAGAGTTAAATTCCCGAGGGCGTGAATTCATACATTCGAACATTTAATAAATACGAGCTATTCGGCACACCCTCGAAGTTCGGCCCTCCGGGCTACTGACCTGGTGGGCGGCGTCTCGGTCCAAAAATTTTATCCTCTTAAAAAACCAGACTCCAAATGTATACCTGTAAACTCCCGAAAATACATAGCCTCCTATTCGTCCTGCCACAGCTACAGAAATAAGGCTCTAGATATGAATCTGGAAGTATTTTTTTCTCTATAATCTACAGAATTGTGATATTTTTTGTGTGAAATAGATTTATCTAAATAAGTGGGATCGTGTGAGGAGGAGAATAATATTATATTATTTTTTTAAAATTTGGGATCGATAACCGATATAAGGATCCAAATATTTAAAAGAGATCTGGTGTTGTTTGTATGACAGACTGCTCCCTCCAGTATTGCCTGCGTGTCTTAAGTCGTTCAATTTTGTAAAAATCAAAAAATAAGAATAACAAAATTTGTGGTGAGGGTGGGGGGAGGAATAATTATCAATATATTTAATGTTTCTTAATTTAAAATCAATTGGAGTCTTTGATTTCGAAATTCGAGTTCAAATTACAATTATATTTCAAATTTGCCGCAAATATTCCACAAATATACCGACGGCATCAGCGGTCCCTGTCGGCAGCATTCTCTGAGCGTTCCTGCAAATTAATCTAGGCTATTATATATAGTATATTCATAACACCTCAGATTCATTATTTGACAATCTTTTCGGATTTTTTTTTTTTTTTAATAAATCTTACCTTTTCTACTATTGTCAATTTGAAGTTATATATTAATAGAACAAGAAATAAATTTTACTAACTCTCGCTAGGTCGGTGGTGGGAAATATTTTTCTTTTTATTTAATTTTTTAAAATTGAAACCATTATAGAGCATTTATTGCTAAGGTAAAGAAATAATTTATTTCGATGCAAGAATGAAGAATTAAATAAATGTCACTAATTTAGAATTTTTATCATTCTAAAAATTAAAACTAAAACTAATTGATTTTTTTTTTCATTTTGGCAGAAACATAAATTGAAAAAATTGAATCCTAGAATTATTTTCCTTGAAGTTTTTAAAAAAATAATGTGAAACGAGGTTAAAATAAATACATACAAAACAGAATTGTTATTTACGACATGAATATATAGGTATATAGCTGATTTCTATTTGACAACTAACGGACCACTCTGATAACAAACTGTTCCAACTGTTATGGGTTTACTGTGCAAAGTTTCTCCTTATTATTTCGAAATATAATTTAAATATTTATAATAAAATTATTCTCAAATTCTCATCTTTTACAAATACTATACGTAGTTCAAATGATTCCATCATACACCCATCCCTTGATTTAAATGTAAGATGTGAATTGAAACCGTGTAATAATATATTAAAATTATTATAAATAATGATAAATTTAATGGCATTTGTGTAACGCATGTGTTCATTGAAGTAAAACAATCGAAATAAAACTTTTTTATATTTAAAAACAATATAAAAGAAAAATAATGTAAATTGGGTACCGAGTAAATTGAGGATGGGTGATTTTTTTAAAGCTAAATTTGAGGTCTCAAGATAAAATAAAATAAACAAACACGAGGACAGTTCAGCAGCGCTTTCGATAAATTTCAAACATTTTAGCTATTCTAAAATAAAATACAAATGTTCCATTCTGGGTTAACATGGCTGTTTATTTAGTCAAATAAAAAGCTTTTATTTTTATCGAGTGTTTAATGTTAACTCATGCAGTTTGATATTTCTTTTATTTAGAAATTTTAACTGACATTTTGGCTATTGGTTATAGCCATCTACGGAGCTAATACAATAAATACAATGAGATTAGTCTTATTCATGTAACCACATCAATACAATTAATTAATTAGTGTCATCTACTTAGTGATGATAAAAGAAATATCAAAAGCTGCATGAGTTTTCATTAAACCCTTGATAAAAATAAAAAATCAGCTATAAAAATTCCTTAAACAACCAAAAACCTTCTATAATCATCCAATAAATTGTAAACAAATATAAAAATATATAAGTTTTAGTTTTTAATCAGAAGAGGACGTGAAAATAAACAATATGACATTGATAAAAAACACAAAACAAAAATAAATAAATAAACAAAAAAGATTAACCTTCCGTAGGGCGCAATGTTATGACCGCTGTGTTCGGGCGCAATGTGCTTGATCGGTACACTTTCAAAAATATAATAAACACCTAAGTAAGTTCATTTATACAACTGCTAAGTGATGAATACCATTATTAAGGGTGTCAAAAGATGATAAAATATTATTTTTTAAAAAATAGGGAAATTTTGCGGAAAATTTTGAAAAAAATGGAAGGAACAAAAAAATTATTACATGTTCGGCCGGGTAGACAAGAGTAATAAATCAAGTTATTGTCGCAAAATTATTTAAAACTTTTACATTGTTTTCTCTAGAAGGGAAAGTATTTCGAAAGTACATAACTTCAAAATGTTAAAATTTCTGGCACAAATAGCTTCTCTGATCAAAACTTGAACAATTTTCGGTAGTGGAGGTCAAAGACAAAATAAATGTCAATGTTGCATAGAGAACCTCAAAGGAGGAAACTAATAAGAACACCAGGTGACAACGCCGTTTTACGACGGGGTCAGGTGACAAACAGTCCGCGATTAGCCTGACAGATCAAACGAGCCCGATGGAAGGTTAAAGACGAAATATTTTAATGTTACGATAAACAAAATTAATGCACTATTTGAGAAAAACCTAAAATAAAAAGCATGCCATAAAATTAGAAAACTGAGTTGATGAAAGTAAACATAGTAATGTAGGAATCGATTTTCTGCTTTTTTTTCAATTAGAAATGTAATTTAATTTTCAATGTTAATCGGTTCGTGGCTTATGAAAGACTAATTAGCGAAGAAGAAGACCACGCCTTTTTATAATTAATCGAGCGCGATCTAGGGAAAATTATCAACCAATCACCTTAATTACCAATTAAATCGACGGCTATAAAAGAAGCGAAGCCGTAATTAGCGAGTCAGTTGCAATTCAGCCCTCACTGTGTGAAGAGCTGTTTTACGCTCTCCAAGAGTTCGCCTGTCGACTTTGGAACGATTAAAGGAACAAAGCTGTACGAAATCTTGTAACCACGAAGAAGTAATAAATTTCGGGCCTTGTGCCATTTATTTTGTTGAAAGCATATTTCACTGCCTCCCGGGCAACTTCTTATTTTTAAAAAGCATTTTTCACAAGCCTCCGGGCAAATTCTTATTTTGGGAAAGCAAATTTCACGGCTTTACGCCACCAAGAGAGGTTTTCACCTCTGAAGAAACTCGACGACACCGGAGCTCCACCGATATCTTTCCATCAAGCCTTTCGAGTCAAAAACTCATCTTCATCCATCATCGGGGTTATTCCCTATAAATTTGGGGGCTCGGCCGCGGATTCGTTAAAGGCTTTATCGGACGGAGCTGGACCATCTCGGTTCGGACCCGAGGAGGTTTGTCTCGACTCGCCTCGAGGCACCGACCGTTTTTGCGCGGGCAAACACATTTACCGCGCGCCCGGCAGCCAAGCGACGAGCGAAGGCAGGCGACGTAGCAGGCAGCAGCAGCGGCCATCGACTGAAGTGATCGAACGAAGGCCAGACAACACGACGACGGCAGCGCCACTCGCGGATAACAGCTGAACCAGCCACCCATAGGAGTAGCAACAGGAATACGACAGAAGAATTAACTAACGAGGTAAGAGCCGACAATCCCACTACACACCTACACACCTATCCCTCTTATCAGTTATAAGACCACTATACAGTCATGGAACACAGTCCAATCAATTTTAGGGACGTAGAACCACTAATAAAAAATTCAACGGAACAGACAGTTATTCAATAGAAAGATGGGTGCAGGACATAGAATCCGAAGCAAGTATTCAAAGTTGGAGTAACTTGCAACTATTTACCTTTGGCAGACGGCTAATAACTGGACTAGCTAGGCTATTCGTAGAAAGTGAAAGAAACATTAATACGTGGGATAAGTTAAAAGAGGCCTTGTTGGAAGAATTCTCATTGCAAGTTAGCAGCGCGGATATTCATAAACAGCTAGCCAGAAGAAAATTGCAAAAGGGTGAGCATGTTTATGAATACTTTCTTGTTATGAAAGAGATAGCCAATAGGGGCAACCTAGAAGACAAGGCAGTAATAGAGTATATACTGGACGGTATACAAGACATTAGTCCTAATAAAGTAATACTTTACGGGGCAAAAACATTAAAAGAATTTAAAGAAAAGTTAAAATTGTATTCAGAAATCACCTTCAAGTCAACAAACATAGCAAATCATGCATGCAATAGACAGCCAGTTAGCAGTAAGGGTGGAAACGAAAACCTAATCACCAAAGAAGACCCACCCATGAACATAGTTACAGTAAATAGTCAAAAAACGAAATCCAATCACAAGATCATTTCAATAAGCAACCACAAGATTAACGCCTTAGTAGATACCGGTGCAGGCTTATCGCTCATGAGCGAAGACATCCACAAACAGCTAGGTTCACCACAATTAACAGATTCAAATATTATTCTGAATGGGTTTGCATTTTCACGAACCGGAAGTAAAGGATATTTTAAAACGACCATACGAATTGACAACGAAGATTTTAATATTAAATTTTATGTAGTTCCAAACGAAACAATAGACGAACAAGTAATTTTAGGAATCGATCTGATAGATCAGGCCGAAATTAAAATAGGACAAGATGACATTCAAATTATTAAAAACATAGACGTTAATAAAATTAGTAAAACAAGAACGGAAACAGAATCTCATTTAATAGATGAACTACGCATGGAAAACAATTCATTAAAACACGAAATTCAGTCAATGAAAAAGGAATTGAACAGTTTAAATAGAAGTCTCAACGAAGAAAGAAAAATTCAAAGAAACGAAATTAACCATTTAAAATTAAGGAACAACGAACTGATAGATCAAAATAATTCATTAATCGAAGTTATAAATTTAATTAAACACGAAAACAGGGAATTACACAAGAAATTATCAGATCAAGACAGTTATTTTGCGAAAACAGCTAACGCTTTGAAAGAAGAAAATAAAGATATCTCAAATAAAGAAAGTCATTTAGAAGATGGTCAAGGGACAAATTCACCTATGAACAAAGACAAGATTAAGGGGTTTCAAGCAAGAAGAATTGGGGAACTTACGAAGAAAATTAGAATCAAAAGCCAAAATGATTACGCAGCCTATGACGTTACAAAGTTTAGTGGTCTTAAATCTGATAAAATTAATTTCAATTACCCCTCAATACCAGTTAAAACCCATGTCGGTCCCTTACCTCAGACTATATTAAGTGTTCAAGAAGATACCCAAGTGAAGTGTTGTGTTAATTATAAAAGTGTAAAAAAAAAAAAAAAGTGTTAATTTAAGTGCAAGTGAAAAATAGTGTGTGAAAGTGTTAGTTTTTAAGTTAAAATCAAAGAAATAGACAATTAAGAAACACTAAGTTTAAGCATAAAATTTGTTTTTTGTTTTGTTCAAGTAATTTTCAAGATCAATTTGTTTTGTAAAAAATAACAATAGTTAAGTTTAGTTTTAAGTGCTATTTCATTGTAAAAAAAAATAATAATTCTGTATTTTATGACTAAGCTAAAAATACCTAAACGGTTTTAAAGAAGAAAAGACAATAACTAAATTAATTTTAAGTTGAAATATTTAACTATGTAAAAGATGATTGGTTATAAGTTCCGGGTCGTAACTTGATTGAGAAAGGGGAGAATGTAGGAATCGATTTTCTGCTTTTTTTTCAATTAGAAATGTAATTTAATTTTCAATGTTAATCGGTTCGTGGCTTATGAAAGACTAATTAGCGAAGAAGAAGACCACGCCTTTTTATAATTAATCGAGCGCGATCTAGGGAAAATTATCAACCAATCACCTTAATTACCAATTAAATCGACGGCTATAAAAGAAGCGAAGCCGTAATTAGCGAGTCAGTTGCAATTCAGCCCTCACTGTGTGAAGAGCTGTTTTACGCTCTCCAAGAGTTCGCCTGTCGACTTTGGAACGATTAAAGGAACAAAGCTGTACGAAATCTTGTAACCACGAAGAAGTAATAAATTTCGGGCCTTGTGCCATTTATTTTGTTGAAAGCATATTTCACTGCCTCCCGGGCAACTTCTTATTTTTAAAAAGCATTTTTCACAAGCCTCCGGGCAAATTCTTATTTTGGGAAAGCAAATTTCACGGCTTTACGCCACCAAGAGAGGTTTTCACCTCTGAAGAAACTCGACGACACCGGAGCTCCACCGATATCTTTCCATCAAGCCTTTCGAGTCAAAAACTCATCTTCATCCATCATCGGGGTTATTCCCTATAGTAAATAAGTACACATAACACATGACATCATTGGAAGATCGTTTTATCTCTTTTTTCATGAGCTTTGATTAGAAACTACGATTAACATTCACTTGACTTCTTACATTATCCCCTGTCATTAACGATTTATAAACATAATAAAGTATGGAAATTTGGTGTTTGATGAGACGTTTCCGCGGATATTCTATAGTACCCTATCTAATAAAGTATATTACGAGAGAAAGAATTTAATTTTTAGGACAAAATCTACGATTTTAGTAAATATTTTTATATTGCGATGAACCCAATAGAAGAAGAAGAATCTGTGGACGAAAACGAATTAGAGACCCCATACTCAGGTCAGAATTCGAGACAGCTTTGAAGGAACTAAAAAATAATAGAGCACCCGGAATAGACAATATACAAGCTGAAATCCTAAAGAACTCTGGAGAAAAGGCACGTGACAAACTTTTTGAACTAATTAGCAAAATCTATAAATTGGGAATCATCCCAAAAGATTTCGAAAAAAACAAAATAGTCACACTTCCCAAAAGACAGGCGCGGATAAATGTGAAAATTTCAGGACCATTAGCCTAACCTCACATGCCTCCAAAATCCTAACCAAAATAATCCAAAGAAGAATAGAACAAAGAGTTGAAGAAAATCTGGGGAAGACCAGTTCGGCTTTAGAAGAAACAGAGGCACCCGAGAAGCAATTCTCTCTCTTAGACTAATAATAGAAAGGGCTTTTATCAGGGAAGAATCTGTCTACATCGGATTCATAGACCTAGAAAAAGCATTCGATAACGTCAATTGGGAAATTATGTTTAAAATATTAAAACAGGCGGGAATAAAATTCAGAGAGAGAAGACTAATCTACAATCTATATCAAAACCAGACGGCAATTATAAATATTGGTGATGAACAAAGAGAAGCCAAAATAAAAAAAGGTGTAAGACAAGGATGTGTGCTGTCACCCATGATTTTCAACTTATACATAGAAGAAGCGATTAAAGAATTCAAAGACAAAATTGATACAGGTATAGAAATCCAAGGTCAAAAGATCGCTATGTTAAGATTTGCCGATGACATTGCCCTTCTAGGAAGCAATAAAAAAGAATTAGAGGACGCCTTGAATGGAATTAACCAAATCCTAATAGAAGAAATCAAAATGAAAATAAACAAGAATAAAACCAAGGTCCTAGTATGTACAAAAAGAACAAACGAGACAGGAATGCATCAAAATTAACCAAGAAAAACCTAGAAGGAGTTAAGGAATTCCGCTACCTAGGAAGTAAAATAACATGGGATGGGAGGAGCAAAAACGAAATTAAATCAAGAATTGCCCAAGCAAAAATGGGGTTTAATTCAAAACAAAAACTACTATGCTCCTCCTCAATCAGCTTAGCAAACAGGAAGTTGCTATTGAAGACATATGTATGGAGCATAGCCATGTACGGGTGTGAAACCTGGACAATTGGAAAAGCGGAGAGAAAGAGATTGGAGGCTTTCGAAATGTGGTGCTACAGAAGAATGATGAATATCAAATGGATGGATAAAATTACAAATGAAGAAGTTCTTGGAAGAATCGGAGAAAGAAGAACTTTGTGGAAGAGTCTGAAGAAGAGAAGAGGTCAGATGATGGGGCACACACTGAGACATGGGGGACTGCTTAGGGATATCTTGGAGGGGAGGTGGGAAAGAAAAGGGAAGGGGAAGACCCAGATTAGAATATTTCAACCAAATAATTGGGGATATGGGATGCCAGACATTTAGAGAGGTTAAACAGCTGGCGGGGGACAGAGTCGAGTGGAGACGGATTGTTGCATCAAACCAGTCTTAGGACTGTATACTCAATGATGATGATGATGCGATATCAGAGAAGATTCACCCCTTCAAGAGTTTAACGTGAGAACTAACATGCTTTCCGGGCAGTTAGCTCAACCCTTGAGACAAAAACCTCGCTCTCTTATATCGTAATATAAAAATATTTATACTAAAATCCTAGATTTTGTCCTCAAAATTAAATTCTTACTCTCTTAATAAAGATTGGTTTTTAACAGGAGCTGATTTTTACTTTCACATTTATATTCTATAGAATATAATGGTGAAGTATTGAGATCTCCTGTCTGGGTCCTGACTCTTTGAGAGTTTGTTTGAAAAACATTCCAGCTATTTTCCAAAAAAAGATGCTCAATCTTCGGTATAGTATAATATATTACATGCGCTTTGTTGATAATCGTGCCTGTGATGAAATTCCAGTGGGTTGACGGAGATATTAGCCAAAGTGGGATGCACCGGGTTCAATAAAACTCCCAGAATAAGACGTGTCGGCCTAAATTTTATTAGGCAAACCTCGGTTATTGGGAATTATAGACATTTTACAATACGCACCGCGGATCGAACCTAGTTTTGTCAACAATAAGAATTTCTGCTTCATGGGGCTTATATCGTGCTTGCGTCCATGATTCATCTCTGAACCTTGGACGCAAGTACGGCAATAGATGAAGCTAAAATTCTTATTGTTGACAAAACTAGGTTCGATCACATGTGCGTATTGTAATATCGGGTTCAATCAAAGTCCCAGAAATTAAAAATATATTCCCAATAACTGAGGATGGCCCAATAAAACATAGGCCGAAACGTCTTATTCTGGGACTTTGATTGAACCCGATGCATCTCACTTTGCCTGATATCTCAACCAACCCACTGCAAAATTACATTCACTTTCAAATTAAGCCTGTAGGTATTTCAGAGATTAAATATCTATAGGAAAGAAGTTGCTATTGAAGACATATGTATGGAGCATAGCCATGTACGGGTGTGAAACCTGGACAATTGGAAAAGCGGAGAGAAAGAGATTGGAGGCTTTCGAAATGTGGTGCTACAGAAGAATGATGAATATCAATTGGATGGATAAAATTACAAATGAAGAAGTTCTTAGAAGAATCGGAGAAAAAAGAACCTTGTGGAGGAGTCTGAGGAAGAGAAGAGGTCAGATGATGGGGCACACACTGAGACATGGGGGACTACTTAGGGATATCTTGGAGGGGGAGGTGGGAAAGAAAAGGGGAAGGGGAAGACCCAGATTAGAATATTTCAACCAAATAATTGGGGATATGGGATGCCAGACATTTAGAGAGGTCAAACAGCTGGCGGGGGACAGAGTCGAGTGGAGACGGATTGTTGCATCAAACCAGTCTTAGGACTGTATACTCGATGATGATGAGGAAAGAAACAAAAATTAAAACAATTTATAATAATTCTTTTGTATACGCAGCCATTTTCCTGAAAATATTCTTATAAAATATAATATTTAACAATTATGATTATTTTTCCATGCAGATAAAACTAATAGCATATTCGATTTAATGCATTTGGAACACACTCAGATGGGCTAAGCTTGAGTAGGTACTTGAAAATTCTCGAGTACATCGAACTGAATCTTTCCTCAAAAGAAATTCCAAAGTGCTCCAGGCGAGGTCGTCAGGGTGCATTAAGTCGAATACGCCATAAAGTATTTTAAATAACTAATTGTTTAATTAAATATATTCTTGTAAAATACTACCGAGAATAGAACAATGCGGTAGCCAAGTATAAAAGCACAAAAAACTTTGTATCTCCTCGGACATCTGGGTACAGTCGTCGACAAGAACTAAATATTATTGTTATTCAAGAGTAAATTATATAATTCTTCTCTTTTTTAATTCCTAATTTGATTTATTCCCTTGAATATCAACATTTTTTCATATTCTTAAATTCCACTTAATGAGCTTTTTTTTATTCCCATTTGACTTAATTAATGGAATAAAATTACTCAACATTTAATTTTTTCTTGCATTTTATTGAACGGTCTTAGGATAAATATTTATCCAAAAATGTCATTTTTTTCTCCATCATACATTTTCTAAGATAGATTGTCTAGAGCAGTGTTTCCCAACCTTATTTGTGCCATGCCCCACCTAAGCCTTTCTAAAATTCTTATGCCCCCTAAGTAAATTTTTTTATAAAAGACACATTTTTTGTTATTTATATAATTATATATGTAGAGTTAGAAAAAAGCAAATCGTGGGTTTTTACAAAATTTTTCCCTCAATAAAATCTAAAAGTGATTAATAAGATAATATAAAAGAGTGTTGTAAATATGGACATGGGAAGGGACTGTTGCTCGATGCCTAAATTATTGTAAAAATAATTATTTAAATTATGTAAATTTAAATTTGAAAATAAAAACATTTTGTTCAAAAAAGATATATATTATATAATACATTTTGATATTAAAAAAATATATTTTTAAATTCATTTTTCATGGGGATCAGAATCCCCCCCCATACCCCCGATTTAATATCTAAAAAATATATTTTACATGTTTATAATTAATCTTAATATAATTAATTAATCTGACAGTACTTTAGTAGATTAGTTTGCGAGGGATACGACTTTCACTTACCGCTATATAATCATTGAAAAAAATTTAATTTTAAATTTTCTATAAGAGAACTTGATGATATATTAATCATCGAAGCTCGGTAACTTTTTGCCTCTAAATAGATTAAGTTTCAAATTTCAAGGCTCTGCGACTTACCGAAGACGAGATATGAACGATTAAAATATTTATTTTGCGACATGACTAATTTACACCCCCTTCCTTTATTTCAATCGTATTTAAATTTATACACGACTAATAACTCATGAGATGTGATAATTTCACCAATTTTTAGCGAAATATACCATATATATACAAGAAATGCTCGTTTAATATAATAAGATTTGACCGCTTTGAGTTTAACAGATGGCAGCACTTGATGGGAACGCCTGTATTTAGACAACCAGTACAGACGCTAGCACTAGGAATGATCGGATGACCGTTCCAATACATTTATTTATAATTTATAAATGTAGATACTCAAAGCAAGCAAAATCAGTGTTAAAATTTGAGTACTACTACTTCGAACTGTTCTGTTTTGGTCTCTTCTGCCGAGCTGTTAATTATTTTTTGTTTTTTTGTAAATCCTGTAATTGACTAATTTCTAATTTTAAAGGAAAAGGGGCTAAAAATAAATCAAAAAATTCGTAATCAAAAATAATGTATGTGTTGTAATTAATTTAAGATCAAGTGGAGTAAACATAGACCAAAAAATGTATATTTAAATGTGTATGACACATTCCCCCACCGCAAAATAAGATATTTTTCCATTTGAAAATTTTTTCTGGAAAATGTGTTATATTATGCTTCTAAAACTGAAACAAATAAAAATAAAACACACCTACCACTAGATCGAGCCCATGTTTCGAATTGCCCCCATTAACAATCAAATTGCCCCCCTGTGGGGCGTGGGTCCCACATTTAGAAACACTGCTCTTGAGTGTGTGAAAGAAAAAAATATTTTATTTATAATTACATTTAATTAATTAAGTCAAACAATTGCCAAAAAGTTTCGTAAAATAGCATATAAAAAAGTGTAATAATGTATGTATTGAAGTTCAGTAACTCACATTTTCAATTATTTATTAAAAAACTAACTATATATTTTCAAATCAAATCAAATCACTAATTCAATTCCAATATATTTCGACATCTAAAATACAATTAAAATACTTTTTTCTCATTTTTAATGTTTATTTATTTAGCTAACCCTTAATATCTGGAAAAAAATGTTTAGAAATTCAGAAAAAGTAATAAAATAATTTAAATCTCCTGATGAATTATTCTTTTTAAAAATTAATTTTAATTTAGAAACAATTTGTAAAGGAGCTTTCAAATTAGACAGCCTGATCCCTTGACTCGTAAGCTCATAGGGAGGAAACTATTTATAAGGAACAATTAAAAATATTTGTAAATTTCATATAATCATGTATATCTGTTATACTTGTAATGTATTGATTTACAATGTTGTATCTGTAAATATTAAAATTATAAATGAAGCATTTAAATTGAAAAAAAAAAACTGACTTATGAGAGAATCGACTCCACCCTTTTCTTATTTTCTGGATACTAAGAGGCCATCCACAAATTACGTCACACGTTAAGGGAGGAGGGGGTCAACAAAGTGTGACATCAAGAGACAAGGGGGGTAAGGAGTCATAAGCTTCGTGACGTCATATGTATAAATCTAAAGTATTAAAACTCAACTCGAACGAATAACTTTAAAATATCCATGGACACAAGATGATTCAATTGTGTATCGTTCATTTAATTTGTTATATTTTGTAAAATTTCTAAAATGCTTGATTTATTTATTGATTTTATGAAAAAATATTTTAAATCAGTGGCAGTTGGTGACTTTTCAACCAGGGGCGCTGTCCAAAAAACTACCTTCATTTTTTTGAAATTTTATTTTAATTTTTGCAATTTTTTTTTTGCAAATTGCAAATACGACATCAATTTTGTTATTTTTTGAATTTAACATTAGATTTTTAAAAATATATTTTGGGATCTCCTCCCCAAATGGATGCAGCTTTGTGTGAGTGAGGGTAAGAGTCAGAAATTAATTCTAGCAAGCTATGACTTATTGTCTATTGCATTCTTAGTTATTTCCGATCTTATACATTGAGAGTTCTTACAAATGGATTAGTCCAAAGATTCTCATTTTTATAATAATAGTTCCTCAACGAGAACAAATTTTATTCGACTAAAACTCGTCAGGACTTGTCTTTGATATGCCTGAACTGGAAGATATACCAGACAGGGACTTCAAACTTTCTATCGGCTCCCTTTTCGGAAAATCATTCATTTTAATTTCCCCTTGAACCTATGCAACAATTTTATTTCATTTCGAGAATCAATATACTTTTCAAAACAAAAATTTTTTTTTATAGAAATATTTGAAATAACGGATAATAATTTGAAGATTTAAAATTCTTCTGGAATTTTGAAATTGACCTTATAGTATATGTATTTTTGAAAATACTCTAAATGTTTGAAATTTTAGGGTCAACAGGATCCGTGGACCGCACGCCATTGTTTTAAATAGAAATATATAAATAATTTCTAAACTTAAAATTGTAAAAATATGTAAGGTCACACCAGGGGAGGTGGGTCACAAAAATCATGAAATTCGTGTGACGTAATTTATGGAAGGCCCCTAATACGATATCTGATCCGATAAGAAAAAATCAAATATTTGTCCAAAAGATTCCTTTGAGCTTAGCAGGTGATCTGTCCACTCCCAACACCCCTTCGCGTTCAAAGTAGAGAAGTGGCGAACCAGTTCATTCTAAAATACCTTTATTTCCATGACGTCTAGGGACTCAATCTTTACCAATTTTTTATATAATACTACATTTTTATTATATGTATAGACTATAGATAAAGTCTTTAAAGACCCTCAAGGGAGCATAGTCATATTCAACTCCAGCCCTTCCTTTGATCACTCTCTTTTTTATGCAAGGATCTATCAAAAGCTAAATCTTTTAATTTAATTGCATGAAAAAAAATATTTGTTTCTATAAAATCTTCTGTTTTCAGAAAACTTTCATTACCGGAACAAATCATGCAGCTCATTTGGTTCGAATTACACACCCCTATAATGATAATTAAGCCTTAACCAAAATTCTGCTATTTTATAGGCTTATTGATGAAGGAAATATTAATAAATGTTTTTGATTATAATCCATTTTAACTTGGGAAATATTAGATTGATTATTTATTATTATTTTTTTTCTACTTTTCATTTCTTACATTTTTTACTTTCTAAAAATCTAAACTTATAGTATATTATTATGTTGTCTTCAAGTCCTTTAAATAAACAATCTGTTTAGACTAATATATTCCTCTTCAAAGAACATCACATGATTAATAGATGTCACTTAATTAAGGTAATACTCTATTGTGCCTGCTTATAAAACAAACATTAGGAAAATCTTTTAGTATCCTCTCCACAGTCTTAACACCTTAAAGTTGTTGTGGATTTGTTAGACTTAATATTCAAATATAAATCATAAGTACATATCTAAATTAATTACCTGGCTTAAGAAATGAAGAGAATAACGGTTTATACCTGAATCCATTGTGTGTTGCTGAAATGCCATCGTAGAGTGGGTATTGTGGTGTATATCCCAATCTGGTTCCATATCCAGTGTATCCATTAATGGCATTTGGATCAGTTTTATATCCTCCAGGGAAGTTTGATGGATGATATGTCACTGGACTTGGATAGTTGTATCCAGATACACCTGAAGAAGTCACTTGATATGGCGAAACACTTGAGATAGGTGCGGGGGTTGATGTCACCGGAGGCAGTTGGTAAGTCGCTATTAAAAATAAAATAAACTTTTAGAAAAATGCATTTAAAATTAGCTCTGAGAATAATTTCAATTGAAATAAGAACACATTTAATTTTTTGTGGGAAGATTCGTTAATTTGTTTGACTTATAAACATTTCACATAATGTTTCATAGCATCATAGCTAGCTTCTCTAATTACCATAATAAAAAGTATCTTAGGAGGAAAAAAATCACATGAATAGATGAATCAACTTTTAGATTCTCTAGCAAAGAGAAACTTCTTATTCTTATTATACCCTTATTCTATTTAGTCAAATAAGAAGAAAAAAAATAAAAAATAAACTTCAAGTAATAATTTTTAAGTAATTGGGGATGGACTGATGAGTGAAATTGAGTGGATATTGATGAGACAGTCCAAAAAAAGAAGAAGATAATTTACACTATCTTTTTATTAATAAACCGACGCTTCGGAGGCTATTCCCTCCTTCTTATTCACTGAATTTTCAAACCCATGAAGAAGGAGGAATAGCCTCCGAATCGTCGGTTTATGAATAAAAAGATAGTATAAATTATCTTCTTTTTTTGGACTGCCTCATCATTATCAACTTAATTAGTAACAAATATGTTGTAAGATTACAATACTGGTATGTAATATTATTAAAAAGTTTTGAGGCTGGACTTTTCATTTTTCGTAGTAAAATTAAATAAGAAATTTTTAACAGTACCTAGAAAACGTAATTTAATTTATTTTAAAGTATTTTTTTTAATAAAATCGCAAAGCCAGGGCTTAATTCCGATGAGAACCGCCAGAAACGGCTCGGCGTTCCGATTCTTGTTTACTCAATCAAGAACTAAAGGCCGGTTCATACGGAGCTTTTTCTCTTACTTGTTCCTTGCATGTTCGACAAACTGAAAATTTTGAGGCATGGATGGGGTCGAAATGACGTCACTCCGGACTGTCTTAGCATGCTAGCTTGATTCAAAAGATAGGGGCATGTTCTAAAAAAAGTTTAGCTACTTGAAGGTGGCAGTGGCCAGCCAATCGGAAAGCATTCTTTTATCACGTGGGCATTGTCCAAATACATAAGCTGATATTTTGTTTCTCACTTTCCAACTCTTTACTTACTAATATGCCTTCCAAATTCGTCTGCGATTGATAATTTCTCCAATAATATTATTGTTGGCCATTTTTGTTTGCATCTGAGCTGAAACTGAAAGATGATAGACCAGCTGTTTGGCTCAAAGCATGCGCGCGCAAACTAGCCGGCTAACTTAAAAATTTTCTGAAAAAATTCCGTGTGAACCCAACAGGCGAAAAATCAGCCTGACTGAACTAGCTTCAAATTGCAAATAGGGTGAACAAGTTAGGAGTAAGTAGTAGAAAAATCCTCGTGTGTACCAGCCTTTAGAGTGCTAAAGAATATGGATTAACCCTAATTTTTCGGCATTTCGGTTCTTTTTAGAAATTCAGCCCTGGCAATAGGCATGATTTGGGCTTGGTATACCTGGTGAAGAGATGACACTGGCGGGTGAAGGTGTGACGGACACGAACGGTCGAGCAGTCGTGCCAGGCAAGGGCTGCACGCCCGTGCCTCCTTGGCTGGGGACCTTCTTGGCCTTGGCCACTGCCGAATTGATGTCCGAATCAGGGCCCACGAACACCATTTTCGTACGAACCACTCGGTATCTGCAACCCATAAATCAATGTCAATGATAGAATTTACTCCGACCTCCAAGGCACACCCACAGCGCCTGCCACTTAGGCAACCGGTCATACACAGCGATATTGAAAACAACTGAGTCCGATTTTGAAACATCTCTCGGCCTTGATTTAATATTTCTCGCCTGATGGCAAATTAGCCTCCCTGGTTTACGAATGACAAATCTGAAAGGATTATCGGAGAAATTAAAATGATTTACATTCAATTACTTCAACCGCATAATTACATAATTAGCATTAGCATATAATTAAAATGAAAATATAATAGATTTAAATTTCATTAAACTACTTCATTAAAATCAATATTATATGCCACTCATTCTCTCTGTACTTGGAGAATTATTACCCACGAATGACAATACACCAGCAACATTAACTTTATTCTTTATGCTATATTCACAGAGACGCCCGCAAAAAAATTTCAGAGGGATGCAAAACTTGGAGACAAATAATTACATTATTACCTTTTTATTTATTGATTATTTTTTCACAAGAAGAATACACTCGATGGGTGAACCGCAATTGGAATTAGGTGTACACATCTTTGGAATTATGTGGAATTATTTTGAAATTCATTAGATAATGTCCCTACATCTATTGTCTTCTACTTGGAAATGAAAGTGGTAGTGGAAGTAGGTGTACACGATATTAGATCGCGGTTCACCCCTCGAATACACTAATACAATAGCGCTTAAATACAAAAACACATACACAGTACATTAAAATTAGTTTAGTGAAGCCTAGCCTGGACGTAAGTTTTTATAATTCTTTTATTTGATACCAGGGGAGGGCATGTGCACCCTCTTGCCCCCCCCCCTCTGAGGACGCCCATGGATATACACCTTGTTCCATCTCCAAATTGAAATAATCTTTTACATAATCTAAATAAATTATTGTAATGTATTCGAAAATTTGAATTCGAACTTCTCCGGGAATATATCTTTTGAGATTTCTTGAATCAAATGAGATCTTTTTAAGTCTCTTTGTTAACAAGAACGGCAAGTCTCAAAAAATAAAATTTAAAATCCAAGTTAGTTATCTTTTGAAGATATCACAGCACGGGTCTGGTTAAAATATATTTACATTTCATGTTCCAGGTCATAATAGCAGAGAATGAGGAAGATCTAAAATATGAATATTATAAATTATATGGTAAAACTTTATTTCGTATTTCCATTTAAATTTTATGATTCATACTAGTAAAAATGAAATTTTTTGTTCATTGTTATTCATCTCATCAATTTAGACAAAGTACTAAGGTCAGAAATATTTATTATGCAGAGAAAGATAGATGAAAAGATGAAGGGCATCTCGTCATAGAAACAACGTTGTTTGTGTATCAATTTAGAGCAAAAGGACAACTATTTTAAGCCTTGGAAATCTGTTTAGCAATATAATATTTAAATCGGAGAAACTCTCATATCGTATTCCACTGTAACGATAAGATGTACAAAAAAAAAGATCGAGAAAAAGATCAATTCATGAAAATTCACGAAAAGATTATAGGGTAGGTAGGTAGGTAGAGCCTCAGTGTCAAATGATAAGATCAAAAACCTCGACCCAAATAGTTCAGTTGTTTATGAAATGTGTAAATGAATAACTGCTCCTTCTTTTTCGCAAGTTATTTGAACCACTCACACACAAACATATATATTTTATACATACAATACACCTGTCGATGATGATTCGAAAACGCTTTAAGAATAAAATATTGATAAAAATATAGTGATTTTGTTAAGGGAGAATGGTGTAGGTTCTAGCTGAAACATATTTAATTGTAAAAAGTAAAATTTAAAATATAATGTGGGTTTCACTGAATAAAAGACAAAAAAGCTTATTTGATAAAGATGTTTCACCTTGCACCAACACCACATCTCTACTAATAATTAATAAAGCTTATTTGGCTTGACTATATATATTTCGGGTTGTGAGCCTATCTTCAGGAGATCAGAAATAGAACAGTTCTATATATAGAGTCAAGCCAAATAAGCTTTTTGTCTTTTATTCAGTGAAACCCACATTATATTTTAAATTTTCTTTTCTTCCATTCAAAAAATATAGTAATTCAGGTCTAAGAAAACTCGAAATTTGAAAATTTTCGAGAAAATTAAGAATTTTGGGAATTATTGCTGTTGGTGAATATCTTCAGACAAGTCACTTAAGTGGATCAGTTTCATATTCAAGAAATATGATCCAAGAAGCATACCAAGAGGATAACAGAGCCTTACATTTCCGAAGATCAAGAAAAGGAATGGAGACAAAGTGTCCCTGCAAACTTGAGGGAGTATCTTGAAATACTGAAGATTATAAGATTCGAGAAACAGAGAAGAGGCAGGAAGAGAATTTCAGTCATGGGGATAAACTGGACGAATAAACTGTTCCGGAACTTATTCAATTTGAAGGGGTGTGGAAATCGGCGAATCGCATTCTATGCTAAAGTAAGCTTTTGGGGAATTATTGATTGTATCTCAATATGTGCGTAACAATGTATAGATACCTAATGTCTGGGTTTCTGTCTTGAGAACATGCTCAGCAAAGCCTAAATATTGATAAAATTCTATTCAAAAATAGATCTGTGAACTTTTCCTTGTCTCTATGGATTTCATGTTAAAATTTACAATATTAAAAGAGACGACAATCAACCAAATTAAGAAATAATCTGACTTTAATACTTCAAATAAGGGCTTGATTTTATCTATTTTTAGTAAGGAACAAAATGCAAAAATTTGTATAAAGAATTAGAAAATCTTAAGGCTTTTTAAATTAAAAGGGCACTAATTTAATTCAAAACGTAAAAAAAATGGATACTGTATGCCAATATGGCGTTAATGATTCTTAACGAAAAATGCCCTTGATTTAATTTAAAAGGTTGCAAAACATGAGATCGGTTGATTCTAATTAATAGACCGTTAAATAACTCCAATTCCAGACTTATACAATTTCCATCGAAGTTGCCTGAACTTTGTCAGGTGTAAAATGACCCGCTGGCCATGCACTCTCTTCTTATTCATATAGATGCAAAAGGGGAAAAATGTGGACAAGATCATTTTCAATATTTTAAAAAAATTGTCTTTAATAAGCATATTTAGATATTAAACATTAATTCTTATATAAACATCTACTTATTTTGCATCAGTCCCTTGGTCAGGATATCCAGAACCCAGACTAATTTAATATCTAAAAATCTTTCAACTATTTGAAACAAATCTTTATAAATAAATGGTATTAATCTGATCTTTTTTGTTGAGTGTCCCCGGAGCAAGACTTGAATTACCTTCTTGTTAGTCACAAATTTAAGTTGTTGAATTTTCAAATTTTACCAATATCCACTTTTAATATTTTTAAAATTTTTTAGTGGAGATCTTGAGAATTATTTACTAACAGTGGTGAATTAATGATTAACTGATTTCCAATTCTTTTCTAGTAGGCCTGTATAATCTCAAAAACAGAGCCGATTTTTTTCCTCACTGCGTCACACTGCTTATATAAAAAACTTGCTGGTGTGCTGATACTTATAAAGTAAATTTTCAAAAATAATTCAACAACATCCCATAGCAAAACTATATCTTCATTCTTGTGATGATATCAAAATTTTTTGAAAAGAATAATTTCATCGTAGTAGTTAGCAAATTGTGCACAAACTCTTGAAGCAATAAACAGAAATAACTTTAAAAATCTTTATTGTTTAGTTAAATTAAAAAAATAATTTTATTTAAGTTTTGTCTAATTATTTTTGATGAAACTATTTTACTGATTCTAATAGATGTCCATTATCTGTTTGTCGTAATGTGCAATTCGAGATCAAGATAACCTTAAATGAAAAGAATAGCCATTCTAGACAATAGATGTTGGAATAAATGGACAGAGAGAAATAAATTTTAAACGGCCTTAATTTCTTTACTCAAATTGTTAACAATTTAAGTTTATTCTAAGTATTAAAATACTTCTATATTGTATTCTTCCAATTAATTCTTTGCCTGTTTCTTGCAAGTAATACAAAATAAATTGGCACGTTCTGATGTGGCCATCCACATGACTTTTTCATACACCCTGACCTCTCTCTTATATTTAATAAAATTATTTATAATCAAGTAGGGGGGTTAGTTTTTGCTTTTTTAGCTACTAGGGGTCCACTGATTATGTATACAAAATTTGATTGAATTTGGTACAATAATTTAGAATTTCATCCCCTCCCGTTAGTTAGTTAGTTTTTAGATTTTTAGTTTTCTGGGGCCCAAGGATTATGTATACAAAATTTGGTAGAGTTCAGTACAAATGCTTAGATTTATATTTTTACCCCCCCCCTCCATTTTTGGCGGTTAGTTTTTGCATTTTTACAAAAATTTGGTAACGCACAGACTAACAGACATTTTGAAATAACAGTTATTATCTCGAAAAATTTAATTTTTACGATGTTTACTTATTAGGGCTTTTTTATAGACCGAAATCTCATGGTTTCGGCCATTTTTTTTAATCAAAATAGTTTCAGCCGTTTTTGAGATATTTCGAAAAAAAGAAGCAAAAAAAAACACTTTTTTCATGCACTATTACAATACTTGACCATACTCTGTATGGTAATGTAAAAATAATAATAATAATAATAATTAAACAAAAAGGTCTTAAAAATTTATTAATTTCATTTTAAATGTACAGAGTCATATTTGTTTCGAGTCCTAATTTCCGGATCAGAAAATGCAGAATAAAAGACCTGAAATTTTCTGATTATTTAGAGAGAAATCCTAAGATAAAATATCATTAATTATTAAGAGGGTAGAACTATTTTTATAGACTTTTTCGTTTCTCTGTAAACATTTGAGCTTATTTTTTACTTGTCTTCACCTTCTCTTTTTCTTTCATTTATAAATATATTTCATAATTTTAATATTAATTTATTATTTCTAAATTCCAGTGTCCAGTCAAATGTAGTGGCTAATCCTGATTGCAAGCGAGTCTCTCCGAGTCAGCAGTTTATATTTTATTTCATCTAAGGCCGGTCGTCCACTGGAAACGGCAACGCGCTACGGCGATGCAGCGCGACATTGAGCCAATACTCAATTTAAACAAATAAATAAATACTACTACTAATATATTCTACCCCATTTGCTTGTCGCGCTTCCTCTCCGTAGCGCGTTGGAGCTCAAAAAATAGTTTGAATATCAAAACCAAATTTCACACGTAGTTTCGGTGGATTGAGATTAAGAGCTGATTAGATTTTAGGGAATATCGGCCCAAAATTAAGGAGGGGGGGGGGGGGCTAAAATTTAAAATTATAATATTTTCAAACTAAATAAACAATAAAAATGAAATATACTATAAAATGAACCTATAATAACGAAAATATTTTTTTCTGGTGCCAAAATTAGAGGAGTGAGGGTCAAAAAATAAAAATCTAGCCCATTTGAGCAAACTCAACCAAATTTTGTATATATAATCAGTGGGCCCCCAGAACACTAAAAATGCAAAAACAAACCGATCAAATGGGGGGGGGGGGTCAAAAAATGTGTACTAAACTCAACCAGAATTGTATGGTAAAGTCAAGTGGATTGCAACATCAGAACGTGTCAATTTATTTTATTTTATATGTACCTAGTTGAGCTTATAATTTTGTTTTTGTGGAATTTTATTCTTGAAAAAAAAACTTCACTTATTGTACAAATGTACATTCATATTTCGAAAAAGGGAATGAATATATATCTACATATCAATCTCACTGTTCATGATTTTATGTTAGGCCACATTCATTGCAGTGCTGGGCCGCATGCGGCCCGCGGACCACGGGTTGGACAGCCCTGCTTTAGACCTAAGATTTCTCATATTAATTTGAAATAGTTTTAATATTAATTTGTATGTATATTGAATAAGCGTTTGTTTGCATGTTCCTTAATATTCTACATTTAGGATTGCTAGTTCTAAATCTTGCGATTGTAATTTCTGGATCAAAAGGTCCAAAATAAAATACCTGGAATTTTCTGATTATTTTAGAGAGAAGTCCTAAGATATTTCTCATAGGGGTAAACTATTTTTTATAGAGTTTTTTGTTTCTCATGAGTTAATTTAAAGAAACAATAATTTATGAGAACCAATTGTATTTAATTGTCATTAAATTTTTGTCTTTAGTTTTTTACTAAAAAACACAATTCATAGAATTTATAAATTGATTTCGGTCCAGTCTATTACGAAATTTCAACTCCAACCCTCAATCTTCGGAGACAAGCGAAAACTAATTAATACATATTTTCATAAAGTATAAAAACTTTGGACTTTGTTTTCCCCTGCAGTCAAGGACAAGGTTAATTTAATTTTTCTCTAATTATGAGCGAAAATGACATTAAATATTTTCTGTAAGCATTTAATTCTTTATACTTTAATTTACCCTTACTCTTAAGAAGATGATTTTTCGACGTTTCAAAGCAATTTAACTAAACTATGAGCGCATAAACGATATAGAATATGCCTCAGAAAGGTTAGCTACTTTTAATTTAATTTTTCTCTAACGAGCAATTTGCTCTCATAATTCTAGAAGAAACCAGGATAATAACACCTGTCCCATAAAAAAAAATGTTTGGGATTTACTCCAAAATTTTACTCTTTACAGGTAAACAAATTTTATTCAAAATTTGGAAACGATATATAACACATCCTGTATATCTTGTAAATGATAAAATATTTTTTTAATTTGTGATTCGGGTTGGTCGAGCTGGCTAAGGCTCTTGACTCGCTTCAGCATCGTTGATGACGATGTTCAAGCGGGAGTTCGAGCCTGGCTAGCATATAAAATTTCTACCGGCTAAAACTCGGCTCCCTCACTATCCCTACTAACACTTTACTGATGTGCTGTCTAAATGGGCTTTGTTCCCGGTGACAATAAATAAATTTAAAAAAAAAATGAGGTCTTTTGCTCAATGTATTTTACTTTCACATTTATCTTCATATAATATAGTGTGGAAGTATTGCGATGGCCTGTCTGGTTTTTTCTTTTAAAGCAATTTTTGGTTTGTGAAAATCTTAAATTCTTTGTTTGATTTTCTAAAGATATAAAAAAATTAATAAATACCCCGTATTATCAGCCACATAATCGCGTAGTCGAAGGTATCCGTTGGAATCTACCCAGCCGTAAGATCCTATTACTGTACCATCCTGTAAGCGTTTCTCCTTGCGATACTGCCCGGACTCCGTTTGATATTTGAAGTATCTTTCGGGACCCTCGTCGGTCTGAATGTGATATTGCGTATTCGGTGCGGTATTCCAACCCCCGAGACCTGAAGATTCGATTCGAGCTTTGGCAACGGCCGCTGCAGACGAAACACAGACCACCTAAAACAGATCAAATACAATTAATTAGAAAAAAAAATGTTTTTATTATTAAAAATATTATTTTTCTTATTAATATGAAATTAATCGAGGCTGTAATTCTTGTATCTTTCAGTATTGAATGGTTAATTTCCTAAAGTTAAATTACAAGACGGAAATTAGAACGGTTGTAATAAGTAAAAGCAATCTAGTCGAGGGCCACCGAGTCAAAATCAAACATGTCGCAAATTGGTTTACCTTTCTTACAATAATGAACTAAATATATTTTTTGTTCAACCAACTGTCATGGTGTGAACTGAATAAAAATTATCAACTAGGCGATCAAAATTTCAACACTAATTAAGCTGAAAGAATTAGAATATAATCGCAATAATTTCAAGATTTATACATATTTATAAAAGAACATGTGAACGTAAACACATAATAAAAAAAGTAAAAAAAAAAATTAATTAAAAAACTAACATTAAGAGTTGAAATTTTATTTAAATCACAAATAATTAAATTATAATTATTTATTGAACACGAACAAATAATACAATATAATTATGACTTTTCGATCGGCTTATTCTGCGATCATTCTCAAATATGAGCACCCAATCCAATTTTAATTTAACTGAGCTTGCTGAACCCTTTTGTTCAGTTATACATAGGCTGGGAGTTCAGTCCAGTCAAAAACTTAGGACACTAACGAGCTTCGTCACCTCAGGAGAATCCTTCTGACATATAATACAAACAGAGATATCAACAAAGATCTAAAATTTAAATTGGCTTTCTTTCTTTCTTAGTTTGTAAATAAATACCTAATATAATTATAAAAAATTCAATTTGCAGGTCTCGAATGCCATCAGTGCCAACTTTTTATTGAAACAACGGGAATTTCTTCGGATAAAATTAAATCTCGTGTACCTACACGTGAATGCATATTTTTTAAAAATCATCCAAATCGGTGTCGTGTTACTGGATGACGGATTTATGTGAACCTGTAATCACGTCTACATCTTATATATTTATTTAAATTTGAATCAACGTTCTCTGACAGTAAAAATATTACAATAAAATTATACAAATTTTTAATTTTTACAATATAGGCCCAGGTTTTTGGATCATTCAAAAAACAAAATAAAAAACAAAAAACAAAAATCAGTCAAAAGCATCAATCATAAGCGAAGGGCGAAATGGCCAGCAAGGAGAAAAATATTAATAAGGCTGTTAAAAGGGGTAATCGATGTTATTGAGCGTGACACAAAAAATGTAGATTTTCAAACCTTTTCTAATCAAAATAACAAGATAGCCTGATTACTGACATGTAACATTTTGTTTCTATGTATACATGGGAAGACGGTTGTGTTTACACAAAGGGTGGATTTTGAGCATTATGTCTATCTTTATTAACTAAGATCATTAGAGGAGACTGTGGGTCAGTGACCAGAGTGTCGGGCCGCTGTCCTGAAGTATGCTGGTTCGAAACTGAGTCTCGGCAGATATTTGCAGTCGCCTCTTCTTGGAAAGCAATGACAAACTACCAAGAGTATAAATGCCTAGACAACATCTCCAACTAGCCGTTTGGAACCGACGTTAAAAATTAGGTCTCATATATCTGTAAAACAGCTAAACACACTCAGCACATATGTGGAGACGAGCAGACGGCCGTTAGGGCATGGCACTATAAGAAGAAAAATTAACAAAGAAAATGACATTTATTTCACTACTTACATAATTTCAAGAATGTATAGTAATATATTAGATTCAAAGAGTATGAATAAATGTAAAATGTGAGGAGCCCCGCGGAAGGATAGTGTGTCTGCCTTAAAATATTTTTTTTTTACAAAATATGCATTCATTCAAAAAATGAATGAATGAAATATTAAAAGATTTTTAATGAGATTCTTTTCTGCTGGATTTGTTGCATTGAAATATGAAACGGAAGAAAGCTGTTGATGGCGTCATGCATGCCTGCCACTGCAATTACTAATTATCTCATTTTCTTCTTTTAGATCAATTAAGAATACTTGTTTCATTTTAGGAAAATCACAATTAATCACAAAATATTATAATATATTATTAGAATAAAATTCTACGGGGATAAAAAGTAGTTAGAGTTATTAGATAATTATAGTACATTGATTTGATAAGAACATTTGCTTTATTTTATTAGTCGGCTCTCAATTGTAAGATGACCATAATGTCTTAAATGGACTCAAAATTTTGAAATATTTATTCGTGTCTCTGTTTTTGTGACTGCATGGATTCCGATATATACGAAATATAAATGGTTATGAAAATTCAAAAATTCGCATCCGGGTTTTAATAAAGTCATCTTTTTTTTTCAATTTTTAATTTATTGTCCTCGGATTGTTTTTCTACTATTTTGTCCATTAATAATGTGTCTATTTATGTACCTATGTGTATGAGTAAATAAGTGTAAAAGCCAGGGAATATGTCAAAAATAGGTTTAATTTGTAAATATGTAGTTTGGGCGGGATTCGAATCAAGTCACCGAAATCGAAATCTGCGACGCTATACTCTCGACCAGCCTGGATCCCAAATAAGGCGAGTTAATTGTAGAATTTCCTCATTCTTATTAAACACTTTTGTATAAATCAAAAATGTTTGCCAATATATTTAAGAGGCAATAAACTCTTAATTTAATCACCTTTTAGAATTTAGATAAACCACTTTAATTTTTACTGGAGGGGATATTGGGTAATTTCATAATTTCTTATTAGCTTTTTCTTCAACCAATTTAATATGAATCATTCCACACACATTCTCATAAAACAAATTTTGTAAATCAACCAGTTCCAGCAAATTAACTCATTAATTGATTCTAATTGTATTTTTATTGAATTTTTGCTTTATTGACTTTTTATTAGAGAATGAAGAACTTTCACTTAGAATTTGAGATATAAATTATGATCTAAACGGAGCAAGTGAAGGTGTTATGTAAATTGAACTAAAATTATATGAACAGGATATATGTATCCAATTGATACAATTGAGAAATCAAAATAAGTTCAAGAACAAATAAATAAATTAAAGTGATTTCAGAAATATTTATATTTTTAAATGAATGGATTTTTTTTTTAATTTTAGTATCCACTTCTCCTAAATGTCAGATCAGTATTCTTTTAACCTAAATTGAGTGCAGTCACAAAACAAGGCTAACATAAATATTCTTTAAAAGCCAAGATATGTTGGCAAACTTCCTGCTATACGGACAATATGACTTTTATTCAAAGAATATCTTACCCGTTGTAGTTTTCTAGTGGAGAATAGGATTGCAGTACCTACTACTTATTCCGTTTAAGTACTAATAAATTCGAAGGAAACTTGCGCTCTAACTCTTAACAAGCGAACGGATTCAAGTTCGGCAAGTCGTTTCTATAAGACAAAATCAAAGAATATTTCCTATTCTGTACTGCTAATAAACATACACACACATACATCTTTAAAAATAAATACACATATCGTCGCTGATCTTACAAAACCTCTAAGTCCTAAGATCATTGTTTGCCAGAAAACAAGAAAAACCATTTTAAACAACAATTCATGCAATTACAATGCAATATTTATTAAATTAAATTTGAATAGAAAAATAAGGTTTCAATAGACAGATGCGCCGTGAAAAGTTGATCGGTATAAACGTATAATACGTATTTGAATAAAAATCGGACTTTCGAGATTTTGTAAGATCAGCAACGAAATATAACCACCTACTATAATATAAATTTATTTGTTTCGAACATCAACAATTTTATCCTTCAGTATTTATCCGACTCGAGGCATCAGGCTAAAATCTGTTCCCTGGATAGAGACAAATTTAAAAATAATAATAATAAATATCGTAAATTGTCTTATGGCTAGAAAGACCGAAAAGCTAGAAGAAAAAAAATCCTTCAGTATTGCTTAAATTACTATTATGAATTCAGCTTAATTTTTAAGAATAAAGACAAGCAGATTTTTAATTTTTTTTAAATATGTTGTTTTTTTTTCGAAATTTCAACATGACTAGAGGAAATCTTTACGATGCTAATTTGACAAGTTAACAAAATAATTATTAGAAAATAATTTAAAAAGCCCAAGTAATATCAAAGCATGAAAGATATTAATTTGCCGATGGTAATAGATTCAAATTTACAAGAAATCATAAGTTGGTGTCATCTATCAAATATCAAAGTAGTTGATTTATTTGTTTAATTTAATGTCAGAAGGTATGATCTCTCATGGAGCTGAACCCAAGTGTCAGCTTTTGTTATCCAAGCAGTTGGCTTTGCACTAGAGATTAAATGTTTATGAGTTTATGAGCTTATCACATGTAAGTGTAGGTATATAAAGCTTAGAAATTTTACTCTATTTAAATTCAATTATAATTGCAAACTTTTGCTCAAGAGTAAATTAAATACATATCTGTATTTCATATTTTATTAATAAGCACAGGTAAGTTTTTGATTATTAAAAAACATGGTAGCTTTTTGAAATTTTCAACACGGAATTAAACATAATATCAATCAACCACCTTGATATAACCTGGACTTTTTAAATTATTATCATTCACTATTTCATTCTCAAATTGAAAAGTAGCAGAAAAATGGAGTTGTAAATGAAATTTAGATTTGGAAATGTATTATCCAATGTATTATTTATTTTTCTGATTATTCCATTTCCCATAATAAACCTTTTACATATTTATAAAGTGATTTTCTTTGTCATTTGTGAGTGCGCGTGAGTGAGCATCCAAATATGTCACGCGGGATCTCTCAGGAAAAATGACCAACCACTTGAGAAGGATTTTTTTGAAATAATTTTCATAGCAGTTATGATTTATGAACTCAAAAGTAAAAAAAAAAAGGAAGAATGGAATTTTAAATTCTAACGAATCAGAAAGTCCACTGTGGCAGAACACCAATCTAAATAATAGTCACTGACTTAATAATGTTGCAACACCAATCAGTACTTCAGAAATCGGAATCAAAATGTATTCATTTCAATAAAAAAAATTAAAAAAAAACTGGCCGGATTTTTCAATATCACTGTCTAAATATACTACTATACAGTTATACCTCTTTTAACATTATTTCTCTATAACATTATTCAAATTTTAAATATTTTTTTGTAAAAAAATTGTTGAAAAAATGTGTTAGGTATGTTTAATTAAATTTATTTTCAAACCTTGGTATTATTTTATTTATCACTCTCTTTACGTATAAATACAGTAATAGGTCTTTTAAAGTTATTTTACTATAACATTATTCAAATTTTAAATATTTTTTCTGTGAAAAATTGGTGGTTTTTTTTTTATGTTTTAAATCAATTTTAAAAAATGTAATAAATTGTATTTATTATTATTTGTATATTTTTTCAAAGACCTGCCCCGATTAAAGTTAGCTCATCATTAAGCGGTCTATTACTCTAAATATATTATATATGACCATTACTACACAATGAATAATGAATGAAAACATTGTAAATATTCTTGATAAATGCAATCTCTACATTTTCTTTAATCTTAATGTTTTCCTGGAGTCTGAAAAAGTGGTTTAGTGGTTTTTACATAATGTCAATTTTATCAAAATTATTTTAAGTTTTTTTTTCTCCGAAATTTCGAAAAATTAAACAAAAAATACAATTACTTTTTTGCATGATTACAACTAAATGTTCTCAAACTACTAAAGGAAAAATATTAATATTCTATTTCCAGCTTGAATGATCTAACCCGAAAAAACCTTCGTGCAATTGAATTAATTGATGAGAAGTGAGTCATATTATTGGTTCTGAAAAAAATGAAACATAACTCAAATAGCTTCAAAGTCTAATAAAGACGTGTCAAAGTCAATACCTACTCCCCTCAGTTAATTAATACATGTATAATTAATTGACGCAGGCTTCCATAATTCCACGCCTTCTCTATTTTATAAGCTTTTATAATTGAAAGTTAGAACATTTAGAAAATGATAATGAGAGTTCAAGAAAAATTATATTTTGTGAGAGAGCCTAGACAAAATATGTTTTGCTGACTACTTTTGCAAATAACCATTTCTGCTTTATATAGAATATAAATTATTATTCCAAAATCCGATCATAGCAAATACCACGGCAACTTTGAAGTCCTAGTGGATTGTTGAATACATCGAGAAAATTTGAAATTTATATTAAATACATTTTACATCAATTTCAAGGCAGTCCATGTCTAAAGGGCTAACTATACGCAATATATTTTTACTCCGTAAAAAGACTAATGGCATGTGGTAGGACTTTTAGAGAAAAATGAGATAGAAAAGTTTAACTTTTCAAAAAAAAAAAAAAAATTCTGGTTAATTCATTAATTTAATTTTAAAAATTAATTATATTTTGATTCGAAAAATGGGTACACTCATTTATCTGAATATATATCTGAAAATCTTTCCCGAGAATATGAAATGCCAATATAGAATGGTTTTATTTAATAACCTGTTTACTTGATATGCAACTATGTATTTTTGCATTTTAGCTTTATATGTGGAAATGTTTCCTGTGAGTATAAATTACCAATCTTAAATAATTTTATCTAATGAAACTCTATTCGAATCTATGTATTTTCACATTACACTACTAAATTTTAGCTTTATACCTGAAAACATTTCTCAAAAATATATACATTTTTTGCATGACTGTAATATTTTTCTTGATTATGTTTAATATTTTTTGTATTTGATTGAACAGTAAAAAAATATACGATTATAAAATGGACCGATGAAATAAATTCATTTGATAAATACAAATTTATTCTTAAAGAACAACAAAGAGGTTGTCATCTGTTTGATCAATCAGAGGACAACCTCTTTGTTTCTAAATCGTATTATCATTTGATGAGGTTTTGTTCTTGGTCTTTGATAGAGATCAATAGATGTGTAAATCTGAATCGATTTACATGGGCGCCGGCAGGTATATTTTCAGGGGGGTGCATCTTCATCTTCATACTATACTATTAACTAATAAAATATAATTTATAATAGTGGTTTCTTATAATTATAGGTAGGCATATAATATCAGACATATATGTTATGTCAATTAAGTTAATGTCAAATTCAAATAATTTCTTAATCTTTTTCTGGGTAATTTCTTTCATGTCAAGAGGGTGCAAGTGCACTCCAATGCAGTCGCCCATGATTCTTCAATGTTTATTTTATAGAAGTTTACATTATGATGTATTAATTTAGTTTTTAGAGATTGATAAAATCTCAATTTTTCATAACATAAAACTCAGCTGGGAATAAATCGAATTTTTAAAACGATTCAAAGAAAAATGCCCGAGATTCTTGTTGATAAATTGACCGTTCAGGGATAGAGACCTTTTTACAATCGATATAGTACAAAAATAATAGTAATTGCAATTATATATATAAAAAAGTGAAATCTCGTTACGACCTAGTAATAAACTTTTCTCGGGCCAGTTTGCACACGGACTAGAGCCTGATATTCTCATTTTCTAGCTAATTATTTAAATTGGAATTCAATGTAATTGTGATTTTGTATTTATTTACTATGAGACTCGACTATCATTAAGTATGTATGTAAAATACATGATTCGGAATGTCCTTGCAAAGAATGAAGATAAGTGATGATTGTTTGTGTAGGTATACAATTCAGGGACTCCTACACACTACTAATTATGAAACCATCATCTCCTTTCATATGGATCACATTTGGCACTGGAAGCATATGTTGCAACAAAATTATATAAAAAGAAAATCGTAACTTGAAAATTAAGTTTTTATTGATTCATAGAGAATTTAATTTAGATTAAAAAAATATTATCAAAGATTACATAATAATTTAAGAATAAATAAATAAATATAAATAAGGTACGGGAATAATTGAGCTTATTAAGGCCTATTTCAGAAAGAGCAGATTAATTAGTGGTATAAATAATTGATATATGATGGATAATATTGAGTTAAAAAGATTTCAAAGTATTCGTAAGTGACCTGCTTACTATTACAACAAAGCGAATTTATCTACATCTAATCGGGTATTTCAACCTATGAGAAATAAAAGATAGAAAATAATATTTCTAATTTTATAACTCCTGAAGATGAGCTTATACCCCAAAATATATATAGAGTCGTGCTAAACATGCATCTGATCTTGTATTTATGTGAAACCTACCTAGAATCTAACTATAACGACTGTTGATGAAGGTCAAGTCTTCGAAACTATAGGCTCTAACAAATCGTCTCCTTACAGAGTAAACCTGCTAACTCACAACAAGGAAATTTTACAAGTCAGAGAAAAAACAAACAAAATTTAACATTGTTGTTATGGAAAAAAACTATTTTTCACAACTTACGATAGTAATTTTAAGTAGCAGTTTTACTTGAACGATGCTGCATCTTTTTTTCTTTCGAATGGTATTAATATGTCATATATGATAAAAAATGGAGTTATCAGGTTTACACTCTAAGCCGAAGAAATAAATTATATATATACCCAGCTTTTCATTGTAGGTATGCTTTGCAGTGAAGGATTAATGATGAACTAGTACATTTCTATAGTTCTCATAGCACCAACCTGAATAGATGAATCAAAGGACCAGGACGGTTTAAGAATAATGAATCAACTTCCTGATTAATTATCACACTTACTTTACTCTATTACGCCATCGGATCATATATGAACTCGACTAATGTTTGGCTAAGGATATTGATGTAATATGGTACCAAATATGGAGGCGAAAATATCCAATATACTTTTTTTATTTTAATCATTATGTCATTTCTCTTGAAGCAATCTGATAATTCAATTTTCTTGAATCAATGTATATCAAATGGCATGGATTTAAAATGCATTCATAATATTGTATAGAAAGTTTCCCCAATAATGAAGACAAGATATTCTAGTCGTCCTTTCCTCATTTTGCTCGCGTGTGTGTTACAGCATCAGCTGATTGCAGGTTGGTGTTTGTTTGCTCTTGAAACTGACTGGGGTGTGTCAGTCGAATATTACCATAATATATAAATATAGATGTCAATAGAGATATGAAGGTCAATTTCTAATTAAATCAAGAGAACAAAAGATGTTCCATTAAATTTCATACACGAGCCAACTTAAACGACGTCTTAAAGCATACAAATCACTATAGCTTTTAAAAAGGATGATTCATTTTGAAATTATACTAAGAAAATTTATTTAATCTAATAACCTTCACTAGAGAGGTGTTTAGCTGATATTATATATTTTATTATTAATTATTTATATAATTACTATGATTAAGTGAATAAATTGATTCCTAGATAACCAACTCTATTTTACTTTGGACCTTTTTCATACAAAGCTGATCGCTATGAGAAGAAAAAATTTAAAAATTTTAAAATCGAGTTTTTGGTTTCGTCATCATAGATCAATGTTTCATCAAGTAAGTTCTATGAGACACCAAATTAAAAAAATTGTGAGGTCCCTTGAGTATGATTTTTAAAAATTTATAAAGAGAAACAAAGCGGTCGTCCTCTGCTTGATGCAAATAAACATACACACATATATATCAAATATATATGTATATATATTATTTATTTGTTTGAGACTATAGTTTCGAATGCTTGGCTCTCATCATCAGTCTTTTTTAATTAAAAATATTATTTTTCATGGGGTCAGTATCGCGAGGATATTGAACAGTTTCTCTTTATGAATCAACAACTATGATACTCTTGGCAAAACAAAAACAAAAACTTTTCAATTTAAAAATGCATTTAAAAAAATAAAATTGTACATTTGATGCTTTGGTATTTGTGTTTTTTATCAAAAGTTTTGACTGAAACTACCTAGAGAGTTAGTTGCCAAACATTATTTATTTTAATGAGAATATTTCAATAAAGTTCAGCAGAAACTTCACTTTTGATAAAATAATAGTCTTTTGCATAGAGCTTTAGCGGGGATAATTTATTTCAGCACAACTGAACAGACACCCTGATAGTATCTATTATATATAGTACAGGGAAAGGGCAGAAACAGTTCAACGGTGAGCCAGAAAGTCGAATAAAGCCCGCTGCATACGAGGCTTTGTCCTCTACTTGTTTTTGGGAGCTCTGGTTTGCAATTTGGTGGTCTGTCAGGATCGAAATGACGTCACTGCTGGCTGTCTTTCTGGCTACCTTACTTGTTTTAAAATATAGGACATGTTCTATTTTCCGGCTTGGTCCTGGGATGCTTTTGAGTGGGAGCAAGCAGACAAAAATATTATTAAAGCAAGCCTCGTGTGCAGCGGCCTTAAGTTAGTTAGGCCCGGGTCTCCTTTTACTTTAATTGCTCGCTTCAGAATTGCATCCAGTGTGGCAAGAGAATGCTTGAAGTTAATTTTAAACGATTCATTGCCCCCTCCCCCCTCTCTACTCTATAAGACTTTTGATTAAAAGACACTTTTTTTTAGTATAATGAAAAGGTCACTTTCAACAGTTCTTTCTTATTCACCTTGATATTTTTAAATCGTAAATAGCGGATAGATGATGTCAGGGTATAGAAAAAGATCAACGCCCGATTAGTGTGATTTCACACCAAAGACGTTTAATCATTTTTCAATTTGCAAAGATTTAGACATCTCTAATGACATTAAAAGAGGCGACTGTGGGTCAGTGGATAGAGTGTTGGGTCGCTGACCCGGAGATCGCGGGTTCGAGACCGAGTCTCAGCAGATAGATATTTGCAGTCGCCTCCTCTTGGAAAGTAATGGCAACCTACCAAGAGTATAATTGCCAAGTGACCTCTCCAAATTAGCCGTTCGGAACCGGCGTTAAAAAGTAGGTCCATTATATCTGTGTAAAACAACTAAACACAGTCAGCACAGGTATATGTGGAGAGGCGCCGACACCCGTTTCGGATATGGCACTCGAAGAAGAAGAATGACATTAAAACAATTAATAGCAGACAATAATTATTTTGACTGTTTGTATCTTGTAATATCAATAAGACTTAAACTATAAAATAAGTGGGTAAAAATTTTAATCACAGTTGGTAGGTAGATTATCTCTAATTGAGATCTCGAATCTAATCTCTAATGAAATTAAAACAATTAATAATCATACAAGAATAAAATATTTTAACTGTCTGAATTTTGAAATATCATTAAGACTTAAACCTTAAGCTATAAAATAAAATTGTGAAAATTTTTTAATTTAATCACAGTTGGTATATTATCTCAAATTGAGAGCGCGAATTTAAAAGAATAAATTGTAGGGGGAAAATGAAATTTTTCAAGACTCACTACCGCTGTCTGAAAAATTTAACTTTTCTCAAGCGAACATTTTGAGCAAGGCAATTGAGACTTGGCATTGAGGAGCAATCTATTAATATAAACATGAGTGTTAAATTCCAACTCATTAGTACAAGTGTTGGATACCTCCTTAATTAATAATTAAATATTTTTTTCTGATTTTTTGAAACAGTATTTCGAAAGCTAAAAATCTCAAAATCTAAACGATTCTTCGTTTTAAAAATAATGTATAAACAAAATTTTGGTTTCATACTAAACTTTCTACAACTTTCCCCTTGTTTGGTCATGTGAGTATAAGCCAATTTTTAGAGTAGGTACTAAAGAAAAAAAAATGCTGCTTTTTAGTATATTTTGTAATAAAACCGCATGTTTTAATATATTTTTATATGAATAAAATTTAATCTTGAAAATTTACAAGACATAATATCGAGTATTTTAAAGGTTTATACTCTATACTTTTTGCCTACAAAGGTAATTCAATCGAGAGATTGACGAATTCAATTATAAAAATTAAAAAAATAATGTAATAAAAATATTTATGATATTTATTGTAAAATGAAATACTTGAGGTTTTGTCATGTTGTAAAAACAATTACAAAAAGAAAATTAAAAATAATCAATCACCGTGAGTTTACATAAATAATTTTAGTTTTTGCTTTGCGCAAACGACATCTAATCTAATTTGAAATGGACTAGTAAAAATTAATAAATGAATATGCAAAAAAAAGTTAGACAAAAACAACATCCAGCAGAGCGCATTGTCACTATGACGTGGTATCGAAATTAATCAACGGTTCTATGTTCTTGTTTGTCTTGTTAATCGAAATACACTACATAAAACACAATACAATTAAAGGTTACATTTTAAATTGGAATCGATACCAACATTAAAAACTTTTATTTCCACTCACTGAATAGAAAAATGAATGTAACCCATGTTTAACTGCCTCTGCCTTTATATAAACCGGTGTTGAATTACACCGGCATATCTGGATTTCTTTTCTAAAAAATATTTATCATTTAAGAAAAATAAAACAGATATATAGTACATGCTTTTAAACTGTTAGATTTTTATTATTATTATTATTATTATAAATGTCAACCAGGGCCATGCGGTGACTTTTCAGGATGCTATCGAAAAAAGGGTTATTATTCGCAAAATTCATCAATAATCGCTTAATATAATTTTTCAAATTTCACATTAGATTTTTTCATTTGATATTAAAGACAGATCGGACAGCCTTCTTCACTTTGACTACTTCCAGGGGAAGTATCGTAAAAATAATCCACCTTTCTATCTTAGAGTACTTTCAATAAATATTTTTTTAGTTGCTATAAAATAATTAGTTTGGATATAAATAATTACGATACCTATTTTTTGCGTGTACGGCTTGCACTTAGCCTCTTTGTTTTTATTAATTTATTGTCTACCTAAATATAAAACTGTTTTTGACATTCTTATAATAATGTATTTAAAAAAAATGATCAGAGACGAGTCGTCCGGTCCTGCGGTAGCCATACCCTTAACTGATATGCCAATTCAGTTGTCTAAATACCAGGGGCTCCCAGTATCGAAGTGTGGCTGCTATTAAATGACCAGGCTGATGCTGCTACTGGCAAACAGCGAGCGAGCCGCGACAGGTTTGAACATGATTGTGTCTGGTGATGCTTCCCCCACCCTCTGCTCACTAGACAAGGCTTCATGCCAATTTGCCTGTAAAACAATTTTATAATAAGGTTGACAAAATATTAATTAAAAAAAGCGGCTAAGTGCAATCAAATACTTCTGCTAAAACATCTTTCAGTTCATCATTCTCAATTAATTTCTTTATTTAATATATCGATTTTAAATGAAAGTCAGACGTCGAGTACCTACATGTAAAATAATTTACTTTCAACCTCATAAAATCAAAGTATTTTCCATAAGTTAGCGAAATGATTCAAATATGAAATCTCGAAAATTTTATTCATTTCTAACGTTAAAAAGTTCCATAAATTTTAAATTAAATCTTCGACTGCTACCCAATCCCTAAATCTCCCCTAATCTTCACGTTACAAGGGTCCACCACGGACTACAGAGGTTGTACCTTCTTGGTGCAACTTCTTCTTGTATCAATATCATTATAAAAAAAGCGAACTAAAGTTAAACGAGATTCATAATTATGTAGTATGAAGTTGACTCTGAGATTTTAGGGATGCGCCGCGAGTCATGGAACGCACGGCACTGATGTGAACATATCTATCCGAGGAAGAGAGAAATAGATTTCCCTTTTTTAAGACAAGAATCATGGGTGTGGATTCGAGGTTCGAGGTTGTACAGAGTGGAACAATGAATGTAGCCTCTTAAAATTTTTCAAGAAATAAATTATATTAATTTTACCCTCCAAAAAAATATAACTTATAAACACATCAATCGATTAAAATTTTTAAACTTCTAATAACAAAATCAATATTCTTAAATACCGTTAAAAAAAAGAAAAAATTAAAAGTTAAATACGTTTCCGAAATGTTTAAAAATATTTTTCAGTGAAAATACATTTTTAAAACGAAAGGGTTAAAGCTGAATCTTTTTAAGATGTGCAGAAAACTCCCTACTGAATTTAAACTTATGAAATTTGTGATTTTTTTCTGGGGGCATGTGGCAACTGTCTATCTCTGCAAATAGAAAACGATCCCACACCCCTAACAAGAATGAAAGTAGACGCACGACATAAGTGTTTATTGTTAAAGTAGATGGAGTTGTTGCAAGGTGAAACATTACTTATAAAGCCCGCTGCACACGAGACATTTTCCTCTGCCTGTTTTTGGGATGGGAGCTGTCTGTTTGCAATTTGAAGGCCTGTCGGGCTCGAAATGACTTCACTGCAGGCTGTCTTTCTGGCTAGCTTGCTTGATTTAAAAGATAGGACATCTTCTATTTCCCGGCTTGGTCCTGGGAACTCATCTGCTAGCAGCAAGCAGACAAAAAATTATTAAAACAAGCCTCGTGTGCAGCGGGCTTAAGTCTAAAGAGACTTTTACATTTCTGTAAAGAAAAGAAGAGGTTTGGAGACGAAGATGTTTTGGGGAAGAGATTTTCATCAAACAAACGATGGGGTTTGTTTGATTATCATCGTACATTTAATAAATGAGTCAAAGTTATAAGAATTCTCATAATAATTTGCTTTTAGTTGATATTAAATTAATAATGAAATGAAGATATCCGTTTTTGGTAGAAATTCATTATAATAATACTAATAATAAGACGGTTATGATGTCGGTGGTACCTATATATTCACAGAGAAAGAGCCCGAACATTAGGGGGTATGCAGGAAAGGGACTTTAACATATTATATAATAGTATGGTAAGTTTCTCTGGAAGAAATTTTAACAAGCTCCTTGCATAAGCCAGGTGTACCCGAGATGTAGTTGGCTATATACATTACTACAGGCTGTTTGCCGGGCGACGAGAGAATTGGATTTTCTAAAAAAAAAAATTATTCCTCTTCTTCTACTTCTTTCTAGGCTAGCTGATTCCTATTTTTTGCTTAGTCTGTTCACTTTTCCGAAGAAATATAAGTCGATCCTTCAACTTTGTGACCATCTTTGTTTTTTTGCTTATTTATTATTAGATAGGTCTAAACCTTGGAAACCCCTGGGCTGCCTCCCATTACTTTCAGTTAAAATTTCTAACAGTCTGTCTCTCTCCAGAGAAAATTTCGCGCAAAAAAATTTGGAAACAATCATTTTTAAGTATACATTTTTCTTTCTTTTAATACAACGATAAATCTAAAAAAAAATATAGATTACATTGAGGAAAAATTTAAACCACTCTTTATATAATGTATCTAATTGGAATGCAATTATAATTATGAAAAATTATTTATAAATTAGAATAAAATTACTATACTCAATTATACATATAAGTTTTGATTTATATGTAAATTGTTACAAATGTTAATAAATGTTTTGTTATTAATATCTTTGATTACATTATATAGGTAGCCTTCTGATTCCTATTTTTTGCTTTTTTTATTTTTTATATTATTAAAAACAAAACTATATTAAATTTATATATTTTTTAATAGTTTTTAAGGAATTTGGCAGTTACTTTCTGTTGCTCCTGAAGATGGGTTAGTCACCCGAAATATATAGTATACACCAATACCTCGCTTTGCGTCGTTTCGTTTTGCGTTTTTTTGAAGTAGCGTCTCTGCTTAATTAGTACTAATTTCCAATGTGCGTCGTTAGATTTTCGATGTTGCGTTGTTTTGGGTTCGAGTCTTTAATTTTTTTTTTTGAAATTTTGTCACTTTTGTTTCTAATTGCGCCATTCCATCAAAACTCGGGGATTCTCTTTCTAACTAAAAATCAACGCAATTTTAATACAGTTTTATTTTCACTTTGTTTTGCTAATTTTAGAGTTCAGTTTCAATTATGTAGTGTGTTATGCTTTTTGTAACGTTTCAATTAGTGTATTGTGTTTTTTTTAAAGAGAATAATAAATTTTTATAACGAATATCAATTGCTACAAGGAAATTTATTTTACGTTGAAAAAAGAGCTGTTCAGCAAACATTGGACCAATTTTTTGTGAAAGAAAGCCGACTTACGACAACAGCCACTATGGACTTATCAGACAGTGATTAATTTTAATTTTGTTTTTCATAAATTAATTGAATAGTTTATTTTGTTTTAATTGAATACGTTTTTTTTTTTGTTTTTTGTATGTAAGTATGTAATAAAATTTTATATTATTTTTGTTTTTTAAATGTATACTTTGTTCAATTTTCTTTTTAAAAAGTTGTATTTTTGTAACCCTGGAACCTATCTTCGATCTTTACATGGTTTGCTATAGAAAATCTTAATTCACTTTGCGTCGTTTCAATTTGCGTCGTGTTTTTTTGGAACGTAACCCCGACGCAAAGTGAGGTATTGGTGTATATCGAGATTAAAGATTCTCCAAAAATAAATTCGTTTTATTTTTTATATCTTAATGTAAAACCTACCAAGTATTTTTTATCCAATATTATATTTTTTTTTAAATCATGAGTCTTTTAATTTCTTTTAATTTGCTGTTAATTTATATAGTTAATAAATAGTTGTTGAAATGCATAGCTTCTTTTCTTTTGATTTTATAGATACCTAAATTTTTTTAAGCTAATAAACTTGTTGCTTGAATGATAGTTATTATAATGATAACTTATTTATATCATTGGCGTTAACTTAAAAACGAAAGGTCATAGAAAGTTCGTCCTTATGGTAAAGTGTTAGCTTTTCCAAAAGGAATGGCTGAGTAAAACTTTGGAGATTCTAACTACAGATACTTAGATGAACCATGAAAAAATCAGAAAAAAAATCAAATGAAAGCTAATCGCACAATAATTTTTATAAAAATAAAAAATAAAACCGACTTCTTCTTCTCTTCTTCTTCTTACTTTTAAACCTATAGGTTTGTTTCTTCCAGAACGTCATACCATCTCTTCTTAGGACGACCTCTACTTCTTATTCCAACCGGCTTGTTTGTCATCACTTTCTTTACCAGTCGGTCTTCTGGCGACTTCAATAAACTTAAACGCAACAAATAAAACAATAATAACTTAAAAATAAAATAAAATCAACTAAAAGGTATAAAATAATTATCTTATTTAGTTACAACTAAAAGACGAAATATTAACATGAAATTACTTTTTGAAGTCGGTGCCAAACAAACTATACCTATAAGCGAGCGTACCCGCCAAACGTACTAAGTAAGATCCGTCAAGTGCGATTCATAAAATGTATATGTTGGCACTGACTTCAAAAAGAAATTTCATGTTAATATTTCGTCGTTTAGTTGTAACTAAATGAGATAATTATTTTATACCTTTTAGTTGATTTTATTTTATTTTTAAGTTATTAATATTTTATTTGTTGCATTTAAGTTTTTTGAAGTCGGTTTTTTTTTAAATAAAAATTATTTTTATTTTTCTCTTTTTAGTGATGTTATTATAGTCACTTAATATAGTACCTTTATAAAAGATTTTATTTATCATAATTTCGATTATTTGCTCATAAGAATTGGAGATTTACGTTATTTCGTCGTTGATCTTATCATCAGAACTTGACCAAATAAATATGGCACTATCCCTAAGATACCCGCTTTCCAATAAAAAAAGAATCATCGAAATCGGTTAATAAACAAAGAAGTTAAGCCTTAACAAACCTAACAAAAAAGGTCTAATATCAATGAAAAAAACGGGACCATTTGGAAGCTAGACTGAACCCAAAGCAAAAAAATTTTTCAAAATCAGTTCACAATTGGCGTAGATATGAGGTAACATAGATACAAAAAAAAAAAAATCATTCGAATAGAGAACCTCCTCCTTTTTTGAAGTCGATTAAAAAGTTAGTATGAATAAATGAATGACGAAAAAAATCCTAAATCTATAAAATTTGCAGAGAGCGTATCGATCCTTGATAAATTTCTCACACTTTGAAATAATTTAATAAATAAAAAATTAAAATTTTAAAAAGGATACTATACTATACTAGACAATAAATAGTAAAAGAAAATAATTTAAATTATTTAAGAAAAAAAATACCGAATTAAATAAATTTGAATGGCATAAAGAAATGTTGTATAACAGTTGATAAAAACATAAAAATCGGAAGTGCATAAAAGTAGAACAAAAATTAAATCCTTTTATTCAATTGCAATTAAAAAAAATAATAGCTTAATTCATTGTTTCTGTGAAATTACGTTGTTGACTTGAAGCAACTTCCCATTCTTTTCTAGATTTTTTGAGTGTGCGACCCTCGACATTCTAAACGAAACCGCCTCCACTTCCGTGGTCCGGTGACCTCCCAAGTTGCACCATCCTCCTCCGCATCCCAACTAACTGTGACTCAATTGTTGTTGTTGTTTGGGAGAAATACACATCTGAGATTGACTGATCTCTCGAGATTAACGGAAGTGTGCCAGCCTCACGTACCTATATACTCCATAAAAAGTAACCGTTGCCTGATCTGGCTGCTTTTATAAATGAGACGAGTAATTGCCTGGCCAACCGGTCCTTTTATGGATGACAAAAATTCTGTTAACTTCTCTTCACTGGACGTTACTTTTTTTTTTTTTATTTGTGATTAAAGAATTGGTATCACTTTCTCGATGGAGAACAAGAAAGCGATCCGTTAGTGATGATGCATCAGCGCTTTTCGGCTTCACTGACCAGCGATTAAAGGCTCAGTTGCAAATCTATTAGAAAATCTCGATCGGCAAATTCAATTATTATTTACAACCACAAATCAAAAGAAAATTAATTATTTATTACAAAAGAAAAGAAAAATATTTCAAATATCTCGCCCACCTATTCTTACTAATTAATGAGTTGTTGTAGGGAAATAAGGACAATAGCTTAGGCAAATATTTTTTATTTTTTGCCAACATTTCGTCAACTTTGTTGACTTCCTCAGGGTTCAAACAAATTAACTTCTTTGCATATTTGTTATTTTATCAATATTCATTCTTAACAAACACAAATAGAACATTCATCGAACAGAGTGAAAATATTTCCCTATTTAAATATATTATATTAAATATAATTATTTATTATATAATCATTAAATATATTATTTGTGTTTTCTAAAAATGAATATTTATCAAATAACAAATATGCAAAGAAGTTAATTTGTTTGAGCCCTGAAGAGGTCAACAAAGTTGACGAAACGTAAAAAATAAAAAAAAATTGCATAAGGTATTGTCCTTTTTTCCCTACAACAACTTATTAATTTAATCGATGGACATAAATAATCCAAAAAATTCTTACTTAAATTAGCTCGTTCATATTACAAACAAAATATAATATGATATAATATATTAGAACTTTGTGATTAAATTAGATTATCCACTATTAAAACAAACAGATGGTTGGTGATAGATAAATATTAAAAATTATATTGAGTAAAAAAACATTTTGGCTCTGTTTATAAATTTAGTCCAAAATTAAGTCCAAAAATCACTTTTTTCAAATCAGTCTACGCACTGAATTCTCCGAAGGGTGACCTGCGATTGGAATTAGGTGTTAACTTCTTTGTAATTATGTGGAATTATTTTGGAATTCATTAGATAATGTCCCTTCATCTATTATCTTCTACTTGGAAATGAAAGTGGAAGTAGGTGTACACGATATTAGGTCACGGTTCACCCCTCGGAATTCTTTATGATGATGAGAATTTTATATATAAAAAAATTATATATAGATTTTCTAATTACTATATTTTATATATAAAATTCTCATCATCATAGAGAATTCAGGGCTTAGACTGACTTGAAAAAAATTAGGGCAACACATTAGGGCATTGAGAAAAGTTTTACCATAATATAGACTTTAATCTTGTTATCTAAATTAAAAAAAAATAATATTAATATTTCACTTTTAACTGAGATAAAAAATTACCGAGCAACTCGCAATATGTACTTTAATATAATAGTAAACTAACAAACATATAATATATTGTTAACAGAATAGATAAGCACATTAGGGTGGCCTTTAATTTACGACCATGAAAATTTTTTCGGGACACCTTCTAAAATTATGAGGTTGGATAAGATAATAACTCACACAAAATTTGAGATCTATCGGACAACTCTTTGAGGTGGCTCATCTCATTTGAAAATTTGAAATTTTAAGAATTTTGCTCTATTCGGCTACTATATTTTGTTATACGTCGTTAAATTGAAACAAAGAATAAAAACATCGATGACAATGAAATTAGTAAACATTATTTTGTGAAATCTCGCCCCTACCTTTGTCATTCAGTCATTATTAAAACACACAGAAAAAAAAATCAAGTGAATTCTATATGATGGCCGCTTTGCCTACCTCTTAGGCGTACATCGAGAAAAATATTTATTTGAGTCATATGAGTGTAATAAAAGTTAAAAATTGTTATTGTTATATATATATATATATATATAAAGAAGGGATTTAGCATTCACATAAAAGTAAATGAATAGAAATACGATTATTGTCTCAAAATAAAGTTTACTTATCAAATATGGAGTTTTACAAATCCGCTGTCAAGGTTGATTTCATACTGTCGGGATATTTTTCCCTATATTCTGAAACAATTTGTAGAATATGAAACATTGTTTCATTTCGTTGAAATGATTTTATTGTAGTCTTCCATGAGTTTCACTCCTCGTTCAGTGGTGTCGTTTACAGCTTGAAGTTTTTTTACAATTTCCAGTCCGATTTGAAAACTACTATCATCTTCCCATTCAAGAGGATCTTTTTGTAAAAAAATCCATTGGAATGGAAAATCTCACAAAAATTCTTTTGAATTTTCTGAAATGAAATTCTCTATGCACTTGGTTAAAAAAATGTCCACTACATTCGGGAAAATTTCTAATTTTTTCACACTCTTGTCGTTGCTATCGATTTTATCGAGTGCCTCCACCATCCGTTTCTTGGTGTCACATCCAATTTCATCGACAAAAAATGCTAAACCTGCTGTTTCTGGTGCCAGGTACCACAAATGGTTACATAATTTACTAGTATGTATTGAGATACGATTTATTTCCTCATCAACTTGTCGATAGGCATTCAGATTTTTTAAAAATTCTAAGTCCAGTCGAGGAGCTACATACTTAAACATAGAACTGACTGTTAATTTTTGACCTTCTGAAGATGGGTTGAATATATCCTGAAATATATATCGAGATAAAAATTTTAAAATAATATATATTTTGTTTACCATCATATAAGAATTCACTTGAATTTTTTTTCTTTTGCTCTATGTGTTTTAATAATGACTGAATGACAAAGGTAGAGGCGGGATTTCACAAAATAATGTTTACTAATTTCATTGTCATCGATGTTTTTATTCTTTGTTTCAATTTAACGACGTATAACAAAATATAGTAGCTGAATAGAGCGAAATTCTTAAAATTTTAAATTTTCAAATGAGATGAGCCGCCTCAAAGGGTTGTCCAATCGATCTCAAATTTTGTATGAATTACTATCTTATCCAACCTCATAATTTGAGCCGGTGTCCCGAAAACTTTTCCGTAATTTATTTTTCACCAGGTATAGCTAAGGACCACCCTAATGCACATGTATATTTAATAGTGCATTATGTGGTTTTTATCAAAAAATTGTAATAAATTATTGAACCCCCAAAGTTTCAATCAATTTATAAAATAGCTAGTATTTTATTATTATTATTAATTTTTGGAATATCAAAAAAAAAAATGATTTTTTCGAGCTTTAATTTTGCTATTCAATCAATAGCTGAGCTATTTTAATGTTTTTGAATTTTTTTTGGCAAGTAATGGTAAGAAATTAATTTATTTTATTTTATTGATTGAATTTTGTAACGAAAGCATGGATTTTTATTTATTGTAAAGGTAATTAGTAATTTCATAGATATTAAATGTATTTAATAACAAAAAATAAATGGGTCAAACAAATTTTTATTTATCCCAGATAATTCTGACAGACAGGTGACTGAACTTGTATCAAGTTTGGATATGCTTGGGTGCACTCCAATCATATGAATATAGTTAAACCTGATTTAAACTCGTACATGCGTTACGCAAGTGAAAGATATATAAAGTTACAACTTATAGAAATTTTTTTGATGGAATTTAAAGAATCACGTGTGTGCAGGTTTAATTTCAAATAAATCCTTTTAAGATATTTATTATGGACATTAACTTTGAATTCTTTAAAAATTGTATCATTATAGATTTCTCGCAAAATAAGAGTGCAAAATTTAAATCACTGCCTGATTGATTCCTTAAAAAAATAAAGATAATTTGGCCATCCACATGACTTAATATACATTTACACATGCACAATGGATGTTTTTTCAAAATATCTCAAGAGTTAAAACTATTTTGATAGAAATAATTAACTACAGGCGTTAAGATCTGTTTACAAGTAAACAGTGTAAGATGTTAATTATTTTTTTTAAAAATTTCAATAGTAAACGTTAAGTATACGTGTTTGATTGAACCAGAATCCAAATAATTTCAATAGTATAGTATAATAATATATTTTTATCCTCATGATCTTCTTCAGAGATGCGTTGGACAATAGACCAGGCAAAAATTTAAAAATGGTCACAATTATTGAGCAGGTCTTGGCGATAAAAAAAAACGAAGGTACCAGTGTAGAGTTTAAGAATATATGTAGTTGGTGGCTATATCAAATAAGCTGACGTGTTCTGACGTGCCCATCCACTTGACTTTACCATACAATCTGGCCCCTGACTTATATTTAATATTTAATGAAATTATTTATATTCATGTAGGGGGATTAGTTTTTGCATTTTTAGATTTCTGGGAGTCCATTGATTATGTATACAAAATTTGCTTGAGTTTGCTCAAATGGCCTAGATTTTTAATTTTTAACCCCCCCTCCGCGCACCATAATTTTAGGTCGATATGCACTAAAATCTAATCAGCTCTTAATCTCAATGGAACAAAACTACGTGTAAAATTTAGTTTCGATATTCAAACTAGTTTTTGAGCTAGCTCGTCCACAAAAATTTGGTAACGCCAGACTAACGGATACCCAACCGGAGAGCCAGACAACCAGACTAACAGACATTTTGACAAAACAATTATTATCTCAAAAAATATAATTTTTTCGATGTTCACTTATTAGAGCTTTTTTGTAGAGCGAAATGCCATGGTTTTGTTCAATTTTTTTAATAAAAATAGTTTCAGCCGTTTTTGAGATATTTCGAAAAAAAGGAGGAAAAAAACCCACATTTTTAATGCACGATTACAATACTTGACCATACCCTGTATGGTAAAGTAAAAAATACCACTGCATATTATATTATTTCACTTGTCACTTACCTAAAATTTATCAAATTACTAAATTAATTAAATTAATCTTAAGAAATTCAAAGAGAAATTCAAAGATGTTTTTATAAAGCGAAATTTAGAGAATACTTAGCTAGACTACCGTTTTACAAGAACCAGTGAGGTCCAGCTGATTCTCCATCCTGAACCAAGAGAGCGAAAAAAGATATGGTCCATCTGGATGTTACCCGGTATCAATCCGCGTATAGCCCGCATGATACCCCACCCCGGACCACCCAGAGGGACATGGCATCTCAAGTTCTTATATATTACCGGGTAACATCCAGATGGACCATATCTTTTTTCGCTCTCTTGGTTCAGGATGGAGAATCAGCTGGACCTCAATGGTTCTTGTAAAACGGTAGTCTAGCTAAGTATTCTCTAAATTTCGCTTTATAAAAACATCTTTGAATTTCTCTTTGAATTTCTTAAGATTAATTTAATTAATTTGATAATTTTCTATATTTGTATAAATATACTAGAAAAACAAATTTACTTATAATTTGTTAAAAATTCCGTTGAGTGGATTTGCTCGCGAGTTCACTCCGCGGAATTCTAAATTAATTTGTATCAAATTACTTTTTATTTGTTATGTTTTCTTGAAAATAACATGAAAGTATCAGAACAATTATAAGAGAAAATCATACGATCATCTTAGATGTTATTAGATATGTTTTCAGAAGGGTTGACGCCTCCTCGGGAATCAAACTTAAATTCCAAAAATATTATTTTGGCAATTGTTTTTTAAGACGAACCACATCGGAGATAATAATTCACTAGTAAATTGCATTCGAAGCTACTACAATTATATATATATTCATCCTGAAATTTCGATGATAAATTATTCGAAATTTTACTGAGTGGGGCGTAGCATTTTTGGCACTTAGGTTCGATTCCAGAGGGAGGAGAGGGTGACGAGAGTTTATCTAAGGAGCCTATCAACAGAGGAGACATTCTTTGATTTCTTTTAATAAAATCAACACCTACTGGTACTCTTGAAGAGAAAATTTTTTTAACTTATGAAATATATTTTTAAATTTTTCTTTTATGGCATATTTTGTTGTGGAAAAAAATAGAATAACATAATATTTCTGGAAAATGAGTTATTAGAATAATTCTAGTGAGGTTTTAAGTTTTGCCAGAGTGTCTATGAGCATGTGATCTAAATATATAGGGATTGTCGAAATTCAGTCTATATTGCTATTCATACTAAGTTCCTTTGGACTAAAATACAACCATAGGATCATGTGATCAATTGCTATCAGTTAAATATGAGTTATGGTACCTACACGTTGAACTAACTATATCTTATCTTTTAAGGTTTTATTTTATTATTTTTTATATTCATGCCTTATAATCTTAATATTAAAGAAGTAGGTTAACATATACCACGCTTTTAAAATTAATTTTTCAATTTTAATTTACGTTTTGAAATTTTCGACAGGTTTTCGTGTCGTGGATTGATATACGATTTAATTATTAGCTAGCTAAGAAAATTGTATAAATTAAATTGTCCGAGAAATTTATTCTGCAAGGTTCATTTTTTTTTTAGATAATTTCGAAAGAAAAATATAAGATTTAAATTCATGACGAATATCAACGTATGAAGCTAAAGCATTATTTAGTTTTATTTAGACGATAGGTACTATGGTTATAGAATATTTGATTTTAAATAGCATTATGTTTAGTGACTATTTAGCCTATCTAGAGCATCTCACGCAAGATCGAAAAATTATTCTTATTTATGATATTAATGTAATTAGGTGATGAAAATAATAGTACCTATATTATACACCAAGAGAGAAATGCATTCTTTTTCTCGAGGTGCAATTTTTTTTTAATGAAAATGATGAGAGGAGTTACACCAAAAAGGTGCGTCCCCTAACGGGCTGGGCTGGCCCCTCCATCGTGAATAGAAGAAGAAGGGTTTTTATGGGCTAGCTAGGGGTCGAAGGTATCTGTGGATACGGGTCTTGAACAGCTGAAGGTTATAACTCGCGGGAAAGACGGAGTCTGGGAGCGAGTTCCAGTCCCTAGAGGTTATAAGGATAAAAGAGTTGGCGAAAGCGCTTGTTCGATTTTTATCCAATTTGACAACGAAGGGGTGCTGAGCGTTCGAGAAACGCGTGTTTTTCGTAAAGAGGGCTTTAGAGGGGATAATTGATCTCAGCTCGACTGAACAGACACCATGATAGTATCTGTAGTACAGGGAAAGGGCAGAAACGATTCTTCGGTGACCTAGGAAGTCAAGTGAGTTAGTTAGGGCCGGGTCTCCTATTAATTTAATTGCTCGCTTCTGAATCGCATCCAGTGTGGCAAGAGAATGCTTGGAGGCCCCCTTCCACAGATGAGAGCCATATTTGAGACAGGGACGAATTTGAGAATTATACAGTGTAAAAAGTTGACTGGGAGTAAAATAGTGTTAGACCTAAATAAGAGACCAAGCTTGCGCGTTGCAATTTGTAGCCCTCTGACAAAGTACCGAGGGATAAATAACGTTCTATCCTGAGATGTATATACTATTTTTTTCAGGGCCTCATATTTAAAACGAATATTCAAATTAAATATTGACACATTAATTTTTCACAATCAAATTAAATTAAGTATATAGTTGCCTACGTATTCCTTATTTTCTTTTTTTGTTGCTATTACAACAAATTGCATTCAATTCTTGTAATTTTGTAATTAAAATAAATAAATGAACAACTTTTCAAAATTTGCTTTTCATTTATATTAACATAATTATTTCCCACAAGAAATAATGTATATTAGCTCCCGCAGAAAATAATGTGACATTTCTATCCCTACTTAGATGTCTTTGAAACTAACTTCTACACGCGGTCGTGAAAAAACAATTTTAATCTGATTTATATAAAACTAAAAAACTAAAAGGGAAAACTAAAAAGAAAAATATTGAATACATTAATAAATTGCTTTATGTTATGTCTGTTCTCTATTATTATAAGCTATATATTTTATTAGCTGCAAGGCACGTCCCCTGGACCCCCAACCCACGAACCCCCCTCACCCCCCTTAAACACAAGTTGTCAGAAATCACATCCCCTACAACTTTGCTTATAATAATATTTGCTGTAGGGTTAAAAGTTTAGGAGTTATTTGATAATTTTCATTCGTTCGGCCCCCCCCCCCAAACCCCCCTTCTGGGGTCAAAATATCAAAACGTTATATAGCTAAAAACGTAAGTTAGAAGCCATCTGATGTAAATATGAAGTTTCATAATAATCCCTTCAGCCGTTTTTACGTGAATCGTGAGCAACTTTTCGCGGAACCCACGGAAACATACAGACAGACATGCATACATACATACAGACAGACATGATTATTGAGGGTGTTTTCGTTCATAACTTTGCTTAAAACGCGTGCAACCAAAATTTGGTGTGATTTGGACCAATGTACAGACAAAAACTTAATTTTATATATATATTGTAGATTACGATTACTTATTAGGAAAGGAATCAGAAGTAATATTTTTGTTAATCAAATCTGTATTTTAATACTTTTTTCTTTGTTTATAACATGTGGTTAAATTAGAAACAAAACCTTTTAATATTATTAATGAATTTATGGGAAACGTTTCGTTGCACTCCGACACTCCCCGCCAGGGTCGAAATGCCGCTAGACTGAAAATTAGGCCGGCATCTTTTCCTTACTACATCTGCGGGAAATTTTATCATTCCGTTGAAAAAAAAAAACGTCTACTTTTTAATTTAGAAATTCTTGGCGTGTTATATTTACCGCCGTTAATAATAATTCAAATGTTACGATTTTAAGGAAAGTATCCCTTTTGTTAAACCTGTATTCTTGATGAGGCTTTGGAGGACAGACGGGGATCAATTCATTGTATCAGTATCATTATAATAAAAAAAAAAAAAAAATTGCTCTAGACATTACCAGTGCCTTAGAGTAAAAAATATGGGAAATTTAAAATATCCCAACTAATTGGAAAATTTTAATATAAGACATAAGCTATCAGATAATTATTTTGCCAAATAGAGTTATAATAGACATAATTATGGCATGTTTCCAAATAATTAAATCTGTAAGACCTTCAAGAACAAAGTGTAGGTATTATTTAAATTCCATTCATTTTTAACATTTAAAATTTTATTAAATATATAAAATAGTTTTGTACACATTTATTGAAACTATAAATTAAATATATTAGTTGTTAAATTTTCATCCTTTAACTGAACGGTGTTAACCTTAGAATTAAATTTTAAATTATATAATAATAAAGAAATGAAGAGATAGCGGTATTTAAAAACATTCAGCATTCTCTTTCCTAAAGTAAATAGAAAATATTAGTATATAAATAAACATGACATCATAGGTATCACTAAAGTATACTGTAATAATAATAAGTGCTTTCATTATATTCTATTCTCTCCATATGTTGTCGGATAATAAAAGTCGTAATTTCTATTTAGATCTCTATTTATGACTGACTAATTAAAAGGCCGTTTTTGTAATTTAAAGTAGAGTTATAATTGTTATGAAATACTATAAATATCTACCAAGTTAATAAGTTAAACTGTAACCAGAAACACTAAACAGTAAGAACAGAGTGGTAATCGTCAATTTTATAATCTGTCCGCCAAAGATTATTCTGCCATAGTGAATTGATTTGTTATTTTGTAATCACATTGTACTTACAACTCGATACCATCGAAAGACGAATTTGGTTTGATTTATTTTTTGAGTAAATGAAAAATATAAAAGTCGTTTGTTTACTTATTGTGTCGCCGAATGGTAAATTCGATTTCGCATTCTGGAAATTATCCAAACTTATCAACTAAATCATCTAATCGAATGTTTTCCACATTTGATTCAATCGCGAATCAAATGTAGGGAATTTTTGTCAAATATTGAGTGAAAATAATATTTGAACCTGTATATTTCCAACTTGAAACAATGATCTTAAATAAATTTGTTTATAATTTTTCAAATTAATATAACAAAGAATAATTGCTATATCAATGAGAATTGTTTTTGACCGCGCTTATTTGAAAAAGACATTTATCTCGAGACTACTGCGGATTACGCTATTGAAGTCTGCGGAGTCTTAAATCTGGACTAAGAGAGAAAAAGATGTGATCCACTTTAGCTACAATTCATTCTGATGTCTAGCGGGCTATACGCGAAATGACGTTGGATTGTAGCTAAATGGATCACATCTTTTTCTCTCTTAGTCCAGACTTAAGACTCCGCAGACTCCAATAGCGTAATCCGCAGTAGTCTCGCGATAAAATATCTTTTTCAAATAAGCGCGGTCAAAAACAATTCTCATTGATATAGGAATTATTCTTTGTTATGTTAATTGGAAAAATTATAAAAAAATTTATTTAAGATCATTATTTCAAGTTAGAAATATATAAGTTCAAATATTATTTTCACTCAATATTTGACAAAAATTCCCTTCATTTGATTCGCGATTGAATCAAATTCAGAAAACATTCGATTAGATGATTTAGTTAAAAAGTCTAGATAATTTCCAGAATGCGAAATCGAATTTACCATTCGGCGACACAATAAGTAAACAAACGACTTTTATATTTTTCATTTATTCAAAAAATAAATCAAACCAAATTCGTCCCTCGATGGTATCGAGTTGTGAGTACAATGTTTCTTTGTTATATTAATTAGAAAAATTATTAAAAAATTTAAGTCATCTAGCAGCTATTTTGGGACTTTCGCCCCAAAGGGATACTGATGCTTGTGTGTGTGAGGGTAGGAGTCAGAAATTAAATCTTTTGACTTAAACTTCACAGTCCCTGAGGTGGAAATCGATCAACTTCCACAATGAATCACCCTGTCCTTAAAGAAAATCTTAAATTTCTCCTAATTCTGTTGCAATAAGCAAGCTATCACTCTTAGTTATTTCCGATCTTTTATATTAAGAGTTCGAAGTAATGGATTAGTCCAAAAGTTCGCGACTCATCTTTATTTATTAGTTTTCTTATATTCTTACTATTTTAATAGCGAGGACAATTTTTATTGGACTAAAACTGGCCTAGACTTGTATTTGATATGCTTGAACTAGAAGAAATACCAGGCAGGGGCTGGTAAACCTTCTATTTGCACACTTTTCGGAAAATCATTCATTTGAATTGCCCCTTGAAACTATTCAACAATTTTATTTTATTTCGATAACTAAAATACTTTCAAAACAAAACATGTTTTTTATAGAAATATTTGAAATAACGGATAATAATTTGAAAATTTAAAGATCCTCCTGAAATTTTGAATTCAACCTTATATATTTATGAAAATACTCTAAATGTTTGAAATTTTAGAGATGCGCCGCCGCATCCACAGCATCCATGGATCGCACGCCACTGGTACACAAAAATACAATAATTTTGAAGTCTATAAAAAATGTTTAATATTTAAAATGTGAATTATAAATTTCATAATTTGAAAAGTCTGAAAGATTTAATGAGAAACTAGACATTCGCTTTCCTGAGATGTCATGGCTGTCTTTGCGATCTTTTGAATTAACATTTGAAAAAAATTCTATTTAATGATTAAATAATTTTTAAAATTCCCTTATAAAACAATGAAAACTAGAATAATTAAAAATAAAAAAGCAGTTTTAAGTAATATATTTATTTGTATGTAAGTATTTTAGAATAAACATTTCTTATTAAATAATTTTTTAATTCTTACTTTCAACTTTTTTTTAAAATATTTACTTACCAAAGATTGTCGCGAGCTACCAAAAATGACGCCACGAGCTAAATATATATATATATATTTTTATAGGATAATTTTTTATGGAGCACCTACAATTTTTAAGTCTCTTTCTGCAATTATTAAGAACATCAATTAAAAATAAAACTAATCTTTAAAGAATTTGGTGTCGGTTCTAGGTGAAACATTTTAATAGATAATAAGTAAAAATATATTTTTCTAGGTGGGTTTCACAAATAAAACAAATATATGTTTTGAGTTTTTTATCTCGATATATATTTCGGGTTATGAGCCCATTTTATTTGTGAAACCCACCTAGAAAAATATATTTTTACTTATTATCTAAAAATAAAACGAAAAGCTAACACACACATGTAAGAAATTTCACTGGACATAACTATTAAAATAAAATTATTGGATAAAAAATACTTGGTAGGTTTCACATTAAGATATAAAAAATAAAACGAATTTATTTTTGGAGAATCTTTAATCTCGATATATATGTTTCGGGTGACTAACCCATCTTCAGGAGCAACAGAAAGTAACTGATTAAAATAAAGCCCAAAGAAATTTAAATTTGCAATTATTTATTTACAAACGTTTTAAAGATAAATATATTATTAGGGCATATCACATCCAAGTTATATTTTTTTCTTTCAGCCTTAGTAGAGATAGTTAGAGTAGAAAAATCTAATCAACTGGAACAATGAATGTAATAATTTAAAATAGGATATATTGAAAATGAAAGTAAAAAATTATTTCAGAAGAATTTTTCTTTTTTTTTTCTTTAAAGATCACTCAAGAATGGTAAGTTTTCACATTTACATTAAATGTTCCTACAGTGTCTGAACCAATTTTAAATGAATAAGTTATTAATTACCAATTTATTTATTTTAGTAATAGTTAAAATATATTTTAGAGTCAGTTTGTTTAACTTAAATTAAAGTTCTTCTAAAACTCAAACAAGTTTGTTTTCGATGCTTCCCCACTTCTTTGCTCTCCCTCTCTCCAATACATGAATTCAGCTTTCAAGTGACAAAATAGATATCATTTTTAACCGACTTCAAAAAAGGAGGAGGTTCTCTATTCGAATTTTTTTTTGTGTGCCTATGTTACCTCATATCTCCGCCAATTGTGAACCGATTTTGAAAAAAAAATTGCATTGGGTTCAGTCTACTTTCCGATTGGTCCCATTTTTTTTCCATAGGTATTAGACCTTTTTTGTTAGGTTTGTTCAGGCCTAACTTCTTTGTTTATTAACCGATTTCAATGATTCTTTTTTTATTGGAAAGGGGTTATCTTAGGGATGGTGCCATATTAATTTGGTCAAGTTCTGATGATATGATTACTATTAATAACATCACTAAAAAGAGAAAAATAAAAATAATTTTTAAGAAAAAAATAAAAACCGACTTCAAAAAAATTAAATGCAACAAATAAAATACACTAAAAGTTATAAAATAATTATTATCTTATTTACTTACAACTGAACTACGAAATATTAACATGAAATTACTTTTTGAAGACGGTGCCAAACATATCTTTTATGAATCGCACTCGACGGATCTTACTTAGTATGTTTGGTGGGTACGCTCGCTTATAGGTATGGTTTGTTTTGCACCACTTCAAAAAGTAATTTCATGTTAAAATTTCGTAGTTTACTTGTAACTAAATAAGATAATAATTATTTTATACCTTTTAGTGTATTTTATTTGTTGCATTTAATTTTTTTGAAGTCGGTTTTTATTTTTTTCTTAAAAATTATTTTTTTGATCTAAGTTTATCTATTTATTTATTTTAGTTACACTTATTTTACGGTTAATTGATATACCTGGCTATCAAAAATATCTTATTTGAGATGGTTTACTTTTCAAACTCAGATAATTTCTTCTCGATTAAATTTATAATCTTCTAAATAGCATGAATATAGTAAATGAAACACTAATAATTAAATTAAATATTATTTCTTTTCTGCTGTTTTAAAATATATTTATTGTTTGCTGAAAGAATTTATTTCCCATATTTACTGGCATTTTAATTTTGATGTCATTGTCAAGTGACTCGATGACTTTTACCTCGATTAAATCCCTCTCGTCTGGCTCATCCTCGTTCAATTATTTTAATCTCTCAATACCAGAAACCAGAGAGAAATATTAGCAGGGGTAAATATAAAAATGTAAAATAAAAGGCGTAACTAAAGCGACCAGGAAGTAATTTCTTAAATTAAGATTTTCCGGATGCTGTCATTTTCAGGCAAATAATTACGTAAATAAATAAATAAAATAATCTTATTTTAACGAAAACTGAATAAAAATAATTTACTGCTGTCTACAAAAAAATTATATATATAATTATTTATTTATTTATTTGGCTTAAATACCAAATGATATGAAATAGACAGACAACTAAAAGCTAGGCAATATCATACATAACTTAAATTATTCTCTCTTGCATGGATATTGACTAGCATTTTAAGATGCTGGAGTTCTCTAGTGATAAGGAATGCAATTTCTTCGTTGTCATTGTCGTTTTATGTTTTTCGACCCCAAAATTTAGTAAGGTGACTCAAAATGGGCTGGTTGCGAACATTGGCTTAATTAGGGAGTTTTCCTAGGGGGGGGGGAGGGGGGCCACCCTCAAGCTGACTAGCACCACAAGGTTTCAATTTCGGTAATCCGATTAGAGATCAAATAACTTTTTATAGAATTGACAAATTTTGGAAGTAATGAAATAATTTAATGAGAAATACATAAGTGATACCTCGTAATAACGGACATTCGATTTTTCTATGGGGAAAAATGAGTTTTATAGGGATTATTTATCTAACTTTCCACTTTAAATTCCCCATTACTGCCTAATACTTTGAGGTAAACAAATTCATATAAGGACTTTTATTAAAGTAAGTACATTTAATTTCCATCAGAAAAGTTTATTTGCGAGAAATATCTAAAATCAATAGTTTACGAGTTATGTAAATTTAAAAATTTTCCATATTAAAATTCAAGCCAATGAATTGGCCAGGTAATTTTTTGAATCAAAAAATATGGAATTTGGTTGATGACACGAATTTCAATAAAAAATTTCACATTCAATCTACCCTTTATCTAAAACGTTTTTATTTTTATAAAATAATGTTTAATTTTCTCAGAAAAAATTATTTTATTTTGAATGTTTAATCCACTATACCAGGAGTGGGCAACTGCCGGCCTGTTACGATGTTAAATCAGGCCCATGTGAACTTCTTAATATTGAAAACAAGCTTAACGAATTTGAAGAACTAAATAATGAATAATGGTTGGTCTTTCCTTCTCATTTGAAATGTTATCATATTTAAATGAATTAAATTTATCACTACAAGGAAAGCGACTATTTATTTATGATATGTATACAAATGTCAACTCATTTACATCAAAATTAAAATTATTTTTGAAATAATAAATTTTTGTTAAACTATTTATTCTGTGCTGGCCCAGGTCGTGATATGAAAATTTAAATTGACCTGTTGAAAAAAGAAGTTGCCCACCCCTGCTCTATACTCTAGGTATTTAAATAGTTATCGGAGCTAATAATACATAATGAACTTTCTTTTAGTAAATTAAATTATGAACATGTTTCTTCATTATATTTTTTTTATAGGTAGAATATCTAGGGCGTTAGAGCAATATTTATCCAACATTCCACTTAAATTTCACCATTATTGCTTAACCCTTTGAGATTCACAAATTTATATAATTACCTTTATTAAAGAAGAATTAATTTTTAACAGAAAAGTTCATACAACTGAAATGTCTAAAATCAATAATTTACGAGTTAAAAGATATTCCAATTTTGTAGAGTGAATGGACTTGAATCAATAATGTCTCTTTTATTTGGCGAGACATCATCTCGATATAACAGAATAAAAAAATTATAAATGAGAAAGAAATCGATATTATTTTATCGATTTAATCTACCTGGAGGTTCACAGTATCTGTCTAGTATAAGAAAATAGCATTTTGGTTAAGAATTTCGTAGTTTAACAGAAATTTTATGAAAAGATTCAATTTCTTCTCTCCGGGAGCAAATCAACTAGAAATGGCAAAAAGTTTTATTTTTTTTCTCATTAGATATTTATTCAAATCTAATGAAAATTCATATCTGTGTGTTATGTTCATTTATCTTTTGTATGAAATAATTATTATTGGAAAATTTTAATTTTAATGGGTAGTTTATTTGAAGTCCAATTTGAAAAAACGCTAGCTAAAATTTTTTTAAAAAATTTGAAATTAATAGATATTATAAAACAATTAATTATTAATAATTAAATTCAATTTTGAGCGAAATCGATTCAGTATTTTTTGAGTAAATGGTCAAAAACCATCTGGACCGTCTATGAAAGGCCGTTTTAGAAACAATTTAAAATTCACCTCCATGTCACAAGTCAATATCTCGTTTCATATGACTTTTTTAACTTTTTTCAAAGGCAAGGCAAATCTCGTGCTTTCAAAAACATCCTTTTTAACAGGGTCCAAATGGTTTTTGACCATTTTCTCAAAAACTACTGAATCTATTTCGTTCAAAATAGAATTAAATTATTAATAATAAATTTTTTTATAATATCTATTAATTTCATATTTCTAAAAAAAAATTCATCGGAGTTATTAGCATTTTTTCAAATTGGACTTCAATAAACTATCTTTTAAAATGCAAATTTCCTAATAATAATTATTTACTACAAAAGATAAATGGAAATAATACACAGATATGAAATTTGAATAGATTTGAATAAATATCTAATGAGAAAACAAATAAAACTTTTGGCGATTTCTAGTTGATTTGCTACAAGAGAGAAGAAATTGGATCTTTTCATACAATTTCCTTTAAACTACATAATTCTTAATCTAAATGGTATTTTCTTATATAATAGACATACCGTGAAATTTCAGATAGATTGAATCGATAAAATAAGATCGTTTTCTTTCTCATTTATAATTAATTTGGTCTATTTTATAGAGGCTGGGTCACCAGTTACCCGGGATCAGCGAGTCATGTGTTACGGTTATCTAGCTTTTTATCATTTTCTTAAAAACTAATCAATCAATTTCGTTCAAAATTGAATATAATTATTAATAATCGATTGTTTTATAATAATTTATAATATTTATATTTATATATTATATTATTATTATTATTATATTTATATATTTATATTTTATAATAATTTCATATTTTTAAAAATTATTTCAAAGAAGTAATTAGACTTCAAATAAACTACCTTTAAAATGTAAATATTCTAATATAATCAATTTGATATAAAAGATAAAAGAAAATATTTTATAAATATGAAATTTGCTAGGCCATTCAAGGTCAGTGTTTTGATATTTAGTTTGAAAAGCGAGCCAACTCCAAGAGATAGCTAGTTTTCAAAAAAAAAAAAATGATTTTGTTTTGATGACCCCTTTTCAAAATGACCGATTCAATTACTTTTAACAAAACATCAAATCATTTTAATCATACTTCCCAAAAACGAACTGTTATGCAGAGAGTCCTAAGTCTCTATAAAATGTAAGAGAAATGCTGCCAAAATAAAATCACTGCTCGCAACTGATAAATTCTCACCCTAGCAGCCACTGAGCGCAAATGATGCACAAAAATCAGATTAAAGCTTTCCATGCGCGAAACTGATAAACTCCCGATGATATATGTCTGATTCTAAAAAAAAAATCGAAATTGATGTCTTTGCTGATTCCTGTAAAATGGGATTCAAAGCTATCGTAGCAAAGAATTTTATTTGAAACTACATCCCTAGGCGAACCAAATTATAAAGCAGATTTATTTTTTTTATTATAAATAAAAAATATATGTTCAAGTAAATACCCTGAAAATAATTCTCCCACTGTGTCCCAACAGCCAAATTCTCATAGATTCAAAGTTCTAATTCGAAAAGCTTCTTATAACTTTCTGCTATCTTATTATTTATTTATATATAATAGTACTAACTGTACATAAATATTTTTTTTAAATTCGTCCTTAAAAATGAATCATTCCCTCACCGTTGTGTAAAAGTAGGATTGAATCATTCCCTCAACCCCCTCATGCAAATTGTTGGTGTTGGTGTTCTAAACGACGGTTTAGTAAACAGTACAAGAACAAGTTTATGTTCCATGTTGTCTCTCACCATTTATCATATTTTTTTCCCGGTATCACATATTTTTCTTTGAACTATTCAGAACCCAGGACTATATGGCCTCCCTCACCCCCCTTAAACTCAAAAAAGTTGGGGACAACAATAACGTTTTAGACAATTAGCTATACTGTACTATCAAATTTAGAAAAGAAATTCCATAATAATTAAATAAAAAATGTTTATCAAATTATCGAAGTCATTTTTCGATTTTTTTTGAGAATCAGCCATATATTTTTACTATTATGCCAAATAAATTACCTACTCTTTGATTTATTTTTTATTAAAAAATAATTTCAACGATTCTAAAAATTATTGTAATTGATAAACGTTGTTATTTGATTATGTGATTAAGAAGAACTACAATAAAATGAGACAGCAATGAGTAGTTAACCAGAGTATCATTTACGATTCTCGCCTGACAGGTGAGTGAACCTAGATCTACTTTATTCACGCTCGAATGAGCTGAATCATAAATTTATTATATTAAGTTTTCTCTCTCATTTAATGAACATTTAAATTTTATTACTCAAACGGATATGCCAAATTCGATATGTTATTAGCCTATATTTTTTAATTAATATCAAATCAAATAATTTAAGAATTTACAAAAAATTATTAATTCGCATAAGGCCAGTTACCTTCTAAAGAAAAACAAAATTTTCAAAGCAAAGGTTATTTGAATATAATAAAAATCTAAATATAATGGATTGAATAAGTAAAATTACTTATTATAATAAGGACTCCAATGGAGAAAGCTGATTTTGATGAATATATTTCATGAAATAAATAAAAAAATAAAATATGTGGATATTTTTATTTTAGAGATAAAGGAGGGTGCTTCAATTAGAAGTCTTGGACCGTCCCGTGGCAAGGCAGGTGTGAGCAGAGCAAGTTTCTATCTTATTTGAATTGCCACTCTCAGGGTTTCACTTTACATTACAAATAAGCTGACGTGTTCTGATGTGGCCATCCACTTGACTTTACCATACAACCTGGCCTCTCACTTATATTTAATATTTAATAAAATTATTTATAATCATGTAGAGGGGGGTTAGTTTTTGCATTTTAAGATTACTGTTTGCCCACTGATTATGTATACAAAATTTGGTTGAGTTTGTAACAAGAGCCTATATTTTCATTTTTTGACCTTACACTTCCCCATCCCCCCACCAATTTTGGGCTGTTAGTTTTTGCATTTTTAGACTTCTAGGGTCACACTGACTATGTATACAAAATTTGGTTGAGTTTGCTCAAATAGCCTAGATTTTTAATTTTTAACCCCCCCTCCACCTTAATTTTTGGTCAATATGCACCAAAATCTGATCAGCTCTTAATATTAATGAACCAAAACTACATGTGAAATTTGGTTTCGATATTCACACTAGTTTTTGAGCTAGCTCGTTCACAAAAATTTGGTAACGCACAGACTAACGGACACCCAACCAGACGGACAGACTAACTAACAGACATTTTGACAAAACAATTATTATCTCGAAAAATATAATTTTTTCGATGTTCACTTATTTGGACTTTTTTGCAGACCGAAAGACCATGGTTTCGCTCAATTTTTTTAATCAAAATAGTTTCAACCGTTTTTGAGATATTTCGAAAAAAAGAAGAAAAAACCCCACTTCATGCACGATTACAATACTTGACCATACCATGTATGGTAAAGTAAAAAGAATGAAAGTCTCTTGCACTTTAAAGGGAAGAAGGAGAATAATACGGAAAAGATATAGTATTTGCAGGCAACGGATGATTTGAAATGATGGAGCAAAAAATAATTCTTTCTTTAAATGTCATCATAAGGACGAACAAATTGACAACGATGTATCTTTGGCGACGAAACATCTTGAATATTTGCAAATTGTGCATTTCGATAAAATGAGGTTTTAGGTGGAATTTTTGACTTTATCTTATAAGAACATAATATTATGTCATGGGGGTAACTTAAAAAAAAAAAAGAGAAAAACTTGAAAAGTTTGTAGGTTGGGACAAGATATTTTAGGTCCGTCTCAGAAGGGTTTAGGAGAATGCTTGGAGCTTCTCTCTAAAAGTACGAATTAAATTCACTACCATGGGGAAGTCACCTTTTTTCCGGGGTTCAAATTTTATGTTTAATCATATTTATCAAGCAGGTACTTACTTATAGATATAAAAGCTGCTTATTGGCCTTTCTCCTTGTAGGAAACTTTTCAGAGTTACTATTTAGATCTTAAAAGCTTATGTAAATAAAAATTTAAAATATAAATAAAAATCAATAAATTTTAACAGATATTTTGTATAATAGTTATTTGAGAGTTTACTTAAGAGTGCAAGCTACATTCTTTATTGATTACGGGTCCCCAATTCACAGTGGCGTAACTATACTGTTGAGACCCGTGGCAAATTCATCGGATGGGGCCCTACCTTAAAGTAAAGAAGCTAAAGCAACGTTGTAGTTTATTTTTAATAAATCACTATAGTGATATACGTATACGTGAAGTACGTTGATTTTCTAGTAACTTTTAATTTGTGACTGTACTTTAGTAGGTAATTTAAATGAATTGAATACAAAACTAATAAAATTTACTAAATTTAGTAATAACAAATGTTAGGATCCTTCTGTGCTTCTCGGGCTGGGGGCCCGTGACATTTTGCCCGTCCTGTTACGCCACTGCCAATTCATAATTTTGGCATTTCACTCAAATTTCAGCTCTTAGATAAATGGTCTTATCAAAAGTTGCAGGTTCATTAATTTCAAGAACTTTTGTCCCTTATGATAACTCGACTTCGTCACTATCTCTTTATTCATCTACCTCCTGGCCATAATAGCTGAAAAACAGACTTATTAGTTGCATTAGAAAAGTGTCTAGAACAAACCAAGAAAAAATATTAACAATAATGATGTTATAGGTATATTTTAACCAATATGTATTTTGAATTTTAAAAAGAATTTACAGCCTTTACGCTATTATAACTTTTGACTTGATTATATATAGGTACTCAATTCGGGATAGAGGGGTCACATTACAGCCTTCTCTTTCAATAATATATAAATAATTAATAATAAATATATAAGAAATTCGATTTTTTACACATATGAAAGAAAAAGAGAAAGAAAAAACAAACAAGGAAATTCGAATCTGCTCTAGAGAATTGAAAATGGATTTACTTTCTAAAGTATTTTCAATCCGATCCTTTTTAAGAGATAGACAAATCACCTCCGATTGACCACCGTGGCGATTTGATTCCACCAGATAAGAATATCAATGAGAAGAGAGAGAAAATAATAAATATATACACAAAAAGCACATTTGTAAGAAAAAAAAAGTTGTTTTGTGAACAATGCAATCCAGGAAGTGGGTCAAGGAGGTGTTTTTACTTTTATACGAGTAAATGGCCACCATAGGTGATGTGAACTTGTATTGTAATTAGACGGCTTGTGATGAGCTCTGGTTTCGTTTTCGAAATCACTAAATCAGCTGTTGTCAGAGCACGAAACCACTCTCGCTCTCTATTACGTCACTTTCTCGGACCAGATTGCCGAGTTCGAATCCCGGATCTGCACGTTAACGGTAAAATTGTACCGGTCACTTTTGCATTCACCCAACGGCACTTCGATGGGTGTTATGCCGGAATTCGGGAGATTAATTCTTTATTCTATTCTATTTCCTATTATTCAGCCTAAGGAGAATAACAGATGCTGTATGGAAATAATTTTTCGATGTCGTAATAATCAGTTCTTATGTAAAAATGGATTATAGTAAAAAGTTTTTATTACTCTACCACCCTGTTTATAATTTTCTAAGCTTTCAGGTCAAAGAGCAAGTTAATATACCAGGAAGGGAATAACTCACATTAGAAGATCAAACTGAAATTAAGACCTTCAATTATTAAGTGTTTAAACTAACAAATTCACTACTCATGTAGTTAACATTGAAATCTATGTTAGAAATCATGAAGGTCTTAATTTAAAGGTTTTGACTAATATGTGTCGAGTTATAGATATCAATTAGAAAGATGTCTATTTTTTAAGATTAAACTAAATTATAAAAACATAACTGAAAACGACTAGTTTAAAAAATGGTTATGGCGAACCGCTTTGAAAATATAATTAATTATTAACTATTCGATTTTACGATTCAATTTTTTGTGATTTTGCGAAAATGTATTCACCCTATTGTACATCAAATGGATGCAAAACAAAATAGAAATATTTTTTTTTTTTTTTTTTTTTTGATATTTGACTTAGGCCACGTACAACAATAATCATAATAATCACTGGCACAAATACTCAATTCATATATATAATTTTGACACCTCTCGTCCATATTTATTAAATGTTATATTTTATTAAGTTATAATTTTATTGAGCCCACTAAAATAATTAGATGAGAGAAATTTTTCCCAAGGGAAACAAAATTTAATTGAATATCAATCACTATCTTTAATTCCAAAGCCGGAGATGATCGATTTCCAAACTTTCAGATATTCATTTTATATATACCATTTGAGTTAATTTTTAACATTAGAGCTAAAACCGATCAAATGACAATTGATAGATATAGATAATAAAATGAATTTTCAAAATCTCTTTGAGAGGTAATCAATTCACTTCTTGATGCAAATAAGTAAAGATATATCTACGGTTTGTATAAATTATTTATTATAAAATAGCGCAACTAATTCATCTATTGACTTGCATAAAATAGTAATAATCTAAATTGAATTCATAACATAAATGAAAAATATTTTGTAATTTGTAAATGGTAAGTACAGTGTTGCCAAAATGTGGTGGAAATTGAAACTAACGCAATTGGAGTCGCTGTCACAAATGTCATATCTTCGCCTTAGAAAGTAAACCTGCTAACTCACAACAAGGAAATTTTACAGGACAGAGAAAAAACAATAAAAATTTAATATTGTTGTTATGGAAAAAACTATTTTTCACATTTTTTTCTACAACTTACGATCGTAATTTTAAGTAGCAATTTTACTTGGACGATGCTGCATCTCTTTTTCTTTCGAACGGTATTTATATGTCATAAATTATAAAAAATGGAGTAGCAGGTTTACACTCTAAGGCGACGATATGCATAATCAAAGAATATGATTTAATAAATAGATTTGGTTTTTATTATATGTCATTTAAACAATGATCAATCAGCTATCAAAAGACACAATTGAGAGAGTTCAAGCTTTCACCACCAGTTGGCGTATCTGCAATTTCCAGTTACTATTAATACTAATCACCAAGAACATCAGTATCATTGTCTATTTTCAAAATATGTATTTGTTTGTAGTTGTTATCATTGATTTCTTCTTATTAATCAACAACTTTTCTATACTCTCGGTAAGAAATATAGTTTCAATTTATTTTTCTTTGGTCAAATTCATAGAACAGCGTATACCTTTGGAAATAGATGTGTATAAGTAGGTATCACTATTTGCTTTAAGCCTCACTTATTAATACGAGTAAAATTCAAGGAACACAGCAGAAGCAAACGGTGTTCTAAAATTGCTCACTTAACACTACTTGTTCATCCAACCAAGTACTGGCCGCTACTAATTTATCTGGGCGCATTTAGTGAAACTTTGAGAGACAACAAAAACAGGAGAGGAAACTGATTAAGAGTTCCAACTGTTGTATGCTCACTAAATAGCGCACTATTATTATTGGTATCAAAATTTCTATGATGTATAATCTAAAAAATGGTTCGTTTTGGATTACAGTTACTGGTTTGTAAATTAAAGGGTGAAGGAATGCACAAAGAAAATGTTTAATGCCATTTCTGTATTCAACAGATACCTACTTACTTAAGTAGGGTTAGATTTCTCCTCTGAGTAAAGGCAGCCAAATTTTCCGCTTAATAGGTATCTGTTGGGTAAAAAGTAGACTTTTTATTTTTTATTTTGAATAAAAATGGAGAATCAACGCCGTGTTTGATTAATGTGAATTTTTATTTGAACCAAGAGAACCAAGAAGAATTATTTTCATTTTCACATGTGCTTAGAAAGTAACTAATTCACATTATTAATAACAAGGGGAATGAAGGAGAATTTAATCATTGAATTGTCATTTAGAAGAAGAAATAAAGTAAAAAATATGAATAATATTTTTAATTATACAAGTAATTATAATTTAGCTCAATACTAAGAATTTAGCTCTCTAATTGTTACGAAAATTTTCTATTAAATGATGGAGAGCCTGGATCGATTTTTAGATACATCACACTCCTAATTATGTTTCTAATAAGTTAAGTAAATATGTAGTTATTTTTAATAACTTAGATTAAAGCTCTCTTTTATCTATTAAAATATCAATAATAGGATAGATTTAATATAGAAATAAATACAAAATAATAATAAACTAAGTGTATTAGAGTATTTGGTACTTCGGGCATTGAATCATTAACCTGTCTTCTACTTTTTTTTTTTAGAAAATTTCACTTTAGTCATATAATAGGTACCTACCCTCAATTTTCTTCATATTTTTTATTTATAGCTTAAAATTATTGGCCATTTGTCCAAAAACAAAAACAAAAATATATTTTTTGTGATACCTACTTTATGTATTGAACACCCCGTTAAGAAATTTGGTAATTTATTCAATTTTTATTACACATTTTATGATGCTCACTGGTGAAACGAATAGTTTGTCAATGTCCCCTTCAACTTCTTAATAGTAATTATAAAAATTAATAGCTATAAATATTGACATTAGATGATATTTTATCTCATCTTATCGCTGATTGAATTTCTCTTTCATCGTGACCATGTTATCAAGATTAATCGTAAAACCTTTGAAAGACCGATTTTGAGAATAGCTCTAGGGTAATATTTATCTATCTCCTCTTTGGGTACAGCTAATAATATGCGTTAGTTGATAGTGGGAGAGTGAGTGCATGGAATGTTGAACAAAAGACACGCGTCTTGAGGTCACTGGCGTGGGTGCCCACACGTTTCTTTTATGTAAACCACTTCAAATCAGATGATATCCTTTCATCTTCTTTGACTAAGACAGCTAAAATTACTTAAAATAACACAAAGGCGACTTGATTGGTTTTTAAATTATGTTTACAAACACACACACGTAAATGCATATTTGATAAGTGGAAGAGATCCTTGAAACTTTTGTACCTACGACTAGTGTTAAAAAGATTTTTAACTATCTTAGTAACTAAAGACTTGAGAGAGAAACTACCGGGAACTCAATTTGAGCTAAAACCTTGCGAAATCTTCAATCAATAGCTAATATAAGTTTTTAGTTTCAATTCTCTGGTATCCAGTGATTTTGAGTAATCGTGATAATATATTAACCTAAAGATGGTCAAAATTGATTCAGGAGTCTTCAAAATACGCTTTTCCGGCAATTCAGTGCTTACACTTAAGGTAAATAAAAGTGATATTTCTTCATTATATGTATAATGTTATTCCCTTTTTATGTTGAACCTTACCAGATAGATATAATTAAAGCGCGCAAAGTGCACAGGCCAAGTTCAAGCATTGGCTTGGCCGTACACACTGTACGCTATTTACACGAACCATTTCGAGCCAATTTGGACCCCCCTTCAGTTCGGAACCCAATTGAGATACAGAGCTGAAATTATACACATCTAATTATGTAATCCATCTTGAGGAGACTATCAAATTTCAATAATATAGCTTAAATGAATTCTGAGATATGGACCTGAGAAAATAACTAATTTTGGCATTCACTCACTGACAGGTCATCAAAACCTATAGTTAACTTCCAATCATGCCAGCATCATTAAGTTTCGCCTACTAGTAGAGTTTGTGACACAAACAAAGGAAAAATTCCAAAAATATAAACTTTCTATCTTTCAACCCCTTCAAAATAGGGGGGAGGGTCAAAAATGAAAATTCTTGCACGTTGGACCAAACTCAACCAAATTTTGTATACATATTCTGTGAGCCCTCTGAAAGATATAAATGCAAAAATAAACCACCCAAAATGGGTAGGGGAGGGAGGGGGGGGGGGTCAAAAATAAAAATTCTAGCCCTTTGGACCAAAGGGCTTCCTCATAGCTTAAATAAAGTAGAGAAATCCCAACCAAAACATTATGTGAAAAAACAGGCCAAATTCGCAACATTAAATATTATCACTCATAGCCGAGTTTGGTATATTTTTAGAATATCAATATTGCTACCTTCTAAAAACTATAAGTTGAGAAAATAGTAGATCTCTCAATTTAATTATTCTAGGCGAATTCAGCTTGGGTGCACACTAGATTTCAGTACTTTTTCGAACCTGGCCTCTGTTTTTTCATAGAATATTTTGGTTGGGATTATATTAGACATGTAGGTCATCTCAATCAGTTTAAGACATTTTTCACCAGAAAATGTAAAGGTATGCAAAACTTTTGGAAAATAAAATGGGATATTTAATGTCAGAGAGTGAGTTTATTTTATTTATTTATTTTTTCAAAATAGTACCCTGATGTCATGTTTTGACCGTGAATTAACTGGAGAGTTTCTTCGAAAATTCTTCGGTATTCTAAGCGTTATAAAAATATTTGTTTTAGTTTTTATCTATTTCTCATGATGAAATTTCGTTTCAATTAATAATAGTGTGGATTTACAGAACACCTCAGTAAATGAAAGAAACATTCAAAAAAGAAGAAGAATCTATGATAGTTTGAGACTTAGACTCTCATTTGAAATAAATACTAAGTAAAAAATAAATTAATTAGATATTTTTAATAAAACAAAACAAGAACAATATACCATTTTGTTTTCAAAATAAACATGAAGAACAAAAGAATTTGTTGACTCTTATGTCTCAGGATCATTTGTCTTTGCTGGAAATTAGAGTGAAATTGAAACCAGTAAAAAAAAAATCGTGAGATATCGTATGAAATGGTTGCTTTCTTGGTTGAATTCTTATTGGTTTTAATTACTATTCTTTACTTAAATCGTGAGCAGAGTACAATGGCGATTTCTGAGAAAGTTAAAGAGCAAATCCAAATTTGGTCCAATACAAGACTATTAAAAAAAGTAAAAAATTTAAAACAAAAAAAAAAAAAAAAATCAGCCACAAAAACAGTTGGTCGATGTTACGGCGCTTTCCATTTCATTCATCTGTCTTCCAAACTATATTAAATGAGTGAAAACAAAGAGACTTGACCGATCAGAGCTCGAACGTTCAGTGAAAACTGACCATCACCGGAAACCAACGCGAATCATGTCGGTAGGGTTTAAAAAACAGAAGAGGTAGATTAAGAGCCAATTTAAAATCACATCAGAGATATTTTTTTTTAGAAATTAAAAAATAAATAATTCATTTTATGGAATTTTCAAATCTTGAAATATTCTAATAAAGTGAACTCATATTTCTTTGTTGAGTTCTCTTAGCCTGTTTTCCTGCTGATTTATTCTGATATAAAAGAAAAATTTAAATACATAAAATTGAGGATCGAATGCAGTCCGAAGAAAAATAAAAAGATGATTCCCAATTAAAGATTTATTGTAAACTTTTTCTTTTACACTCTTGAAACCGACGTTATATAGGCATATATTTAAAATTCAAGCCATAAAATGAATATATTCTATTGATGATAGCAATAGAAAAAATATATCTACAACTCCAACGAGCACTGGTAAAGGAGACAAGGAAGAAGAAGTGATTAGATTAGATTTTAAAATTAAATTTTAAATGAAAATATTTGTACGCATATAATATTATTCATGGCCAATTCCATTTAATTGATATAGACTCTGAAGAAGAAGGGAGGATCTTCCGAAATGTACCATAGATTCAAAAATGTAAATGAAAAAGTTTCAAATAAATCTTCTTTTATTAGGAACCATCTTTTTATTTATTCTTGGTCTGACTGTGTTCCATTCAATCCACAATTTTATATGTATCAGTCTCCGTCTCTAAGAAAAAGATCTAATATATTAAAATATATTTTTCTTAAACTAAAAAGTTACTCATCTTTGCGAGATTATAAGAGCTGTTGATTTTATAAGAAAAATCAAAGAACGTGCTTTCATGGTCCATGAGCAGAGCACTACTCTCTCGGCCACCCTTTTGAAATGTGATTACTAAAAATGAATGTGCTACTGAGTCAAGATTGTTCCATTCCAGGACTAATTGAAAGGGGTCCTGAAACACAAAAAATCCGAAAATTAATTTGAAATTGAAGTCAGAAAACTTAAAAAAAATCAGATATTTTGTCTAAGAAGAAAAGTAATTGAAAATAAAATAAAAATATTTGATATTTTTTCCATAATAGGCAGAGACGCGCCAAGTCGCTTTTCCGGCGTCTTGTTAAATGATTGGCGCCATTATATGGTATATGCAGTGAGCCCAAATTTCTGCAGCCACAGGCTTCTATCGGGCAGGGAGTGGGGAAAGCATCATCAGAGACAATCATGTTCAAACCTGTCGAAGCAAGCTTGTTGTTTGCTAGTAGCATCTGTCCAGTCATTTAAGAGCCTCATCGCGTATAATAGGAGCCCCTGCTAAATAGACAACTATATTGACACATTAGTTAAGGGTACGAGTACCCGGTAAAAAAAGGCGCAAGACATTTTCCCATTTTTACTTTATCCAATGCGAAGCAGATAAAGATAGAATCGGTCTCGCGCCAAATGCGACTTCAAAGGATCCTCAGGTAAAGAATACAAACGCACAGTCTCAATCAAAGTCAAATTGCAGTATTCATTTAGGTTGAATTTTAGCACGTGCCAGTATTGACAAAAATTACATGGGGTCTCGTCCAGTGGCCAAAAAGTGCGATTTTTTCGTTTAGTGCGTGCAGATAGATGGATGTTACCATTTTTTTCGTCGAAGATTTTTTCCGCACCGTTCCACCGATTGAAATGAAATTGAAATCCTACCAATACTTTAACAAAATGAAGCACTAAATAATTTTTGAGACATATCGGCCCACAAACATTAGTACTTTATTCCAGTACTTTTTAAATTTTTTCTAAATATCTTGAAAATTACTTAACCAATTTTGATGAAATTTAATATTCTAATTAACTACCTTGATGACCACAAAAAATGTTATATAAAGTTTCTAGTAAAATTATATTTTAAAATACTTTACCCTCTAGAATAAGATAGTACGGTTTTAAAATTTTTTAAAATTTAGTCATTTGATCGCTATGTATAATATAGCTAGCTCATGGTCAATATTCGTCTGACGGCGCCTTTAAGCGCTTGGCGCCGTCGTGCACCGTACGACCTTGCACATATGGAAGGCGTACCCCTGATAATAGAGAAGGTCAAAAATGAGTAGGGTTAATAAAAAAAAAATCAAACTTTTAAAATAATATCATAAAGCAAAAAATACCTAACAAGTTTAAATTGTGCAAGGAAGCATGCATTTTGAGCACGGGTTTTTCAATTTATGTTGATAATTTAATGAATGGTCAACTATCGAAGTCTCAAAGCTCTAAGATTTAGAGAACTGAACTCCCACACACAGACATATTAAAATAAAATCATGCTTTAAATTGATATCTACACGTTCCAGACATTCTATACACGAAAAAGCAAAACAATTTAAGTGAAATCTATCGAGTGTACCGAATAAAAATAATTTCAGCATAAATATGCTTATTGAGATTTTTACAGAGATATCACATAAATGATAACAAAGAAATACTTTTCTATTTTTCAACACCAACCCCAACGTAGCCCTAAGAATTAGGAGATCTCAACAATTGTTTTCATTTTAATTACATAGATTATTAGACATTTGTGACTCTGAATCCGTATAGTTTTAATTTTATTTAAATATTACTTTTTCAAATTCAAATAAAATTCAATTCATAACTTAGCAATTTTTATTCTAAATCTCTTTGAATAGATCAATAGGGCTTTGTTTCTAGATCGTGATTGGACATTTTTCGTTCATAAATCACGTTTCACGTGTGGACAGCATTACTATTCAGAAGCCTTTATGATATTGCCTCTATTCAATTGAAAGTAAAGAACCTGGGTTTCAACACTTATTATACGTTTTATGAGTCATTCAAATTTCAATTTAAATAAGGAGATCAATCTTAGAATAAGAAATGCTATAATCGTTTTTATGACGTAAAGAATGGGATTGACGAGCTTCGATTTAAATGCGTGCAGCTCTGCAAGCTATGATAGATTACTTTACTTTTTTAATAAAAAACGTAGTAAGAAGAAGCATCGCGAGAAGGTGCAGCACCTATAAGTCATGGCAAACCTTTAGATTACTTAAGAAATAAACTTTCAAACATGACAAAAACTATCAATACCTTTTTTCTTGTAACGAAATTTTCTCTGAAGAGAGACCGACTGGTAGAAATTTTAATTGAATGTAATGGAAGGCAGCCCAGGGGTAGTGAGGAAAGAAAAAATTAACACATCAAATAAAGTGTAATTTATTGGAATCCTTCCTCCTTTCCTTTCAAACCGACGTTTCGGAGGATTTTTCCCTCCTTCTTCAGGGTTTCAAAGGGTGAATGAATGAAACAAATAAAATGTTTCCTTCTTCTCTCCACCTTGACCCTTTGAAACTCTGAAGAAGGAGGGAAAAATCCTCCGAAACGCCGGTTTGAAAGGAAAGGAGGAAGGATTCCAATAAATTTCACCTTATTTGATATGTGTTAATTTTTTCTTTCCTCACTACCCCTACAATTAAAACTATCAATACCACTTTGTGTGGAATTTTCAATTTGGATGTTGTCTATTTGCGAAGCACCCTTAACAATGCTACAAATACAACATTTTATTAATGACCACCTTAGCAATTAATAAGAAAACTATAATAATCACTACATTTATATATCCATAACAACTAGTTGTTAATGAAAAGTCAAAAGCCTATTTCAAAAAAAGTCGATTGAGAAATTTAGGTCGACAAGGACCAATTTAGTCCGAGCAATAATCAAGAATGATGAAAAATATTATTATAAATGAAGATTTGAGAATATAAGGAATCACGTTCAAAAAAATTATCTGTGATATACATGTTATTTTTAAAATGTTTTTTGGTATTCACTATATTTTAATTATTAAGGCTTTGTAGCTATCATACAATTATGTCATATTACGAGTATGTGAGTAGGTATGTATTCGGTTCATTTAGTTGAAACTATATTTAACACTCCAAAAAAATAAAATTTTACTCACAGAATTTTTGCTTGGAATAATATTATTTAATTTATTTATTTTGTAATGATTTGATACAAGAAGAAGTTGCAACAAAACGACACAAGCTCTGTGGTCTGTGATAGACCTTATCAAAGTGAAAAGGAGGATAAATTCAGGAATTGGATTGGAGTTGAAGGTATCCGTGTCTTGAGACATTAAGACAAATGAATGAAGAGAATTCCAGTCCCTCTAAATGAATTGCCGAATGCGTTTGTTTGGTTAGTATCTAATTTAATCGTTAAGGGGTGTTGAATATTTTAAAATCGTGATTTTTGAACAAACGAACTTTAGTATGGATTATTGATTTTAGCTCAACAGAACAAACGCTTTGAGAGTATCAATAAAAAAGAGGAAGGACGGAGACAGTTCTACGACCGTCAGTTAATTCTGGATCTCCTATTAGTCTGATAAAATATAATATTAATACAACTAACTAAGTTTTCATATTTAGAACATATTATTGAATAGAAAAAAAAAATTGAAATGTATAACTTATCCAGAACAACTACACTGTTTATGAAATGTAAATTAAAACAGAAAAACAAAACAAAAGAATATGCTATTATAAATATCAGCAGCCTTTGTCCTTCATTCTAAAGTAATATAATTCAATGTTCAATAGAATATTATATTATTTTATATCTATGTATGATTTGTGCTTAATGAAATCTTAGTCTAGATGTTTTGCTTGATTGAATTAATAGGTTGTATTATCCCCCTGGGCTGGACCTTGTGCAACCCACTCCGTCCCAGGTCAGATGCCATCTCCCTTGGCCAGCGATGGCAACGTTACCTTCCAAAATCGTAACTCACCGTGTGAGAACCAAGGATCCAGAATAAGGCACTACGCCTGCATGCTACGCCCACCCTTTCGCTGGGTCCAACATTCATAAATAACAGGACCCAAGTTGTTTGAAAGTAAATAAAAATTTATTTTCCATTAGAAAAGAAAGAGTTAAATAAAAATAGACACCTATAGCCGTTAGATAACGAAAATAGATGTTTGAACTATTTTTGTTGTATATTAAGCAAGTTATATATATATACCATTCACATATGTTTAGTAATTTTTACAAACCCATATAAATATAAATATGGGTTGGCGGTATAGCGTTGAGCAAGAGACTCGGGCTCAAACTCTGCACTCTGACTACTAAAATTGTTTTGACTAAAATACACAGATGTAAGAATAAATAAAATTAATAAGCTCTGACTAAATATACTATGGGCCATATAAAAACCTCCACTATATTTTTTGATATATTTTATTTATTGGGCCTCCGAGGAGCGGGCCGCCTCTTACAAGACAAAAGATGATTACACAAATTTATTTACAAATATTTCACACTTTCGGCTTCAGAACAAATTAAGCTAGCTAAGCTTCGGAAAAGAAATGGTGAATAATTTCTGTGATCTTTTAAAGATTATTTTTGAGATTTTAATTTGTTATTTTTTAGAAATTTCTTCTATATCTTGAACAAACACTCTTAAATGTTCACTTGAACTTAACAACTTGTCTTAATTCGTTTCTTTTTTGGCCAAACGAAAACAAATAGGGACGAGGATGCATTTGGGCATTATTGAATTTTTTTAAATTTTACGTTTATTTTTTAACTATAAATCACTACACCCTTGGGACCTCTTTAGTTGATACATGTTGCATTACAATACTACAAACCAATATAACATTCTCTTGGTTTAATTGATACATTTCGAGTTGGTGCAGTCATATTTCTTTACCTTATGACTTCAAGAAGATAAATTTAATACCATTCGAAAGATCTTGATTTCAAGTTGTTTTTTTCTGGTTATATTATGGATTTGAAGTAATTAATTAATGACTAAATTAGCAATACGATTTCTTTAAGGGAAACTAAGATAGAGAAGCTTCAAACTTATTACTTCCTGTTGCTGGAACTCTTTGGGGTTTTTCTCTAAGAGCCAAAGATACTCTTACGCGTATAATTTATATAAAACACTCATCCTAATAGCAGAAATGGCTTAACTACTCGGTTGGATTAAAAGCTTCAATGTAATAGAATGAATTTATATTAAATTGAAACTAAGGACGTCATGCATTATAAAATTCTTGGACTTGTGACAGTGTAAAGAATTTAAATAATTTAAAAGCAATATAATACCCCATTAAAGGAAGCCGAAATAGACATACATTTTCTTTCGGACTCGTGACGCATTATATATTTAATCAAGTGAAAGTTTTATTAAAGGGCATTTAATAAATCATCTTCGAGAAGTTCGGCTGGACTCACTCTCTCCATCTAATACTCCATTTCATCATACCATTTAATATTAAGATCAAATATTCTCAAGTCGTCACTTTGACAGAGGAGCTGCAAGGTCAATTTTTTTTTTAATAATGTTTTGAAAGAGATAGAAGAAGATTTTCTTGAATTCAAAAAAATGCTAAATTATTATAATCCCTTAAGAAATTGATCAGATTAAATTTAATGAACATTTAATATAAATTCATAGTTTTGTTTTAATTTCGAATCCAACTAAGCATTGGAAACATACAAAATTTATTATCATTTCAGATTCATATTAAAAATTATTAAGAAATAAATTTGAGTCCAAATTTAAGCTTTAGTATTAGAAAAAATATAATAAACTTATTTCCAAAGCCTAAGAAATAAAGTTGGCTTAATCAGAGTATCTAAGATTTTCATAGTAATAATATTAATTTGTCATAATCATGATAAGTAAATATAAATATATAAACAGCGAACAATCTGGTTATTTTATAATCCGACTTACAATCGAAATTACTTAAAAACTAAACTGTAAATTGTAAATTTAGGAATGATATTAGGTATAGGAAATATAATATAATTTATGTAAAAAGCAAAAATAATAAATGAAGGAAGATTTTTTACGATTCGGTACTCTCGTCAATTAGGGGCGACCTAGTAATAAATATAGTAAACTATTAGAAATTTATTTTTTATTTTAATTAACTTCAAAAAAATTACATTTTTTGCATTTATGAAGCCAAAGATCTAAAACTAGAGTTTTCGTAGATATAGAAATTCAGATAGCCAGACATACTGACAGAAGAAAATCATGGTTGAAAATTATTTTTCTCCATGTTTCAGACACAACACAACGAGAAAAAATAAAGAATAAATAAATCAAAAAATTACGGAATTCAACATTATAAGATCGCTCCGCAGGCAGCCGAGCGTACCGAATAATATAAGATGGTCGCCAAAAAGAAATGAATTTTCATTGTTGAATGGGCGATCTATTATGTCATTTTTTAATTAAATTTATTGTAATTTACAAAATTGAAATATAAATTTGTCCATTTTTATGTTATACCTTTTTTTAGAGTAATTAATTCCTCTAACTACCTTTTAGTTTCTCAAAATTGTAGATAAAAAAATTTGCAAAAAGCCTATTATGAAAAAATAAATAAATAATAAATAAAAATCTTTAAATATTATTTTCCGAAATTTCATTTAATTAAAGTTTCAAATATTATATTCCGAAATTGAGCTGAGAGAGAACAATAATGATTATAGGTCGAAATAAATAAATCATTTATAAATAATAGTTATAATAATAAAAGAGATGATATAAATAAGTTGAAAAAGGAACATATTGTAGAATGAATGAAAATCGTACATCAGAATTTTTTGCTTATGGTCTTATTAAAAATCTGCTTAGAGAATATTCTAGGTTGGTGCGCTTGAAAATCTATATACTATACTTGATGAGCATTTTTGTACCAAATTTTATACATGAATAAATAGAGATTTTAACCAAATAAATTAATTCACTATACATATTTTTTGATATTCTAAATTAATAAATCGAACTGTCAAAATGAAATGTTATTTCTTAAAAAACAAAATAAAATATTGAAAAATTAGAGAGAAGAAGCAATTTATGGTTCTAGTAAAAATCTATTGTTTGTCATATAAATGTTCATTATGAATCACTTTCTAAATTTTATTGAAGTTATAATTCTATTTAAGTGTGTGTTTTGTTTTGATGCTGACTACATCATATAAAGTTCGTATGGCCATGACCAAGATGTAGTCTTGGAGCAGGATATAGACCAAACGATTTAGATTAATCTTGCGTGGGAAATCGAAATATTTCAATTTAAATCATGAAACTTGAATTAAATGAAAAAGACTTCAGCCTTGCCTTCATTTTAAAATTTATTTATTTAATTTCTTACGTATCAACACTAAGTATTAGAGTATTTATCAGGTCTTCGAAATTTATAAGTAAACATTGAGGATTCTGTTAAGCTTTTGATGCAATAATCAGCTATCCAAAATGAGGTTGGGGGAGGATGGGAAAAAATTGAAATTATAGGTCCTTTGATTGATCCTTACCAAATTTCACAAGAGGTCCTTAGAGCACGGTGAGACTATTGGTGAGATGGCAGGCAAAGTGTAGAAATACAGATATTCAAAAGGAACTCCAAAAAAATTGCCCGCAGCTTATAATATATAAAATTTTTCTTTTTACTGATACAATGAAAGAATTTATTAACATTGAGAATTTCTATCGAGAACAAATTTATGTATTTTAGAAATAATTAACTTATTTCGAAGTCCTAATGAAGAACCAATAATATATTGAAATGCATGGAATTAATGCATGAAATTAATGGTGTATTCGACTTACTATATTTAATTTGGCAACCGATGCTTTAGACCAGGGCTGTCGAACCCGTAGCCCGAGGGGAGCATGCCGCCCAGCACTGCAATGAGTGTGGCCTAACATAAAATCATAAACTTTCTTAAAACATTGAGATTTATATGTAGAGATATATTTATTCCCTTTTTCGAAATATGAATGTACATTTGTACAATACGTGAAACTTTTTTCAAGAATAAAATTCACTAAAAGCAAAATTATAAGCTCAACTACATATTAGATAAAAAAATAATGAAGTTTCGAATATTTAAAAATTCTTCTTCTTCTCATATTTTCATTTTCTAAAATATTTATTATTTTACTAATTAATATGCTACGACATTAACCAAGTCTATAGTTATCATTCTAGTACAAGAGGAGACAATCACAATTAATTGATCATTTCTCTCGTGGCTTAAAACTTTTCAGGACTTGTCTTTTAGATCTTTGCACGTTCTTACATGTCAATAGATAATGGATAGTCAGGGATTATTACATCCATGACCCCTTTAAAAAATAAACAAGAAAATGGGGTTTTCTAGAACAATCACAATTAATTAATAATTTCTCTCGTGGCCTAAAACTTGTCAGGAGTTGTCTTTTAGATCTTTGCACGTTCTAACATGTCAATAGATAATTGATAGTTAAGGATTATTATATCTGTGACCCTTTTAAAAAATAAATTATTATTCCTCATATCCTTCTTTAATCCCATTCGATTTAAACCAGGGCTGTCCAGCCCGTAACCCAATATAAAGTCATAAAATCCCTTTAAACATTGAGATTTATATGTAGATACTGGAAACAATTTCGCCTGATAATTTTTTTTTCTCTAAAATAAGAAATCTGAAAATCTACTGTGAAATTTCTAATTTTACATTTTGAATTTAGAAATAGATTTTAAGATTTCCTAACAAATTATCATCAATTTGGTCTATTTTTTACTGCATTTTCAATAGAAATAAATCTTCTACTTGCAAACTTTCAGATTGAATGTTCTAGAACAACAATTAGATAACGATCTGAAAGAAAAATTGAATATTGTCTTTTTATTAGAATTTTATATTAATTATCTAGCCAGGAAAAAATATAAACAAATACTAAAATACATAATATCACTTTTTGTAAGTATGTAGTTATGTATTTACTTATACGAGAAGCCATTTTCAAATATAAAATTTACGAAAAGTAAAATGATCTAAAAAAATAATAAAGTTCTTATTTCTACATTATTAACTATCTTTTTTGAATGACAAATAATCAATAGAATTATAATATTTTATCCGCGGTCCGAGACAATTATTTTTCTTAAATGTGGCCCGTGTAAGCCAAAATGTTGGACACCCCTGCTTTAGACATACTAAGCCCGGTGAGTCGTCGATTTATATGTAACCTATAAACGCTAATTCTTCACAATACATTTTTACCAAATAGTGTTTCATACATCCCAACGAAATAAATCTGGAGGCCTGGGTGCTGCATATTGAATTTCATAACAGGCAAAAAAATTAAAAGTAAATTATTAATACGATATGCAGAGCATTTTAATTTTCGGAATTTGTAGTTAATCTCAAGGTAGTTTATGTTTTTAAATATTTCTACAACAGAAATCGACTTTGTTATATTTTTAATTTGCCAGTTAGGCGATTTCATAAACGTGTTTTTGGCCTCCTCCAAGCAAAGCAAGGTTGTTTGGATCAGTACAAGAAAGTAGAACGATTATTTCACGTAAGGCGAAGATTGGATCCAGTTAGCACAAAGAGTTAATCTGCTTCTGTTGCAACAGGTGAAGTTCACTGGGGTGAGATATGTTCCCGATTGCCTTCAACTCTCCTTCACCGCGATGTCCGTTGGTCTTATTTTATTTATTTAAATAAATAATGAAATATATATTCGGAAAAATTGGTTCTCATTTATCGTTGATGACAAGAAAATGATGGAGCTTGTGAATTTTTTTTATAATTTTAAGTTAAGCCACTTCTGAACGGTGACCGATATAAAAATCACTAATCATCTAAAAATGGCCAATTTTGAACCCTCTCTCACCATAATTTTAAAGTAAATTAAATTTTAAAAAATGTCTCCAATTCTCATTGAGAAGAACTTTATATAGATATACCTCAAGCTCCATAATAATAAAATAGATTTTATTTTTGTCCCCACATAAATTAGTCCATCCCCAAAATAAAATTTCGATTAAAATTTTAATTTAGTTTTTGATTTAGGGGTAAATTTCAAAATTGCAACTAAATTTAGTTTACGACACAATACTCTTACAGACAGACGACATACAGGTATAGTATCGAAACTAATAGGGTCTTGATTCTCTTTGGAAAGGAACCCTGAAAAAAGAAGATTTCATTTGATTTGAAAAACTAACATGGAGATAAGAAAATAATAAGAAAATATACTTCAAATTAATCTTTCAAATTCATCTCTATCTTACAGTAGGTATATCTGAAAAAGAAAGTCATTTTCGAAAAATTTGACTTTTCGTTACATTTAATTATATATAATAAATTAGTTAAGAGATGGTAATATTAAAAGTGAATTTTTATTTCATCGTGAGAATTGGTTGTTTTAAAAATCTCCCTAAATCAATTCTTTTTATCTATACAAAGATGAAAGTTACGAAATAGGAGGTTTTTTGGTAGGAACTTAGACTATAACATTTGAATTCTTTCCGTTTCATTCCTTCAGGTTCAGAATAAAGGCGAGTATTATTCTGAGAGATAGCGAATTGATTATCAATTTATTTTTTTCTCGAACAATGTTATGAAGTATCGATATATCTGAATGAACGAGCGTTTAGATGCTTGCTATTGATAAAATATTTTTTTACAAAGCGATGAACGAAATTCTTTGTTGCACTTATCACCAAAGAATTCTTAGAAATTATTCTTAAAGACCCCATCACTTCGAAGAAATGGTTCCAATTATTTTAAGAGTAGTATGTGATTATGTTACCCAATAAATATATCTAAAGGTGCATTGGTACTAAAAGTAAATGGAATTTACTTAATTAATATAAACTGTGCTTCACTGGTGATTAATAAATTATAGGTACTATAAATAATAGTTTTTTTTTTCAATATAGCATAAATATAGCATATAGCCGCTGAAGAAGTTAAACTTAAATAAAAATTGATATTTTTTTTATATATATGACCCTCATGTTAATGCAAGAGATCGCATTAAAAATTTGGACTAATATGGTACACTGTTTCAATAAATAATTTATTTAAAGATCCGATGTAGTTAAACAGATGGCATTTTTCGCTTTTTGAAACTCAGAACAAAGATATTTCAATTAATGACAGCAAAAAAGATAAAAATTCTCAAAACTCCATTTTTGTAAAATATTTATTTTCAGATACTAATTCTGGAGAATTGTTTTTTTGTGTTTTTTTTGTTTTTTTTTTTGGTTTTCGGCCCTTTTTCCATCAGCCAATTTACGATACTATTATTAAATTATGACATCTATGAATGATCATATTTTTAGCCTCGAGACAGATTCGAACCCGGGTCCACTCGATTCGCAGGCTTGTACGCTAACCGCAGAATTAGATTTTAGCTAATAAGCTTTCAGAATAAAATGTCGCAAGCTTTGGAAGCATTTTTTAATCTATTCTATATTATAACATTGTTTGAAAATTGGAAATTGATTTTATCCATATTAATTAATTAATTAATAAAAAATCTCCATTTGTTGTGAGCTTGGAAAGTAGTAGTGATCTCATTTTACATCTATAGCTTTTAATTTCCTAAGTAGTATTTTCATAATTACTTCCGAACCAGAAGGGGTTATAGTTTCTCTTTCTAAAGTAATTATTATTACACTTCCTTTGCGTACTATTTCTCCAGGTGTTTCTTATTTTATTTCTGGATTCAAATTTAATTATTCTTATTAATAATTTAAAAATTTTAAATAGTCTAAGAATGGAAATTGATTATAATAAAATATTATTTTTTTATTTATTTAAAGTAAAAGTGATTTCTAGTGAATTGAAATATACCTATAATACATTTGACACATTTCATTTAAAGGCCCCACTCTAAATAATATTATAATCTAGGCTTCCAGCTTTCCATTTGATGAAATTCGCATACAAGGTCAAAAATATTTTTTAGAAGGGATCCTATCGTTAGAGAGTTTAATTTCTTCTTCTTCTTTTAATTAGTATTTTGTTAATTTGAGGCAATGATAGTTTCGTTTAAAATCACAAAACATGTTCAGATTTTGAATTTTGGTAATTATCGTTGGGCTCTAGATTTTCCTGGATATGTGAATGAATTATATTATTGACATGAATTTAGATTTAAATCTAATATATCTTAAATTAACTAGAAGGAAATTGTTTAAAAAATTTGGGCTAGTTACTTAAAAAAAAATTATAATTAAAGCCAGAAATTGTCATAATTTTATGTTTAAATAGGATTCTTTGTTAATTTTTCTTCTGATTTCCTTAGTAACACAATGTTCCAAGCTATATAGTAACTATATAGTGCCTATATAGATTTCGAGAATAGTTACTATATAGTTTGAAACATTTTGCTACTAGGGTTATCATAATATGATATTTTTTGTTAAAGTTTAGATTATATATTTTAAAGCTCAAACTATAATTAATTCTTTGCAATAATAGGTATATGTGCTAAAATTAGATAGATAAATGATTAAATAAATTAATTAATTAATAACTCGTGAGAATTGATGTGATTTACATTTACAGATGTCCTAAAATATAAGCAAAAAGAAAAGTAGAAATGGGTCGAAATTAGACAACAATATTCTACACAGCAAAACAGAAAAAGTTAAAATATAACCATGAAGTGAAATCCATAAAATAATTTTTAGCTTATGGAGAAGATAGAAGATATTAATATTTGCCACCCATTTCTTTTCCTATTATAGGAATGTCAGTGTCACTAGGCGATTAGTAAATCAAATGAGCTGGATTTCCATAAGTGTAATTGCCTTACGTCATAACGTTCAAGATCACGGCTAGGAAGTGAAGTGACTTTCGGGTTGTATAACCGGTGAAGGAGCCATCGCGAAGATCTCTGGTGAAGATGACTCGACACTACTGGCGCCAATGTCAAGGCCCACCAGACATCAAATGAAAGTGGTAAAAAGTACACTTTTACTTCGAAAAAGTATTAAAAAAACAATCGTGATCTAAAGGTCGGTGACGCTTCACTGGAATGGATGTTGCCAAAAAACTGCTCGCGAAATCCATGATTTTCAAAGAATAATAAATTAAAATTGCGCATTTCCTCTTGAATGCTTTCCTCTTTGTTACACACCCTGTGCAGAGTGTTGTTGTTTTTTGTTTGATAATTCCATCGTGTAGGAAATATATATAAAAGAAAAATTCAAATCTATCTCTCGAACAAGTTAGCCATTTACACTCATGGTCCACTAACTAGAGAAAGTCGAAGTTTCTGTTGTATTGGGGTGTGTCCGGCTATAAAATTGATTGATAATCAAAAAACAAATAGAATATAAAACGTTATTTTTAAAATACACCTACCTTTTTTAAGGCATTTAGAATTTTCTTAAGATTCGATAAATTTGAGTTATTACAAGCCTATCTAATGCTTATTAAAAGCTTGTACCTACACACTGCTAAGGAGTTTTTTACTTTCACATTTCTATTCCTAGAATATAATGTGGAAGTATTGTGATTCCCTATCTAGGTCCTGACTCTTTGAGAGATTGTAAGTTTTTTCTAATGAATTTATAGAATCAAAATCACTAGTAGTTTTTTTTTTATTTTCTTTATTTGGGATGCAAGCAATAGGGCTGGGATAAGGAAGGATGTAAATATGCCAAATACACACACTAGACTGCAACCAATCTTAAAACTAACTGCATATCGTTTAATTGAGGTGAACCTTTCTTTAAACAAAGCCGATATAGGTGAAATTTTAGAAAAATAAGCGATTTCATTAACGAGTTTTATTCATGGATGGATGCAGAGGGAGAAAAGAGACAATGATCGAGTAAAAAAATACAAATAATTTTTTTTTTATTTAGATTATGTGCGTCTTTTTTTTATTAGATTTACTAATGTTGTCTAAAATCTACCCATAAAAAAAGTAGTAGAAATCAAATTATTAAAAAAAAAAAAAAAAAAAAAAAAATAGTGACATAATTATTTGTCTCCAAGGTTAACCCGTTTCCCTTATTTCATTTGGGATACAAGTTAACTAAAGGTTTGAGAATGTTGTAAATATGACACTGCTTTTGTGGAAGGTCACTCATCTTAGAAATGATCATTTTACATACTATTTAACTTGAATGTTCTTCAGGAATCTGGTTTCAATAAGAATATTGAAATCGTAGGCAAATAGTATAATTTTCAGAACAAGCGATGCCGATGTAACTAGTTATATGAGAATAACAAATTTAGAGTTCAACTGGACTATTCGTATCTTAATTAAAGACTTCTAATAACAACAGGACTAAGCGAATCATCAAATGAAACTTATAAATAAGCTTTCCGAGATGATCCAATGCCCTAAAAAGGATTCCTAAAACCTGGATATACGTAACACATAATCACAAGAAGGGAAAATGACTCATAGAGATTTAGGTATATCACCTTTGGACCCAGTGATGATTACTTAAAAGAAAGTTCACAATAGGATAAGAGAAAAGAATTTAGTTAAACAAAAAATTTGCAGTTTTATCAAGAACTAGTAGCAAGGTCAGCTCATTTTTTAACTGATTCATTCTCTTCTTTTTAAGGAAGAGACTATTAATAAACATGTTAGGCAAATCCCCCATTTGCAAACATTCGCTAAATTTTAAATAATTACATTTGAGAGAAATACACAAAGTGACTAATTCAAAGTTACGCTATTTATTATGAATTATTGATTGAATGAATCAATTATGGAAATTTTAAAATTGATACTTGGAATATTTCGTCATTGATTAGTATTGTTATCGTTATTTAGATTGAATATAAAATATTTTATTTGAAATTATTTCCTAAGCTCATTAAATTTTACCAATGTTAAAATTTCACGACCCAAATGTGCAGAAAATTTAATTAAAAAAAATCTAAAATGGATTTAAAACATCATCTTGAATTGGATTCGAAATAAGTTCCATTCAAATAAACATTTTAATATTCATATAAGAAAATGCCTAAAATTACAATATGTAGTAAAGTTTCCTATCTGTGAGACTGGATTACGTTAGGTTGGTACCAAAGATAACTCAACAACAGAAAGTTGTAGAAAATTCGTTTTAGTGTCAAAATGCTTGTACATATTTCCAAAACAAAAAAAAAACTACTTGGATTTTGGGGTTTCTTTCTTTTAGAACCACAGCTAAAAATTAGTAAAAATATTAGAACAAAAATTGTATTGTTGTATCAGGAGCTTTCGAACTTATGTATCTAATCATCTAAAATGTGGCTCACATTTATGTATTAATAATCTGCATCTCTCTGCTAAGATTCATCTTTCTATCTCAAACCATTCCATGACAAAAAATCTCTTAAATTTGCAGAAAAATCATTAATAAACTATATCCAAACGCTTCTCACCGATCCTTTTGTCTATAATATAAAAAAAATGTCTTCCTTCCCCAATTTAAGTATTAACAAAGTTTTTGCGGTTTTTTTTAATTTTTATTTAATTAAATTACCAATTTTTTGATAATGGAATAAATTATGAAAAAATCTAGAAAAAGTAAAATTGACCTTTATATAGGTACATCAAAGTTATAAAAAATTGTGATGAATGTAGAAATTGAAGGTTGGGCGATTAGGAAATAATTAAGTAAAGAAATAGAAAGAAATAAATAGACCAATTAATTGGATCAGGTATTTAGTGATTTAAATAGAAAATTTACTTTCTGGAGTCAAGGATTAATAGAAAACAGCTCTACTAATAGTGGATAAGGCTAAGTAAATTTTTATCATCATAATCTTTCCGAAGTTTTTTCATCTTTAAAAGTCTCATACTCATTAACTGGCTAAATTATTCTAGTTTATATCTTCTCTTCTCTTTTTTTCCCCATTGCTCTAACTAGGAATATATTCTAGAATTCGCACTCCATTCTCTACTTTAAGTACGTAGGTGTTTTTTCAATTTATATTTTTTCCCGATCCCCGTAGTTATACCACCTTGCCCTTTACTAATTCACTATCCAATATATTTCAGCAATTTCATGCACCATGCAATGAAGATGGTATTTTAATTAATTCGAGAGACAAATCAACAATTCTAAACAGATTTAACAATAGACCTTATTGATTATTCATTTTTCCTATTTATTCCATTCCCAAATGATAGATATTTAATGCTTAAGTACAGAGAAAATTAAGTTTACCATGTATTTTATAAACATATTAGTTATTACATAAAAAGTTCTTTTTAATTATAGTACCATTACTTCTAAAAAAAGAAAAGAAAATGAGATAATTTAAAGAAGGTTAGTTTATTAATGACTAACAAGCAAAGCTAGGACATTCGTTGTGAAAAACCCGCTAATTATTACCGAGGTCTTTAATCAATGCCTAATTAATGGTGAGTTCCCGAATATTTGGAAATTATCCAAACTTATACTTATAGAAAAACCAAGAAAACAGGTCCTTGCTCCAAAAGCCTACAGACCAATATGCCTTCTGGATATTATCGGCAAATTACTTGAGACACTAATAAAAACGCGCCTAGAAAGAGAACTAGAAGACAATAACATCCTTCATAATCACCAATATGGTTTTAGAAAGGGAAAATCTACTATAGATGCGGTGACAGAAGTAATGAAAATCCCTGAAAGAATAAAAAGAAAAGCATATAAAAATCAAGAATTCTGTGCTATGATTACACTGGACATAGAGAATGCCTTTAATTCCGCTCCCTGGGAAAAAATTATAGATGCTCTGAAGAAGGCTAAAATTAGCAACTACCTAATCAGGATAATCCAATCTTACTTGACGGACCGTTTTATTCAAACTCCAAATGGAAAAATCGTACGCACCACCTGTGGCGTCCCGCAGGGTTCGGTACTAGGACCAACTCTATGGAACATTTTTTACGATGAAATACTGCATACGAAGATACATCAAGGGGTAGCTCTGGTTGCTTACGCTGATGATTTGGCAGTCATAGTGTCTGCTAAAACAAAAACAATGCTAGAAGAACTCTGTCAATATGCATCCATGAAAATAGCATCCCATATGTCTGTGATGGGGATCAAGCTTGCTCCAAAAAAAACTGAACTAGTCCTGCTTAATGGAAGAAGAAAACTCAAAGAGATAGATATTAAAATAGAAGGTGTTAGTATAAAGAGCACGAAGTCAATTAAATACTTGGGCTTACATATTGATAAAGACATAAAAATGACAACACACATTCGAAAAACCTGCGAAAAAGCTAACAAAACATATATGGCATTAGCTAGAATTACATCCAATACGAGAGGTCCTACTGCAAAAAAAAGACTCACCTTAGCAAACGTGGTTTCTTCTATTATCCTATACGGAGCTCTAATCTGGGCGCATGTTTTGCGCTTCAAGCATTATGAGAGGTTATTGGAAAGCCTTAACAGAAGAATGGCCTTAAGAGTAATATCTGGATATAGAACAGTATCCACAATGGCAGCGCTAGCAATCTCAGGATTACCGCCGATTAAATTAAAAGTTGAGGAAAGAGTAGCCATATATAACCGGGGAAAATCGTACAAAGAAGAGGCAAAGAAACTCATGATGATAGCCTGGGAAGAGCAATGGCAAAACTATCAAGGATGGGCCAAGATATTCATTCAAAATATCCATACATGGAATAACAGGAAATGGGGAAACGTAGACTTTTATGTGACACAAGCAATTACTGGTCACGGCGTCTTTGGCACATATTTATATAAGATGAAGAAAAGATCTACAAGCAAATGCTGGTATTGCGAAGAAGAGGACTCTCCTGAACACACAATATTTCACTGTCCAAGATGGACCCATATAAGATATGTTGCTGGTAAGAAGTGCGATACTGACATTACAAAATATAATGTAGCTGATCTCTTGCTGAGGTCAAGCCAAGACTGGATAACTGTGGCCGACATGCTAAGAAACATCATGCGCATTAAAGAAGAAGAAACAAAAAATATAAGCTAAATTCAAGACACCGCCCTCCCCGAGGTAATGCTTTTTGGCGGTTTCCGGGGGGGGAGAAGGTTGAAAGTGTGGGGTTTTATTGGGTAGTCCCTCCTAGAGGGGGTTAGTCCCTCTCGCCAAGTGCGTGCGTAAAAGCATTTCCCCACGATAAAAAAAACAAAAAAAAAACAAGCAAAGCTAGAGAGAACCAAAGATATTATTATTTTAACGATCCACCAGAATTCAAGACTCTAGAAGTCTAGAGTATTCATAATCTTTCGAATAATTCTGGGTGATTGTTCACCGGGATGTTTTCTTGTCACATAACGGGTTTGGGTATAGTTAGAGGAGGGCAAGGGGGCAGTGCCCCCCCTAAAAAACTGATTGGAAAGAAATATATTGTATTTTTCTTTAGGAAGTATAGATGACCCAGAAATGGTTGGATCCGATATTGGATTCAGATCGCAAAGACCTGATAGTTAAGGAAGCTGATCAGGTCACTTTCGTTCTTTTTATCGAAACAGGAAATCAATTCAAAGAATTGATCTGCGTAAATCCTGTATATCGAGAAATAGTACAATGGCTCCAGGTATCGACAATATATATACAGATAAATATTATTATATTATATCACACACTGTCACGATGTTTTATTTTCTAAATCGACTTCTCTAATAAAGAGATTTTAGAACGGATCAAATTATTTTATTATAAAAATAAATAAATATGTATTTGATTTCTTTAAGCCATAAATTTAAATGATAATATTTTAACTGGCTTAATAATATAGTATTATATATTACGAAAACGTATTTAAACACTTGTTGATATATAGGTATGCATGACTTGTTTATTATAATTACAGGTTAATTCGGCTGAAACTTTTTATATATTATATTTTTTAGTGATATATTCATTTCTATTAAGTATACATAATTTCTCAAGTCATTTTCAACTATTTTTAAAGTTATCCTTCTTTAGAATTCTCATACAGATTCTTTAATATTTTAAAAGCCAAGTTTAAAATTTTTGTTTCACCTTCATTCTTGAACATTTTATTTTTTTCAAGAATCCAAAATCCTATCCAGGTTTTGCATTTTCTTGAAATTTATTTCCATAAAAAAGTTCAAATTCACCCCATGGGCGTATCAAAAACCAATGTAGCTAAAGGTGAAATATAATTTAAGAACAAATATGGGTATTTCTAAACGTTCTAAAAGATACTTTTCTTTAGGAAATATAGATGACACAGAAATGGTTGGATCTGATATTACATTCTGATTGCACCTGATAGTTAAGGAAGCTGATCAGGTCTGTGAAGTTGGACTTCCAACAATTTTTATATCAGACTAGATTCAATTCTCATCTCTAGATGATTTAAAGCTAACTAAATAAAAAGAAAAATAAATAAATAAAAAATGAAAAAAACTCAAGAATCTTCAATTTTGCTCATTTTAGTCAAGAAATTTTCAGAAAAAATTATTTCCATTTCACGAGTGATATGAAAAAAATAGTTAAAAAAAACATCGTTCCAAACAGAATTAAATCTTCAAAAACATTTCTTATTAATAATATCATAGAATTTTTACGAAAATATAAAATGAATCTTTAAGAGAATAACTTTCGTTCGGATTTAAAAGTTGTCCGTGGTTTTTAGAATAGGATCCACTATTGTTCCGGTTTACTCGACTGTGAATCTAAACAGATTAAGAGAATTGCTGATTACAAGTTTTATCATTAATTACACCGAAGTATATATTAAATTTGAGTAAAATCAAAATCTAGACTAAACTGAGAACCACAGAAGTTGTGTCGATTAAGGAGAAGGTCAAAAATGACACAAAATAAGAATTTTTATCATTTAGTTACTTATGGGTGGTATTTTTATATAAAAAAATAATAATAATAAACACCAACGCTCAGGAAACAATTTATCAAGATAATTGGTTTTTGTTTACAATTGTTGTTTGTCCTTCCAAAAGACAAACACTTCTATTAGCAGATTCTTTGTTGATCTTTTGGTTCCCATGAAAGATAAATAAATGTATATTTAATTATTATTATCTTATTTTTTACATTAGTATCTTTGGTTTGTAGACTATCGATTTATAATTATTTGCAAAATATTTCAAAAAAATTATTCTAATTTATGATTATAAAAAATAATTCTAGAAAATTTCCTTTAACCTTCAGTTTGTAATTATAAAACCTTTAAAAAAATATTTAATGAATGAATATATAATATCGATATTGAAGTATAATTTAATATAAATTAGTTGAGATGCACACCACTTGACTTTCACTGAACCTTGTTTATAACAAATCAACATTAAAATAAATAAAATAATAAATTCATAAACGATCAAGAAATGATGTAAAATAATAAAACTATTTTCAAATAAAAAGTAAATAACACCATCTTGGATATCCTACAGTGAAAAGATTTAGTACCTCTTAAAAATCAAGTAATTTGTATTCTAACTCAAGCTGTTTACTAACAAAAAAATTTGCCGAAAGCGTAAGTGTTCACTCTTTCCTTCAATTTCTTATTGCTCTTTCATAATCATGAAATAAATTTGCTTATTCACTATATAAACTAGTACTTATATTATTTACTGATAAATAGATATTCAAGTTGGAAGACAAAGTGATTCATTTTAATATTTCAATGTGTAGTAAGGTCAAGCATTCAATTTTCATTCATCACCTGAATGGTTTTATGACAGGCAACTTTCTAAACAGAGGTCAGTTACACCTACGTGTTTTTCTACTGATAAAAGAATCCCTGGATCACTCAATCAGGATAACAAAAAAAAAAAAAAAAAAAAAAAGAACCGAATTTGGGAAACTATAGAAAAAATCATTCTAATAGTTTATTTCTCAATATCAAATATAAAGATAATAAATTAAAATGGAGAGGTGGAAATTTTTGAATTATTCTGCTTACTATCGTATTTATCCATGAAGAAAACAAATTTATTTGAAGTATAAGAAAGGATCCATGTGAAAAAATGGACGTATTTCTCTTTAATATAAAACATTCAGATTTTTTTCTATTATTCAAATAAATTTTAATGAAAGAGATTATTCTGTGTTAAATGGTGTTTAAGTTTTTAAGAAAACAAATTACCATACCTACCCGTTGTAAAAACACGTTATTTTTTTAATAGATAATATTTTAATAAAAAAATCATTTGGATGACAGCAATCAGATAGCCAAATAACTGAGATGGAGGGGACTATTCGTCAAGAGTTATTAAATAATAAATATATCAATACATTTTGTGAAAATATTAGAATGATATCGACATGGTACACAAAGAATTTCTTATGGGAAGTACTATGTTCAGATATTCCAACAGCATTTTATTCTAGATTAAATTTAATTGTAGAAATTATTATATTATATACCATGGTGTCACTATCTAGAACGCGGGTTAAAAACCAGAGTGTTAAACATAACATATGCTGAACTTCTGTGGCTCATGCTCTTCTCCATGTGAACATAGGAACAAGTGGTTACGTGCCAGTAATCAGGTTTTCTACACTATTGGATGGTAAATAATTCATAGTAATGTATCAGAAATTGTTACATTTCAACAAAGATTTAAAAATATTCATTTTTGGTATCACTTTAGGGCTAAGAATAAGACAAGTTCTATGTTAAAATTAATTAAAATTTTCTGCTAATATGTCAACATTTTGACTCTGATTAAAAAAAAACTACTCTTAGCAAGAGTCCAAAAAAATCGGGCAAGAGCTATTGCTAGACTATATATTCTACAGCAGTCCTCCATTGATTAAAATTATACCAATATTGGATACCCACATTCCTGAAGATATAGATATTTGAGGAAATGACTTAAAATCTAAAAGAGTCATTGATTTATGTCGATTAGTGGAAGAAGAAACATTAACCATTGCATTTTCGAAGTTAACTTAGTTGAATGAATAAAACCAATACTTTATTTCTTAAAGATTCGATGCGGATAATAATATAAAGACTTTCTTAGTTTTATTTATAAAAATTTCCATATAATGTTTATTTTTGAATGGGGTTATAACATTATTTATAATAGTATAGGGGCCGTCCATAAATTATGTACGTCACGCAGTAAGGGGTGAGTGGCATCTTTTATTTGTGATAAAATGTGACAAGGCGGGTCCGAGGGCCTTAAAAATTATGATGTCACAAAAGTCAAATTATTACAAAATTTTCAAATATATTTTTTAGATTTCAGATTATTATTATTCCACCCTGAAAATGTTGATAAAATAAATAAATAAAGTTAAACTTAAAATATATTAAATCCCTTTAGTTGAGTTTTAATTTAAAAAAAAATCTACAATTTATTATTAAATTATAGGGTATAAAAGTGATAGTGTGTCGTTACAAATATGGTACAGGGGGGCTCAATGAAAATGTAACATAGGTGGGGAGGAGGGTCTAAAAAGCTTTAAATTCGTGTGATGTAATTTATGGACGGTCCCATATTATAGACCCCTCAAAAGGAAAAATTTTCCACTCGAAAGTCGATGAAAATGTTTTTGAACCTTGTGGTCTTGTGGACACCTCTTGATGAAGCAATCAGTGAAATCTTCTGAAATGAGATTCAATGGACAGTTGACCAACAAGATAATAGTTATTTGTATTATAGAATTTAGCAACATCATTATATTAAAATAGAGTGAAGTCGAGAGTAGGGAGGAATTATCGAGTGATTAGCATTGGTTGCACGTATGCCAAGCACTTTGGCACACTGACCCTCCTAGAAACATTGCTCCCTCTCTTCTCACATCCAGTCATTACAAACGGAGTTTTAGGTCACATTTCCAAATCTCACCGAATTCTTTTTATCAATTCTTATTCAGAAGGTTTTCTTCCAACTTCTACCGGACTCGTGGTCAAGGTCGAAACAGCAATAAGCATACTAGTACAAAAGAGATCTGAAGCCTTGTTGAATTTTATTAATATCAGTAGTGTTTGTTTTATTAATTAAATAGGAAATAAATTCCAGATTCTTTTCGCTCTTAAGGGGGTTCGTGACTAGATTTTTATTCGAAATTAACCTCATTATTAACAATTTTTTTATTAAAAAATTTTGTATTCAGACGTTGTCACTTTGCAGAAATTCAAAATAAAGTAAAAAAATTTCGAAGATCAACCAGATATTAACCAGATATTAATTCTGATTGTGGAACATGAAAACGACATTTTATCATTAATAAAGGTATATTTTTTTTAATAACAAAAACGAAGGTCCGAAAAATTCAATAAAGAAAATTGGAGGAAAGAGTGAAAATTTTTTCAAGATTCAAATTGGAGATTTTTGACGGTGAATTAATTTGAACTAAGAAATATAAAACCTGACACAACACCTTAGCTTAATAATACAAATTTTTCTTTTAAATTTCAAATCAATATCTAGAACCATTCGAAAGCTCACCATTTTAAAGTTTCGATTTTTTATGATTTTCTGCATTTTTAACCAAAAATTTTTAAACTAGAAAATCCAAAATCTAATTATTTATGTATTTTGAATATACAAGTATTTTGGCACTAGAACTAACTTTCTATGACTTTTCGCTCTTGAAATATCTATCATAAGTATCTGAATTCATGCAGTTTTTTCTGTCCGTTTTTAGGCCGTAGACTGAATCGAAAAATAGAAATACTTAGTCCAAAATCCTGGATAAAAAAACTAAAAATTAAATTTAAAAATAACGTAACATAAATATAATAAATTTAACACGTCCAAAAAAATAATTAAAAGTTTACATACATTTTTTTCTATGCTATAGTATATAGTATATACTTAGATATTTTATTTTATTCGTATTTTTTTCCATTATCTATGAGGCCCCGTGAAGATTATTGAATTTAAATGTAATACTAAAGAATGGGTATTGAGCTTCACAGGCAGCTAGACAGTAGGGCTACTACTGCCTAGCTGCCTGTGAAGCTCAATACCCATTCCCCACCATGTACAAAATATGCGATAAGCGTTTTCATATTTTTCATATATATCTTTTCATGAAGAATTTTAGACATTTCAATAGCAGCTGGTAATATGAGATCTCCAAATTCGTATGTGAATTTAAAATCTCGCGATCAAAATTTTGAGTACCTAATAATTTTTGTGAAATTTACAAAAAAAATTATAAGTGCTTAATTTATGTTAAATAATGGTAAGTTCTTAATTTCATTTTGATAGGTTGACAGGAGTGGGAAAAATGGTCTATAAAAAACTGGATCCATGCATCAATAATAATTATAACTTTTAAGGAGTTCGGTGTTGGTTCTAGGTGAAACATTTTAATATAATAATTATATCTGGAAGGACTAAATGAAAAAAATCGCTCTTTTGGGGCTTTGGATGTCACCTGCCAAAATTATCAGTTCCTAAAATTCAACTGAATTGAAGATTTTTAATTTGGTTGGGACCATAGGGTGAACAATTTTCACTTTATGGCCTATTAAAGTTGCTCTAGGCTTTTGACCTAAAACAATACTTTATATAGTACCATAGATATTCGCTACTCTACGCTATGAATATATTAAAAAGAAAAGTATAATTTATTTTTTGAAATCACTTTGAAGAAAAATTACCAGCTCTGCGGTATTTACTCACTTTTGTCGCTTGATAGTAAAAATCAATTTCTTTTACTTTTTTAAAACGTCCTATGTTTGGTTTTAAATAAAAATTCAAGACAACAATAAAAATATTTTCTAATTAATAATTGTATAAATAGAGAGCAGCAAATCAAACAAGTTAAATAGAGTTAAGGAAATCGCAAGTTTGAAGTAATTTCTGTAAACAGCGACTTCACACATTCAATAATTTATTATTTATTTATAGTGAAAGATTTCGTTTATTTAATTTCTTCCTGAATAATTTAAATCGCATTAAGAATGATTAGGATTTTATTATTTTTAATATAATTTATTTAATGAGGATGTCATTCTTTCAAAAACAAATGATGAATCAATAATTCAATGGGTTTTTTTTACCATGGTTCATAGATTTTTCAGATTCTTATAGATCTTTACGTTTCAGTCTCCTATTCCCAAAAAAGTCGTTTTTGTGGTCAAATTTTGTGTGGGATCTCATTCGAGAACCAATAAAAAAAATCAAAATGAAATTTTATATTTAGATACTAATATTACACAACATAGGAACGCTCGGCGGGCAAGGTCCATCGAAGAATAAAATTTCAAATATATGTATATGATTTTTCCTGTATGTTTGTCAATGTGTCAGAATTCTGATAGCCGCAATCACTCAAGAACGGATGGTTTTTAAATGTTGCTCTATTATCATTTGGGTTTGTAAATTCGAAACGTAGGGATAATTAGATCTTAGAAATTTTAATTTGCCCCCCCCCCCCTCCTCCATGAAAATTTTCTGTCTACGCCACTGCTTACAATGGTAGGAACAATGAGAAAAAATAAACGAAGTATTCCACCAAAACTTATGGCATATAAAAAAGTTCCATTGTCTCTGTCTACATTTACATTTACAGAAAATACAACACTTGTTTCGTTGGAAGGAAAAAACATCTAAAATATAGTAATAAAAATTTATGTTTATAAATCTATTTTACAATTTAATTCAAATTCCTTTAAAATTTTTTAAGAAAAAAACATAATTTGAATGACAAACAAGACGTTTTCAAACAAAATACATTGAAATTCCATATGCGTAGATTTCTACGCAAGGATGATATTTGTTATTTTTTTGAGGGTCAGATGAGGGTTAATCCTAAATTTCTATTAAAATATCATCGGACGGGTTGCCGATCCCAAAATCTATAATAATATTTAATGGCTCAGACAAGAGAAGAAGGCTCTACTTCTACATTGAACTCATGGTGAGATAAAGGTGGCGAAAACCAACGATCTTCCATTAACGGAACGTCCATCAAGATCACAAACATCATATACATATATATCCGGGGACATCAGAAATCATCACTTTAAACTTATATTTGTAAACATAAGTCCATTTCAATAATCTACTATAATAAATTTTGCATTAAATTAATTAAAGATATGTACAAAAAAACATCCCTGATTACACCCCGTCCTTTCCTCACAAAACATCCACATACCCGTTTCACTATTTTTTCTTCTTTTCTTAGTTTAATTTATTTTGGACTGAAATATTCAAAAATATAATATACGTGGAGTAAAATCTTAGATTAATCGCATCAGATTATGTCTCGCAGGTAGTTTGATTAAATCTGAATCATCACGTGCACTTAGTATGCAGAATATCATCTAATGGGTGAATTGCTTAAGAAAAAACATTTCTATTCTAATATTAAAAATAAAAACTGTACTCAAAAGTTTAAGATTTACAGAGAAAGGATGAATTGACATAAGGTTTTGGTTAGTCTTGTATTTTTACTTTTAATAATAAAGGAGATTTTTTATGAAAAAATACATCCCAAATTTAACTACATTTCCTCTAATTTCTTTATATATACCAGATCAGAAGTTAGCAAAGATTTTCCGATTATAAATTATTGGACTTTTTTTTTTTTTTTTTTTTTATAAATTTTATTAAACCAATTATTTTACATTAATTAATGTATACATTGTATTTTTTGCTTCGATTCCGGAGATTACTTCTCCACCATCGAGTGTCCTTATTCATCTTTAGTCCTTGTAATTATTGGACTCTATGTTTATGTCAATTTATCAAAGTTTTATAATTTTTCTCGAAAGGGATTTAGTTTTCATAAAAAATTATGATTTCCAACTATCATTGCAGAGTTTTAACTTGTCATTAGATAATTTATTATTTAAAATCAATTATTTCACTTTTATAAAGGTACATGAATACAGAATATGTATGTATATTTGGTCAAAGAGCAAAATGACAAATTCCCCAAAATATCCTAATTAAAACCATTAGTAGGTACTTAAAGTTGTTTTTTTTATTATAAATAAACATGCAAAATATAAGAAATCCGAAGGTCTTTCGGTGTCCCAGAATGTTTTTAGGGGCGGGTTGGCTTTTTTCTCTCAACTAGCGACTCAGATAGGTTAAATGAAATGACAAAAATAGGGCCCTTAAGAAGAGAACTATAAAATAGGAGAACTGGCTTTTTCTAGCCTACTCGACTCCCTGGATCAGTGTAGAACCATCGCCCTTCCCTGTATAATAATTGATTCTAGGTACCTTGGTATTTGTTCTGATGACTTAAAGTCAATAATCCTCCCTAAAGCCCTATTTGTTAAAAACACACGATTTTCGAGAGCTCCACTGCCTTGGTTAATTTCGATAAGAACAGAATTAACGTAGGACCTGATTCGTTTATTCCTATGACTTCTAAAGACTGGAACTCACTTTCTCTGACCCTCCTTTCCTACAACCTTCAGTGATCATTATTAGTCTATAAAGGTTGCACCTTTCTGGTTAACTACAACTCGAATCAATATAAATAAATAAATAAAATTCTTGGGGGATTATAATTCAATGAAGTTAGCAAATTTTCAATTTTCGATTGAAAAGATAAAATGGTAAAATAATTCCTCCAGAAAATTTTAATTTCTGCAAATCGCCAGTTAACAGAATTTTATTTTGAGTTTGAGTTTCAGAATTATACAATTTTACAGATTAGAATAAATAAATAAATAAATAATATTTTTATATTATTTAAATTTTCATAGAACTTAATTTTATTTTTTTTCATATGAAACTTTTTATTTGAAAAAAAAAAAAATTAAAATAGTTTAAAAATTAAACCACAAGTTTCACTTACAATTTTCTCTTAATGAACCACGAACTAGTCAAGAAATCATCAGATCGAGTTACTTTTATTTTGAAAAAATTCAGCATATTTTTTACTTTATTTTATATATATATATATATATATATATATATATATTATATAAGTGGCGTGAGGTCCATGGATGCTGTGGATGCAGCGCAAATTTCAAACATTTAGAGTAGGGATTTTCATAAATTCAGGAGGATCTTTAAATTTTTAAATTATTATCCGTTATTTCAAATAATTCTCTAGAAAACATTTTTTGTTTTGAAAAGTATATTCGTTCTTTAAATGAAATAAAATTGTTGCATAGTTTCAAGGGGCAATTAAAATGATTTTTCCGAAAAGGGTGCCGATAGAAGGTTTGAAGTCCCTCCCTGATATTAATTCCAGTTCAAGCATACTAGCATACTAGTGCAGACGAGTCGTAGTCAAAAAAAATTGTTCTCGCTGAGGAACTAATGAAAATAGGAATAATACAAACAAGGAATAAATAGAGTTGATTAGGGAATCTTTGGACTAATCCATTTCTAAGAATTATCAATATATAAGATCGGAAATAACTAAGAGTGTAAAAGACAAGCTTATAGCAATAGAATTAGGAGAAATTTAAAATTTTCTTATAGGACAGGCTGATTCATTGTGGAAAATGGTCGATTTCCATCTCAGGAACTGTGGAGTCACAAGATTTAACATCTGACTCCTAGCCTCATTCACACAAAGCAGTATCCATTTGGGGCGAAGGTCCCAAAATATATATTTTTTTTAATCTAATGATGAATCGATGAAATTCGCAAAAAAATCGAATATTAAAATTGAAACGCCGATATCTCACAATGGCAAGTCGCAGAACATCGAGATTTGAAACTTAGGCTAAATATTGACTATGTGATTGTGGTTGAAATCTGACAATTAACTACAATATTTATACTATTTTTTTTCTAATTGGCCTGCTTATCATGTATCATATGATCTTAAATGAAAATAAATTCTATTTCGATTAGAAGAGAGTTGACTAAGAGTACCTATCGCAAAATCGATTTGATTATCGTATATATACGAGTATATATTCATAATTGATATACATTATAACTTGTTATCCTCTGCTTGATGCAAATAAACATACACGATTATGAATCAACAACTCTGCTACTCTCAGCAAAATAAAAACTTTTCAATTATAGCTTGTTTAAATTTAAATTAGGGGAGATGATTTGTAAAATTTGTAAAACCTCTATATACCAGCAATAGTAATAACAATGAAATTTTGCCTTTAATTTGTGAAGGGGATATATCAAGGTTTCGGTTAAAATAATCCACCAGGATACCCATATACATTTGGGGGGGAAGGGGATTCAGATGGTAATTATTGGGGGTGCTAAAAAGTTCAGAGAGAATAGCATACTTTAAAAAAATAAGGAGTAAATTGTTTTCCGGGCCAATACTGTTTCTTTTAGTCATTGGTAAAAATACAAACAAATAAACTAATTTTAAGGGACTTGTTTGTATTTAAGCCGATGGCCTAAAGTTGCCTATTTTTTAAATTTTTAGAACATAGAAAGACGATTTGATTATTTCTAACAGTAAGACAGAAGGAAAGAAGAAACCAAAAACCCAAAAGGATTAGGCTTAATATTTACTAAATGACTTAAAATTTAAATACTATGTTGTTGTAATAGGTTAATTATATATAATAAGAAGTGTTTTTTATGGAGATCGGATTGGTAGAATTCGATGATGAATTGATAGGAAGTCAAAGTATACTGAAAACCACGAATTCCAATTAAAACAATTTATTAGGAAGTTACCCGCATCCTTTTCAAAACCAAAGATCTTTAATCCTTCTTTAAGGTTTATAAGTTTCAATAAAAGAAGTTCATTCTCCTCTTCTTTAAAAATGTTTTTGGTTGACTATTGTGAGAGTTTGTCATTTGTAACAATAGAATTTTAAAGGCCAAATAAGAAGGAAAGATACTCGGAAACTTCGATTTTGAATAGGATGATGAGGACTTTATAAATTGTTTTATTTTAAATTTGTGATTTTCATTAATCTAGGGCTGACTTCCTAACAATTGCTTAAATGTATAATGATTTGAATAATAAATAATAGCAATAAAATGGGAGAGTTCAAGCTGCAGATAGAAATAGATTTAAATTTTATAATATAATTAAAAATAATCCAATACATCTCGGATCTAATAGATGACACCTTCTTGTGTTTTTCTTACTCAATAACATAAAAATACTTTTAGATAAAAGAAAACAAATTCAAATAAACATAATTATAATCTATTCTTTAAAAAATTCAAATGCTGGAACAGAGAATATCGAAAGCTCAAACGCTTTTATAACAATTGATCAAATTTAGGTGTACCATGCGCGTAACTACGATTGGACCGGGTGGGCCCGGCTTACACTAAGATAATTGGAGCCTACCCTAGAAATCGCAAATATAATTGTGATGATTCATATTTGGGCGAAGTAAAAGTTCAGGCCCATCCTAAAAATCGATCCTAGTTACGACATTGAAAAGAATTGAATCAATATTTAAAGGGTTGGATTGAATCCGAAAGTATTCGTTAAGTCCGATATTGAAAAAAATGCGATTAAGAGAAAATAGAAGTACTCATACGGACAATTATCGTATTAATTAAGAAGTTAATTAATTTTTTATTTATTAAGTGAAACCCATACTAATTTTCTAAATATAATTAGTCTGTTTAAACCTGAAAAAGATTTAGAGAAAAAGCTAATTGACTTACCAAAGTCAGCCAGGTGATCTTCATTTTGTGAATTCAATTTTTCGCCCCCGATTGAGGGGCTGTCCCGTGAAGTAGCTTCGCTCCCTGGAGTAAACTTCAAATTCCAAACGTCGCTCTTCCGAAACAGTCAATGGACAGAGAGAGAGATTTTCTCCTGAGCACTTCACACACTTTCCAATTACTAGCGAACGGCTCGACGCCGCGACCGTCAATGACGCTGCCGCGATCTTCATGGGCTCGCCGATGCCGCTCTCCGCCACTGCCCAAGAGCCAACCCACCCTCCCACCAACATCATCAGAGATATCAACGCGTGAACTGGAAATGAACACAAAAACAACAAATTCAATAATTTGATTACTTTAAATGGCACTGGATAATTAAAGCAATGGAAAAATATTATCAAATTTCGAAGAGAAGAATTTTTTTCGGGTTGGGCCATCCTATGTGAAATTATAAATTATGCTAAGGTTGGGCGCCGTTATGGACCGTTTATTTTGAAAGTGGAGTTAAGTCCATTTTTTGCTATTTCGAGATATTTGTATTTATATTTTTATAATAAATAGGTACATATATTTATATGTATTTCGATATTTTTATTTTTACGAATTCATGAGGATATTGTACTCCATTGATTGGAATATTATAAATATGAAAAGACTAAAACTGACATTAACTCATTTTTCAAAATTGGACATAGACCGCTTTCAAAATAAACGGTCCATATATTGAATTTACTCAATTTAAAGAAGCTTTTTTGTAGACCATATATGGCATTGTGTACCTACGTCATAAGTTTTTAATCAAATTCAATAAAAGCATAATATTTATTTGCAATGTAGCTCTGGTCCGATTCTATAAATGGGCAAAATGGGCACATGCCCAGGGGCGCAAGGGTTTCGGGGCGGGTTTTACAGCTGCCGGTTGCCAGTCCGGAACACGGCGCACAGTGTGATATTTAGAGATTTAGGGTGACGAAATTCTGAAACTTCTAACATGGGGTGAGTATATATCGCTGAGTTCATTTTTCATGTCGTTTTGATGCAATTTTTAAAATTGAATCCTGGGGAGGGCGGGGCTAATCTCAAAATTCTCAAAAATATCGTCTTTGTTATGAATATATATGTTTTTCATAGCACAGAGTTCATTTTTCATATTATTTTGACCCAATTTTAAAAATTAATACCTGGGGGGTGGGTTCTAATCTCAAAATTCACAAAAATATCTTCTTTGATATGAAAATATATGTTTGTTAGTCTCCTGAATCCGCTTCTGGCATTTTATTCATCCATTAATTCAAAAAGGACGCTATAGGAGAGGAAAATCTTAGATTTTTCGAAAATAGCATGTTTGGTGAAGAAAAATGTTTTTATTCTTCCAAATAAAAAAATATAAATGAAAAATGAAAAAAAAAATTGACTTATCCCCTTTTGTATCTGGACGCCTCATATGGAATGTTTCTAATGATGTTTGTAATTAGGGATCAACCAGTGTTCCCAAAGTGACCAATTTTAATGTTTTTAACAGTTATTTTGCATAAAAAGTTTAATTTTGATAATACTTTGTACGTTATTTTCCAAGGTAGCAACTGGTAGCACAGATAAAAATGTAGAGCGATAGTATATATAATAACCAAGATTTGTGTGAAAAAAAATTTCCGGAATACTTTGGAACTTTTTTGTAGGTAAATTTTTGTAAAATTGAAACAGTATAAAATTTCTTACTTTGAAAATTTAATTCTCGCCTTCCAATACATCAAAATTCAAAAAGAAATATAAATTAGAAATTGCCTTTAAAAATGCCGTTGGAATACATAAACATTGAAAACGTGAACACAAAACCCTAGTAGTGACACGGGGTCGGATAATATACCCAAAATCTGGCACATATTGAACTTCTCTGAAGCAGCCGCACTATGGCGGATATCGAAACCGCATATAAAACTTGATGCCTTAGGTATTGCTTAACAAGATTCGAGTATAATTTTATGAGTTTGCGAATTTCGTTATTTGGACTTTTGGCGCCCTATATATCTAAATATATCACACTGTGCGGCGGATTCATAGGTGGTAGATAGTGCGCCAAAAGTCCAAACATCGGAACCGTTTAGGGAGAATTCCCCCCCCCACCAAAACTGGCATAGATGGGGGGGGGGGGGGGGGGGGGGGGGGCTGTTAAATTTGTCAAAGCGCC
>JALMQS010000075.1:16714789-16749337 GCA_024734495.1 Forficula auricularia
GAAACAGTATAAATTTCTTACTTTGAAAATTTGATTCTCGCCTTAAATACATCAAAATTCAAAAAGAAATATAAATTAGAAATTGGCTTCAAAAATGCCGTTGGAATATATAAACATTGAAAACGTGAACACAAAACCCTAGTAGTGACACGGGGTCGGATAATATACCCAAAATTTTGCAACAGGCACATATTGAACACTTTGAACTTCTCTGAAGCAGCCGCACTATGGCGGATATCGAAACCGCATATAAAACTTGATGCCTTAGGTATTGCTTAACAAGATTCGAGTATAATTTTATGAGTTTGCGAATTTCGTTATTTGGACTTTTGGCACCCTAAATATCTAAATATATCACACTGTGCGGCGGATTCATAGGTGCTGGATAATGAAAAGACTCACCAAACTAAGGAGGAGTTAAGGGAGAATTCCCTCCCGAACCAAAACTGGCAAAGATTAATGGGTGGTGGGGGGGGGGGGGGGGCTGTTAAATTTGTCAAAGCGCCACGAGGGTTAAAAACGGGCCTGATGTAGCTGTTAAATCTTTAATTTTTGTGATTAATTTTGTTAAAAGTTGAAATTTTATTTAAATCAGACATAATTAATTATAATTATTTATTGAACGCGAACAAATAATACAATTATCGGCTTATTCTGCGACACCACCCACTCGATTTTAGGTTAACTGAATCAGAACCTAAAATCGGAATGGGTGCTCAGTGGGGAGCCCCCTGGCTAGCAAGAGTGCCCCCGAAGGCGGGCCTTGCAGCTAGTAACTATAATAAAATGATTAATTCATTAAGATACAAAGAAAGGACAAAAATACGCTGGGCAGTGTTTAACCGTTTAAGTATTTTATTTATTATTTCAAATGAACTTGAAAGTGCAATAAACTTTACATTTTAAATAGAAAAAATTTAAATATATTAATATTGAGGCTCGGGAAACTTTTAAAACATACAACATGTATAAAGTAAAAATCTCTAGGAATGCAAAAAGTTAGAAAACATGAAAAATTAATGACTTTCGTATTTATTCTGATAAGAGCAAGAGAGTGAGTGGCTTAAAGAAATTGACATTTTTTAAACTTCTATTTTTTTAAATAAAGGAATAAAGAAAAATGAAAAAAAAAATATTTTATAATAAGAAAAAAATTTCGATGAGTGAATTCTTTCCATTAATGGAACCCATCAATCATGGGAGATTAATTTTTCCAATACCTGGTTTCGATTAATTATTATGAAACTTAATTGTCTTTTATGAGTCAGTATGCGAGCATTAAAATTTAAGCTTTACAATTTTAATCTTTATCGATAGGTTAATTAAAAATATAAAATACCTCCCCTTTTTTGACATAATTAAAAACCTTCTCTGAGATTGAACACGTTTGCCAAATAATCAATCTGGTCAAAAGCTACCCTGTGAGGAGGACCCACCTGTCATATACAACACGCGCATAAATAAATAGAATTAATCTTCATTTGTAAAATTTCGCGGTCTAGTAATACCTACTAAATTAAAAAAAATAGCCTTATCATAATGAAGTTTAAATAAAGATTGGGGAGTGTTACGAATTTTATATCAATTCAAATCTTAAGGGTTTTGAAATGACAATTCCAATTGAAAATAGTAGTTTGGTAAATAAGAAGATTTTGCTGAATATATATACGTAAAGGATCAACGTCAGTTTTTAAAGTGAAATATAAATGATTAGAGAGACAGGGAGGTTTTCAAAATGTGATGCTCCAGAAGAATGTTTAAGATTAAATGGATAAATAAAATTACCAGTGAGGAAGTTGTTCTATAAAAATATTGAGGAAGTAGACTGTATAAAATTCAAGAATAACTCAGATGATAGAACGCTCATTAAGACACTGGGAATTACTAATGACCTAATAAGGGATAACTTAGAGAGCAAGGTAAGGAAAGAATCTAGATTATAGTATTTTTCGCAAATTATGAAAGATATGGGATGTGGGGGGTCTTTTAATGAATTCACTTCTTTCGATTGCTCAATGAGTCGAGTGTTCTGAATAGTTCTATATTATCATTATTCTTTTGTATATAGAAACATAAATGTCTTATGAAAACGGTTAACTTTATCTCTTTATGCTTTTGTCAGAATTTCTAACTAATAATTTCTTATGTAAGTGTCCAGTGGCACTCCTTGTGACTTCATACAATTTGCAAAGTAGGTAACTAAAATCCTCAACGAAATGTATACTATTATCTTTCTCTCATGAAAATTAAACACATGCAATTGAGATTTGAATAATAAATTGTGTATAAGCAAAGTCCTCTAAATAGACATTAATTTCCGCATTTGACATAAATACTGATAATTGAATCTAAAAATTAATATTATTTCTTTTTACTTCACCATACAGGGTATGGTCAAATATTGTAATAGTGCATGAAAACGTGGTTTTTTTTTCCTTCTTTTTTTCGAAATTTCTCAAAAACGGCTCAAATTATTTTGATTAAAAAAATTGAGCGACACCATGGCCTTTCGTTCTACAAAAAAGCTCTAATAAGTGAACATCGAAAAAATTATATTTTTTGAGATAATAATTGTTTTGTCAAAATGTCTGTTAGTCTGTCTGGTTGTCTGGTTGTCTGATTGTTAGTCTGTGGGTTACCAAATTTTGTGGACGAGCTAGCTTAAAAACTAGTGTGAATATCAAAACCAAATTTCACACTTAGTTTTGGTCCATTGAGATTAAGAGCTGGTTAGATTTTGGTGCACATCGACCCAAAATTAAGGGGGTTGAAGGGGGGTAAAAAAATTAAAAATCTAGGCCATTATGCAAACTCAACCTAATTTTGCATAGATAATCAGTGGACCCCCAGAAGTCCAAAAATGCAAAATCTAACAGACCAACGGGGTGGGGGGGGGCAAAAAATGAAAATCTTGGCCATTTATCAAACTCAACCAAATTTTGTATATATAATCGGCAGGCCCAGAGTAATCTAAAAATGCAAAAACTTCCTCCCCTACATGATTATAAATAATTTTATTAAATATTAAATATAAGTGAGGGGCCAGGTTGTATGGTAAACTCAAGTGGATGGCCACATCAGAACACGTCAGCTTATTTAACAATAAAGCTAAGCAAAAAGTGCAATCCACCTATTTATTTATTTATTTATATTTACAAATTTTGGCCTTCCATTTTGTACCATCATTTACATAAATTGAACATCAAATTTACAATTTTGCTAATACAGGAAAGAAAAAGATTTTTTTAGCAAAATCACGGTGTTAGAGCCTACAAAAAGCTTTATTTATTTAACAAACATCGAAAAAATAATATTTTCAAAGATTTTTTCAAAATATCTGTGAATATGTGAATTCGTCTAACGAAAGCATACTGAGTCTACATATTAAAAATAGATATTATTATTATAAAAATACTAAAGCAAAATTTTAATAGATATTTTACATTAGAATTTGATGTATTTATGTAGATAAATGAATTAAAGCAAAAATAAATGGATACTTTTATCGGGATGCAATGAATCTCAGCTTCAGCAGTGCATGGTCACAAGATGCACACACCTTTCATCTGGATTACAGTGTCAAATTAAATGTTTTGATGTCATGCGTAAGTCAGTAAATAATACTGAAAACTTCTTCACTATACATTCAAATATAAGCGAAAGCTATACAATGTTTTGAGTGTTATTTGGTAATCTCACCTCTAATGACCTGGCTAAATATCCAATTATGATTTTTATCATTTTGCTTAACTTTCCAGATTTAAAATTTTGAACCCATTTTCTATTGCAATAGGACAAAAAATTATTAATAGGATGAGAGGTAATAAATAATTGGTCCTAAGATCCATTTCCATTAAAATTTTATTTATCACTATTAATAGTATATTTGTATATAGCATTGGGTGTTGGTGACTTTTCTACCAGGGGATTTTATCCAAAAAAGTATCCTTCATTTTTTGATATTTTAATTTAATCTTCGCTTTTTTTTTTGCGAATTTCATCGAATACGCCATCATTTTAGTTATTTTTCAAATTTAACATTAGATTTTTCAAAAATATATTTTTCTTAAATTTCTCCTAATTCTATTGCTATAATCAAACTATGAATTGTCTCTATAGCACTCTTAGTTATTTCCGATTTTATATGGTATATTGCGAGTTCTTAGAAATGGATTAGTTCAAAAATTCTCGAATCATTTTTATTTATTCCTTTTTTGTATTATTACTATTTTAATAGTTCCTCAGCGAGAACAATTTTTATTCGACTAAAACTCGTCTGCACTTGTCTTTGACATGCTTGAACTCGAAGATATACCAGGCAAGGACAACAAACCTTCTATGCGCACCCTTTTCAAAAAAAATCATTCATTATAGTTGCCCCTTGAAACTATGCAACAATATTATTTCATTTTGAGAATCAATATACTTTTCAAAACAAAAAATGGTTTTTTATAGAAATATTTGAAATAACGGATAATAATTTGAAAATTTAAAGATCCTCCTAAAAATTTTGAGTCGACCTTATATTTATGAAAATACTCGAAATGTTTGAAATTTTATGGATTCACCGTATCCACAGCATCCAAGACCGCACGCCACTGGTATATAGTCACATGAACATCATTATCATTTTCTGTTAGATTTTCTTTTAAAAAGATCCAGGAGTTCTCAGGAAATGTTTAAAATGTTTTAAATGAGCTATCACCATTATTCATAGAATTGTTTTCGACCAGGCTCTCCAAATTTGGACCGACTCCTCGTTCATCTTTGTTCTGTCATGATGTGGGATGATGGTCCTGTCTTCTCGATCAGAATTCCAATGTCTTTATTTGTATTCCGAACTCTTATGTCTTTTGTTACATCTAGCGCCTGTTTCTATTGATCTTCTGATATGCGTTCACGAAGGGCCTCCTTTTAATTATCTCGTCAGGTTGCATTCGGACATCTTCAGGCTCCGCTGCTCTTTACTAATTGAACGCAATTTGACCTCCTGGTAATCTGGCCTTGGAGATAATAAAGTATGATGTAAATAATTTTAGGTTTAAGTAAATTTTTCATATTAAAAAAAGAGAAAAGGAAGGAAAAAGTGATTATTTTTTCAAACCTGGGTTAGGTCTTCTCAAATTTTAATGATTCGGAATAAATGATTTGAGCTAGAAAGCTGAAATTTGGCAGAAATATATGCGCTAAGTTTTAGCTTACTATAACGATTCCACAGCTCTTCAAATCATGATCCATTTTTCGATATTTTTTTATTCAAAAGGGGATAGACTCCTCATAGCAATATTTTTATATATAACAAATTATTCAAAATTTATTTCTTAGGTTATGTGTTTCTTTATGTATTTTTTATGGGAATACGGAAAAATCTAGAATAAATAATTTATATATCTTCTGAATTTCTTTATCAGAAGTTCTAAATCAAGAAAACCCAAAATCTAATCAGTTCTTTTTTATAGAAATACAAAGATTTTGGCACCAGGAAAAACTTTATGAAATATTCCCTTGTTTTAATATGGAACTTGAAAACGACTCCAGAATTAGCTACAGGTTTATGATCTCTTTTGAGAATAACTTATTAAAAATGTCCAATCTAGGGTGTTTCTGCTGTCTTTGAATAAACAAATCAACCACCAAATTATCAAATCTATAATAAATATATTCTAAAAATAATCTATCTATATTGCTTATTACCATATAATTAGCTTGCGCGACGTGACGGGATTTTTTTTTAAATTTAGAACCCAGTAATAGTTCATGACAAATAAAATTCATTAAAATTAGAAAACTTTCTCTGGAGAGAGACGGACTGGTAGAAATTTTAATTGAATGTAATGGAAGGCACCCAGGAAACATTTTATTTGTTTCATTCATTGACCCTTTGAAACCCTGAAGAAGGAGGGAAAAATCCTCCGAAACGTCGGTTTAAAAGGAAAGGAGGAAGGATTCCAATAAATTACACCTTATTTGATATGTGTTAATTTTTTCTTTCATCTCTATCTCTGGGCTGCCTTCCATTACATTCAATTAGAAAATTTTAATTATTATTTTAGGGTGAATGATTAACGGAGGAGAATCCATATATAGGATATCATGAGAGGACCAAGATGGCAAAGAAGTTTTTTATTTAATTAGTTTTTTGCTTTTATTAAAAGCAAGGACTAAAAAGATTATCACAAGTTTAAGAAGATCAAGGACAGTCTATAGTGGGGAAATAATCTCCGAAGTCGAAGCCTCAAATTCAATGTAAACTTTATTTCATGTAATACCTATAATTGGTTCAATAAATTATATTATATATTATATTATTATCCGATTTTAACGTACTTTCTCAGCATTCCTGCCGGAAATATTGACCTATCCCTGAGATGTTTTTATTATTATTTGAATTATGACACTTACTTAGCACAAGTGCTGGTAAACATTCATCTACCCCTGTTGTTCTTATGGGGTTAGGCTCAGACGCTGTGGGAAGAGAATTCACCCTGGCCCACAGTTACTCTTCTTTTGTTTCAGTTCATTTAATCATTAGGAATCTTCTTAATATGTAGCAGGTCTGTAAAACGACAGCCTTTTGCACGAGAGGTGTTATTTCGTCTGATATCCCTAGCCAACTTATGTTCTTTTTCAAGTTGTTGCTGGACACTCCCTCCACAGACATCACAATCGGAATAATTTTCACCTCGTTGAGCTTCCACAGTCGCTTCAAAGGTTTTGGTATTTGGAGATCTTTTCCCGCTGTCTTTGCCAGGTTATGCGTTAATGGGACCCCATTGTCAATGATAATAGCCCTTTTCTTGTCTATTAATATTATATCGGGTCTATTATGATCAATTGTTCTATCGTTTTTATTATTATTATTTTAAAACCCACTACGGGACATAGCCGAATGCGGGCTTCGCTAATATAATTTAGATTTTTATCTATTTACATTTATACATATAATAATGTAAGTTACATCATTTCAGAGGGCCTGAGATCTACGGATCTGGTAGATGCGATGAGTAATTAAAATAAAAACATTTTTTCATCTACATCAAAATTATCATTAATTAAAATTCTCATCATATCCTACCGACTAAAGTTTTATAGATTCACTATCTTAGATCGCGTTATCCGTATCCGTGGTGGATTTTATCAAATCTCCGGTAATATTTAATCCAGTTAGCTTTCTTCAGCTCATTTTTCAAAGCCGAGCTTTCACTAATTATAAAAATTTATAATTATTTTTTTATATTCGTTACTCCGATTTTATTTATTCACTCTTCAAGACAAGAGATCTAATGACAGAGATTTCTTATTTGAATTGTCTTAATACTTGTTTTACAAATTTATTTCCTTCCGTATCCGTCTTGACTTCCGTTTTTTTTTCTCGATATATGATAACAAAAAATCCAACTCATTCCGGTATCTAGTTTATCCTCTCTCTTCCCATCAAGCTATAATATATAAATGTTGTTAATGGAAATTATATTTACGAGTAAGTAAAAAGAATAGGGATCCAAATATGATTGTAGATATCATTTTTAATTGAAAATTAAAAAAATAACTTATTGACTATTTTATTTATAAATTCTTCAAAAAGATGATTCATTTTAAATTAATCATTTGGTCAGGTAAATTGGATACATTTAATAGTTTTCATATTTTTTTTTCATCATCAAATTCAATCAAAAATTCTTCTTTTTATGTTTCTTTGGATTAAGAGAGGGTAAAAATAATTTTCAAGAATTATTTTTTCTGTCCTTCTCTTTGCCTGTCTGGATTGAGAATCCTACGATAACCCCAGAACGGAAGAAAAGTTTATTGTGGCCCAGAATGTTTATTTTTCCATTGCACAGAACATTGTCTAAGAAAAATATGTAATAATAAGCTCCAATATAATCAATTAGTATTTTTGAAAATAGAAACATTTTAGCACCAGTATGAACTATTTACATCATTCGCTTTTCACATTATCATACTATCAGTATCCAGGTAAACAAACACACCTAGACACCATTAAACATAATTAAAGATAACTTAATCGGGAGAAGGATTTTTATCCACTAAAGAATAATAGGTAAAAAAAATAGGGCTGATTTCAAAGTCCACATGCTCGGAGAGCGGAGTTCACCAAGCGTATCTACTGGAAGTTGGGAGAAATCATTTAAATGCATAAAGATTTATCTTACTCTCCTTGACTCTACGTGTATAAGAAATCAAAAGAATCAGCAGTAATAATGGAAATAGTTGGGTGTACAGTTTGTATAGGTTGGCTAGATAATTTCGAGGTTGTATTCCGTGTAGTCTTATTGTTTTTGGCTGTGATTCAGACCTGGTCCTTCTAGGGCCCTAGTGATCTCCATACGCTGGAAAATCTCGTGGCTCTAAGCCAGGTAGAAGACCCTGTGGCCAAACCTTGAATCACAAAATACATTTATCAGGAATCGGGTCAAATAATCTCTAGAATTTTTCCCACATTTTCTATTAAATCACATTTAGAAAATGTTGGTATTATATACCTATCTATACGTAATATAAATGATATAGGTATTTACGATTTATAGGGTTCTCTAGTTATTATGCATCATTTTCTAGTAATTTAGTGTTTTTTTATTATTATTTTTTTAATTTAAAAATTCATTCATATAGCTTATTATGACATGATAGTGAGGTTCTCTCGCACTTGGCTGCTTTTTTTTTAATTATTATTATTGTGATTATTATTAAATTATCATGAAAATCATCTTTCATTTCTTTCTTCTTAAATAATAATCATTAGAATGGAAAGCAAAGCTTTGACCATTTCAAATACATATATTTGTTCGAAAATTCAAGCACAAACCAGGACTGAGAATAATATTTATTTACCTACTAGTTGCGACACCCGTCATCGGCGGGCCACTTGCTTTTCAGGGGGCTACGCCCCCTGGACCCCCACATCCCCCTGAACCCTCTCTCCTCTATCTCCAACCACTCTCCACCCTCGAACCCTCTCCCCGATCCCGGAATTATGGACCTAATCTTGGAGTCAATTTTAATTGCTTTTTGAAATTAATTAATTTTTATATAATTCATTAACCCAGTCGACTGTTTTTGTTGGGGGACGGGCATAGCTAGACACAAACATAGGTACATACATATATAGGCACAAATGCTCTTTAGTAGTATGTGATAGGTATCAAAGAACAGGCTTATGGGTATGATCTAAACTATAAAGTAAAGGCGTACAAACAGGTACTCATATAGTATAAACTGGAAATTTTTATAACATTGATAGGTAGGCATTTTTACCGAAAGTAGAAGAGTAGGTATATATATTTATTTATTTATTTATATACTAATTTGTGTGTATATTTATTTGCATCAAAAACAGGAGCCCTCTTTGATTTATTGTTTAAAATTTAGTTTTCTCGCATTCTCAGTCCATATTTAGCTAGAGATCTATATCTTAATTTTTCTCATAGCTATTGGTACTAAATTTTAAAACCATTGATATACTCTACTATTGTCACCGGAATTTCGTCTTAAGTACATAAGACTTTCTATATACGATATAAAGATAAGACGGAAGACGGTGAGGACACATGATAAAATGAAAGTAATAAATAAGATGGTCCTAGTATTTGCCAACAATATATATATTTTATATATAAAATATTATATTTTTATTTCCTAAAAAAGAAATTCTATTTGGATAATAAATAAGTTTATACGTAGGTATAAAGAAAGAGAAAGATATCATAAGAGAGAGTATTATTGACCTTGGATTCATAATAATAATGAATAAAAATTCTGAAATATGTAATATTTAAAGATCTATAATTTTTTAATTGAAAATATCCTATATCGTCCATTTAAACAAATTAAAATACTTAACTCCATATATAGATATATTTAAAACTTATTTTATAAATATTAATTTATTTTATCGTAGAGTAAATTCCGAAGCAACGGGTTTTAATAAACGTTGATAAATCACTTACAAATCGGGAGTACTTTTATTATAGGTGGTGTCATTTTGACAGTGAACAATGGTGACATGTCGTGATCATGATGAAGATCATCATAATTCTGACTCGCCCTGACCTTGCGATGGCATGTGGGGCTGTGTAGGTGCTTACCCAAAACTTGTCGCATATATTATCTAGTATTCAATTCAAGGCACACCGAGAAGAAAACAAAGAACTCTGCGGGTGTTAATCAGGAAGAGTGCAGCTGAAATTACAGCTAGATTAATTTGCGTCACTTATCAATGGAAACACACCAATGATAATTAATAAAAATGTATTCAGCTGTAAAGGAGTTCCAATCGTAGGATTGGTTTAATATTTCCTCTTCTCCAAACAGACATGTTTATTATTTGAAAGGTGCTGCCTACTGATTAGCATATGTACGAAATAAAAACAACTATAATTATAATTTAAAAAAATATATTCGAACATCACTACTAGAATCATAAATAACCAAATTTAATGAAAGCAAGGACTTTAATTATCTCATCAGATTTTTTTTTGGATTTCATAATATTTTTCTGTTGCGATACATATTTTAGAGGGGTTTCCCTCACATGGTAGTCAATTATTCAGAATTGCTAAACTTGCCACTCGGGTTTAATTCCCAAGGGAGTAAAAAATACTCTTCTGTGTATTAAAAATAATCTAACATATTCCATCTCGAAGCTAATAGATGAAACTCTTGTAATTTTCTTAGAAATTCAAAGTCTATTTCAATCGGTAGTTTGAACTTTATGCTATATATGAGGTATTCGACGACAAATCGGACGATTTTAAAAATTTTAATTTTTTATTTCCTTCATTTTCATCATTGAAATTTTTAGTAGCCATCAAAATACTATTGTTGGTAAATTTTGAAAGTTTTTTGATTATCGGTTTAAAATATATCAAATATCGATTTTTCGCTCATAGCTTTTTAAAAAATGGTCCAAATTCAATATTTTTTTATTTTTTTACATACTTTTTAGAAATAAATAGAAAAAATAATTTAAAGGGTTTTTAAATGCGATTTTTGACTTTGAAATTTTTTTTTGATACTGTATATACCTACTCTTCGATTTTTTTGATAATTTTTTATTTTAAACTTCTATTCATTCTACAAATTTTAGGACCAGGATGATAGTGGTCCTATAAAAATGACTATTTTTTGATTTTCGATTTTTGATTTTGATTTTCTTTCAACAAACTAAATTAGTTATTATTTATTTTAAACACTTGATGAAGTTTCAAAAACAAGATTAAAATTTTCAAACTCAAAAATCGCATATAAAAACAATTTAAATAATTTTTTTGTATTTTTTTTTTTTTTTAAGTTTGTAAAAAAACAGAAATTTTGAATTTGGACCATTTTTGAAGTTTTGAGTGAAAACCCGAAATTCGATATCTTTTAAACCGGTGATCAAAAAAATTTCAAAATTTACCAGCGAGAGTTTTTAAATGGGTAGTGAAAAATGTCAAAAAATTAAAGAAATTAAAAATTAAAATTTTTTAAACCTTCCGATTTGGTGTGGAATGCCTCATATAGAAAAAAGGTATAGTACTTTTTTCGTGATTAGCGGGACAGACTTCTTAAATACAAATATGTATTTTGGCAATAAGTGGTTGTCAACAGTATTTTGTGTATTCTGGGCTTTAAAATTTTATTCAATTTTTTTATTAAAAAGTCTTTATTTAAAAGATATTAATTAAAATTTGGGGCCTTTTTAGAATTCCCTATATCAGGCAGTAAGCTATCTATCTAGCAAAATATCGTGTTCATACCGATTAGGATAGTATAATGTTTGATAAGGGTTGAATTATTAACAAAATTTTGAAAATGTATACTAAAAGGATTAGAAAATGTTGAGAATCTTCTCAATTGTGCTTGTCGTTCTTGCGAAGTTGACATGCTACTCGTTTCTGTATTGTAACAATAACCATTATTATTTTTTATTTAAATATTTAGTTATTGTCCTTCACTTATCGAATTCTATATTATATATTAAATAGTTTCAAGCCTTCACCCAGTGAATGAGGTAGTTTTTTATTAAAATTCTATCTTTAACGATCCCATCACTGAAAATTACATATATCGAAAATTTACAAGGATATTGATATATAATTAAATTTGAGATAGAGTCATCAAATATCGGTTTTTAGATAATTATCTAAAAACAATTTCAAATTTAAAAAAAATGTCCAAAAGTACAATGGATGACAAACGAGGCATTGTGCAATCAAGCCGAGACCAGGGCCGTAACGAGTAAACGATGCTACTCTCGAGTAAAACAAAATAGATAATTATACATTCCAAGTACAAAGCGATTTTCTTGTCTAGGACGATACCTTCAATCGAATCAACAAAACAATTAATTATTATCATTTTATTTGAATAGAAATCAGAAAGAAATTTATGTAATACTCGCAGGTTCATCTTTCTCGGTTTAAGGTAGTTCTTTCACAAATGCAATCAAGAAGTCTTTGAAACTTCTAATACACATACTGTTAAAATTTGAATTTGATTTACCACACCAAACATGAAATAATTCCAATTAAAAATGACATTTTTAACATAGGGTAGATAGGGAAAGGGTGGGGATATGATCATTATTTTATTTTTTTTCATTGAAGGATTTTCACCATCTTGATGAAAAACTAATATTTGTTAGAATAATATATTCGAAGTAACTTAAAAAAAAATTGAAATTATTTACCACGTAGTTTTGATAAAAAACAAAAAAAACATATTTGGGCGATTATTTTTAGTGGAAGAGATATAAGCACAATGCCTTGGAAACGATCCGGCTAGTATGTGTGTATTCATATAAAGATTTCGTAGTGTGAGTGGACAGTCACGTTAAAAAAACATAAACTATCATTTTAGTTCAGTTCATATTTATAGAGTGGTTACGAGTCTAAAACTTTTTGTGTGGATTGTCGCGAAAAAACTTCCTTAGATGAAAATGAGTTCAAAAATAAAAAATTTCGAAAAAAAATGAAATTTTAGGCAGACATTTTGTACAAAAAAGGCTCATAAAAAAATAATGAGGTGAAATTTCACACAGTTACATAAGAAGAATAGAATATACGAGTATGATCAAATTTTCATGGATAGTCTTATTTAAATCTTCTAAGGGAAAAATAAAGAAGAAAATAAGAGAGTAACTTCATTTATCTGATATGTAGTCGGAAGAGATTTTAAATGTGCTGTCGAGAATCTGCCATGAACATTCATTCAACATAAAGGCTACTCCTCGAAAAGATTTTTAATTAGATTTTCTGCTTTTTCTGTCAGTAGTTTTGTAAAATGTTTATCTCGTAATTTTCCTTAAAAGCCTGGAGGTGATTTATCAGAACAGCCAAAACAAAATTACATCTTGTCAAACTGGTAATGGGTATTTATTTTAATAATATTTAAATTGAGAGTTTAGTGAGCGAACTGCATTGGTGAAAGGTTAAGTGGGACTAGAGTGTATTGAGAAAAAGAAATAAATTGACACGTTCTGATGTGGCCATCCACTTGACTTTACCATACACACATTTCTGGTTGAGTTTGGTACAAGGGGCTAGATTTTAATTTTTGACCACCAGTCCCCCCATTTTGGGCTGTTTGTTTTTGCATTTTTAGTGCTCTAGGGGCCCACTGATTATGTATACAAAATTTGGTTTAGTTTGCTCAAATGCCCTAGAATTTTATTTTTTGACCCCCCTCCCACCTAATTTTGGCGTCAGAAAAAAAATATTTTCGTTATTTTAGGTTCATTTTATAGTAAGTATATTTCATTTTTCTTGTTTTTTTAGTTTGAAACTATTATAATTTTAAATTTTAACCCCCCCTCCTCCCCCCTTAATTTTGGGTCGATATGCACCAAAATCTAATCAGCTCTTAATCTCAATACACCAAAACTACGTGTGAAATTTGGTTTTGATATTCACACTATCAGCTAGCTTATCTACAAAATTTGCTAACGCGCAGACTAACAGAATAACACACTAACAGACATTTTGATAAAACAGTTATTATCTCGAAAAATATAATTTTTACGATGTTCACTTATTTGAGCTTTTTTGTAGAACGAAATACCATGGTTTCGCCCAATTTTTTTTATCAAAATATGTAGTTTCAGCTGTTTTTAAGATATTTCGAAAAAAAAGAAGAAAAAACACTTTTTTCAAGCACGATTACAATATTTGACCATACCCTGTATGGTAAAGTAAAAACCAGATTTAAAGCAACTTAAGATCAATTTCTAAAAGGATTTTTTTTTCTCTTTTATCAAAAACAAACTGCAATAGGTCGTTTGTCAATTTTAGTATTAATCAAACCTTCAGCTGTTTAAGTCACGCACCCACAGATACCTTGGACACCTACCCAGCCCATAAAATGACTTCTTCTATTCACGACGAAGGGGCCAAAACCCAGACCTTTAGGGGATGCACCTCTTTGGTGTAACTCCTTCTCTCATCAATTTCATTAAAAAAAAAAGAAAATAGTATTTTTCAGTAGGATTGTAGTGGCCCGTGATATTTAATTGGTATTAACAACAACAACACATATATTATTCAATACTTACGTAGAACTATGCCTAGATTGTATTCACTCGAAAATTAACAGTTTAATCCTTATTAGTGCTCGAAATATCTGAAAATGAGGAAAAACCATTTCCGATCAGAATTTTTTCCCGTCTGTCTATGTGTCTAACTGGTTTCCGATACCTACGACACTACAATATCACAAGAGAAGAAGTTCGTGGAAAGTTCATTCTGGTGGCAAAGTGTTTCGTTTTCTAGAATAAAGAATTGATTAAATTTTTAAAAACTTCCGAACAAAAAATTCAGAAAATTAGAATAAAAAATAATTTAAAAAAGGTGTCTCAATAGACGAGTCAATTAGAAAATCATATATGTAGGTACATTTATCAAAATCTAATGAATATTGAACTTAAAAAAAACTCATATAACTACAGTAAATTCTGCTGAGGATGAAATACTTTATATTATTGTTACTGCCACCGAGAGAGGAGAAGATGGGAATGTCACATTCTATATCCATCACTGACCTTTCAAAACCCTGAAGAAGGAGGGAATAAACCTCTGAAACGTCAGCTTTGATAGTTATAATTATCTCTCTTTTTTTGAACCTTGGACTGCATCATCAAAATCCATTCAATTTTTTGATATAAAACAATTTTAAATAAGAAATACAATTAATATATAATAATACATCCCATTTGATTTGTAATAAGGCCAGCAGAATTCATGTTCGTACTCGGAGACATATGAGTTTAAGGGGGTTCGGGACTGTTTATCAATTTTTATAAGAAAATTCTCAAATTTTTAGCATCAAATCATTGGTGTATCAAATATTTATTCCCGAAATTTGAAGTTGATCGTCTGTCCCATTGCCGAGAAATAAATTATTGAAAATTGTCCTTTTAACATGGAAGTAAAAGGACCGAGCTTTTCAAAGGGCTATAACTTCTATACAAATTATACCACTTTCAACTCATTTATACAGATTAATAATTCAACTTTTATGAATCGAATGATACATTTTTCAATAGATTTGACATTCTAGTTAATTAGTTATTCATAAATCTAAAAATAAAAAGTTATTTGCAGCCAACAGAATATAACAAAAGCACTAGTGTAGAATTCCAACTCTATTTCTTGAAATCGTTTTTGTGTTAAATAAATGTTTTTATAATGAGAAAATTTTTATCTCAATATTCTTCTTATTAATATTATCAAAACAAAGATTTTTATTCCAAATTAACCTCATTATTCACATTTTTTTTTTATTAAAAAATTTATAGGCAGACGTTGTCACTCTGCAGAAATACAAAAGATTTTTTCGAAGATCAACCAGATATATAAGCTGCCCCGAACTCCCTTAAGCCCCGCTCACTGCAAAAACTCAAACGGCATTAATCTGTCTCCTACACTAAATTACACTAAATCAACACAAATATAGAACAGATAAATAAAAATATATATACTATATTTCCAGATAAATATACAATAATACGAGAATTTAATAACACAGATAATGTAATAATAGAAATAATAGAGAAAATATGATAATTATCAATTATCATCTCAGATTATAATGTTGTTGTCTATCTTCTTCTAGAAAGATGACATTATCTTCTATATTTGGAGTTGCATCTCTCATATATAATGAAATGATTAGAAAAAATAATTCAAAATGGAAAAATGCCAAAAAAAAGTTGCATTTTTTTTAGTTACAAATAAGCAAAAGCTTTACACCCCGTTTATGGTTCGATGCTGGGTGTAAAGCAATAAGTTGTTCTTCGTCAGCGGGAAGGCTGAAGAACCCCGGCGCCTAATAAGGCGTCTGTGGGCGCTCAAGTTCAACAAGTAGGCGGGGAAGTCAACCCGGATCCAATGGTAGCAAATAAAAAACTAGATCATTTTGTTCATACCAAACAATTAATAATTTTATTACTAATTAGCCATTTATATCTCAATTGAAAAATAAATTTCCGATTGCTTCAAACATTATTTAGAATAAAAATAAAATTAAAACAAAATTTTGATGGCTTGGTGTGTACTGGATAATTTTTTATTGTTAAGGATAAATAAATTGAATTGCTTCTTTCCAGTAATTTATTTTATTATTCAAATGGTTAATTTTGACATCTGTAGTTAATAATAACTCACTGACTTGCCTATTAAGAGGATAAACGCGTTCGAGATGTGGCTGTATCGAAGAATCCTTAAAATTCCCTGGACAGCACGAATGAATAATGCCGAAGTTCTGCAAAGAATGAAGAAGGATCTCGAAGTGGTGGATGACATCAAATCCCGAAAATTGCAGTACCTGGGTCATATTATGAGGAACGAAACCCGGTATACTTTGCTTCAATCTATTCTGCAGGGGAAGATTTTCGGAAAAAGAGGTCCCGGAAGAAGAAGGATATCGTGGTTGAAGAACCTCAGGACCTGGTTCAACAAGACCTCCCAACAACTCTTTCGTATTGCTGTTGATAAAGTGAGGATTGCCATGATGATAGCCAACATTCGTCACGGATCGGCACTTTAAGAAGAAGACTTGCCTATTGTGTGGTCTCACAGTTTCCACTGAGGAAGAGATGCCGAGAGCGCTCTCGAAATATTTGGATTAACCATTTGAATAATAAAATAAATTACTTGAAAGAAGCAATTTAATTTATTTATACTTAACAATAAAACAAAATTATTTATTAATTAATCATTGTTTTTATTTCTCCCTATTTTTCAGAGTCCTTATTTCATCCATGATTTTTATTAGGCATATATACCTGGTGTTCATTTTTAGTGCGTGCTATTGCTATTTATGTATTCGAACTACGAAATCAGTTAAATAAGCAAACTAGTAGGCTAACCACCTAATAACAGTGGAAATCAGAAAAACAATTGAGTATCGCTTTTATAAGGTATTTTCATATATATAATAAAAAACGTTTTGTTTTTACTAATTCAGATAACTTTTTTATTAGTGAACAAAGAAAATATATAATATTTATATAATTTTTATTTTAAAGGTTTGTTGTTCTTTAACTAATTTAAACCTTGTTTTTTTCAAAAACAATTCTAAAATTTTTATAAAAATTTTAATACATTTGAAAAACGCTAAGAAATCAAACTAACAATTCACCAAAACGGTTCATCGTTCAATTGTCATATATATTTAAAAGCTGAAAGCTAGCAGAGTCAAACTATGCTCAAAAGATTTTTTTACAAATCACCCTATATGTTTTATTATACTTTGTTAGTCAGTTTATTGATTCATAACTAAAAAGTCCTGATACTTAAATACAATAAAAAAAGGAAAATCAAAGCTATTAAGATAATTGAAATACCAAATCTATCAATAGACGAGCTTCAAAATTATACTAGCACTACCCGTCTACTCTCTAGAAATATATTCATTCTCCGTCACTCAATAATAATAATTGAAAATAATTGAACAACGGCTGATGCTAGACTTTATATATAGAGGTTAATTATTTAAATTAAATATAACAATTGCTATATGACATGGAGGAATCGATTTAAAACCTAAAATAGCCAATGATTACTAAATGATTTATATCTTCTTATTTTTGCACCAGAACGCACGACACATACGCACAAAATTGTTGTAAATGATTGTTTTTATAGCAGGAAATTAAACATAACATTTGACCATTCATGGTAATCATTGTTTTAGGCATAGAGGATGAACCCATTTCCAATCTAAAATAAATATTGATAATAGTAAAATAGTGGAAGAATAAACATTCTTTATTGCTCTTTGACGAGTGAACAAGCAATGGTTAGACTTACAAAGGTTTAGCCTAAAGAAATGATTGGCGAGGTATTGAGATATTTAAAATAATCTTCTGATCCCAAAATTACACCTAATTGAATACTTTACTTTTTATCATTTTCTCTAGAAAAACTATGAACTCCGGAAAAATTATTTTGGCTGCGACTGAATATAATGCTACAATTCATTTAATTTCTGCTTCATCATTGACATGGAACTTCGATTAACATAATTAAATCAATCTAATGGTGTTTTAATGATTTGGAGGTAAAAGAAACGTCGCTTAAGCTGAGGGTCAGCGAGATACAATCAAATTATCACTCCCACTATTTCAGCTTACCGCTTTAAAGGGTTGTCCTTATTCATCACAATGAAAGGTCAATGGCTAACAAGCTACCCTCAACAAAAGATCCGTTATCCGATGTCTTATGAGGGCGTTTAAATTAGCGAACAACTGTTCTTTCCATGGGAGGTAGTGGGAATGATGAGCAGGTGCGTTAACCCCACAAACATCCCACTCCTAAATAATCCAATGACCATTGCATTCCTTATCGGCATTTAATTGAATTTAAATATTCAATACGAATTAATGGTTAGCTATTCAAAATGAAAATCTATTTCAAAATATCAAAAAATGATTTTGTTATTCGAGATTTCGACATATTAATTAGAAATACCTACTATAGATAAGGAGTGTCCAACCTTTTGGCTTACATGGGCCACATTTGAAGAAAAAACAAATGTTTCGGGGCGCGGATAAAATATTATTATTCTATTGATTATTGTTATTCAAAAAAGATAGTTAATAATGTAGAAATAAGAGCTTTATTGTTTTTTTAGCTCATTATGAGTTTGTAATTTTAATTTTCGTAAATTTTATACTTGAAAATTGCTTTTCATATATGTAAATACATACCTACATACTTACAAAAAGTGATATTAAGTAATGCAAAACAATATCAATTGAAGAATTAGCCAAAACTACCCTTGTCAAACTCCCAGTAGTAAACAAAAATCCTATAGTTCATATTAAAGGACTAAATTGCAATTGAGACCCATGTAAGATTGCTAGCCTTTTTCCTGGCTAGATAATTAATATAAAATTCTAATAACTGTAGCTTATAGTAAGGGTCTATGAGGTAAAGTATTTTTATTAGATACTATATTTATATTGTATTAGATGAAGGAGGAGGTATCAGCCAAAGAATATGTATATATATTGTTGCTGACAAAAAATGATATACTATTTTAAATTTAATCAATGTCAGAGATGGAAATCAATAATTCAATTCAGCTATCGTCTATTCAGAAGTGGTTGAGCTACTATAGTAGATATATCTACTACTATCTATCTCAACTTATAGAATAGATTATGAAGTTAGACTTCACTTGCCACCAGGTATAGATTTCTTATAATAAGGATCCCGAAGGTGCAAATATTAAGATAGTTCTTGTATCCTACGGTTGATTGAACTTGATAATATTAAAAACTTGAGTCAAATCAGTAGTTGAGGAATCAAATCTCTAAGCTTTGAAGATTTCTGTAAAGTGACAACCTAAAAGGAAACTACAATCTTAACACTCAAAAGGATTAACGAATTCACATTCAAAGAAGATCCTATTGCAAACAGATTAATTCATAATTAAAGTTTTGAGCATCTTTTTTTTGAAAATAGTTGGTAGTTTTTTCAAAAAATCAGCTCAGGTTCAGATTAACCAAGATGTATTTTAAAAGAGAAAGAATTCAATCAATCTTTTTCGGACAAATTCTGATGCGTACAAAGCTTACTTGATGTATTGTTAATCGGTCTATTGTTTGTATTTATATTTATATTTATATGTTGTTGTTAAATAAATGTTTTTTAATGAGATTACGAGTATTAATTAATATGATCGTAATATTGGCGCCCGAACAATGTGAAAATGATAAAAAAACCTAGTGGACCACTGGCGAAGAGGAATAAGAAAAATGATTTTTCGAATATGGAAATAACGAGGGAGGAGATATCGGAGATCAAGGATGATATAAAAAAAGGTGAGCATAGAGTTATGGATTTGGGAGAGGAGGTGAATAAATTAAAAAATAATTTTGAAGAAATAATAAAGAAATTAAAGGATGATTTGGAAGAGGAAAGAAACAAGAGAATAGAATTGGAAGAAATGATTAAAAGGGAGAAAAATTCGGAAAAGGCTAGTGATTTCGAGATTAATAGGAATATTCAATTAGCAGACGTGGGAAAATTCCTTCCGGTGTTTAGAGCTCTCCCAGAGGAAGATCCGAAGTTATTTTTAAAAAAGGTCGAGAATACTCTATTAAAATATAAAGTACCGGAATGTGTTTGGCTCATGGTGGTTTCGGATCAGTTGTTAGATAAGGCCAAGACATGGTGGCGGGTGGTCAATCAATTTCCAGCGTTGGATTGGAAAGATTTTAAAATGAAATTTCTCCGAGAATACGATAGTTTAATCGTAGTCTCAAAGTTAAAGGTTATGTTTTATGAGGAGAAACAGAGAAAAGACGAACCTATAAGGTTATTTATTGAGAATAAGATGGCTTTATATAAGAGAGTTTTTCCGGACGAAGATGCTGGTTCAATCCTTCAAGTTTTAGTGGAGATGATTACTCCACGTGTTAGATCGTCCATTAGGGGAATGAAATTCACTGATATTGAAGGGTTTATGCAGACGGTAGAAGAAATAGAAAGGGATTTAAAGGATATGGATAAAGAAGAAATAGAAAGGGATTTAAAGGATATGGATAAAGAAGAGAAGACAAGTCCCACTCAGGATAGAAGTTGCATTCAGGATAGAGGTTTTTGTGGATTCTGTAGGCGGGAAGGACATGGGGAAGACACTTGCTTCAAGAAGGGAAACGAGTGGAGGGGCAAGGAAAAAGGGAGTTCCTTGTCCAAAAAGCAGTAGGATTCCCTAAGAAAGTAGGAATAGAAAGTGAGATCGGTAGTCATATTATTTGTTGTGTGAATAAATTTTCGGAAATCATTAGTCCATCAATGGAATTACAAATAGAGGAAAGTAGAAGGGCATTAACTAATGAAGATGATTTAATTCCGTACTGGTTGAAGGAAGTCAAGGAGGATGAGTTGAATATAATGGAAGAGGAGAAACTAGATGCTGGTCAGATGAAATTAAATCAAAATAAGGAAGAGTTACTTCATCAAATAAAATTATATTTAGAAGAATCGATGGATGGAGCAAAAATTATTGAAAATAGTCAAGAAAGGGGAAGGTTAGTTAAATATCATTCGAGTTATTTTAAACCTAGGAAGAAAGAAGAATGATCCTGTGAGAAGCTGCGTCCGCGTTCTAAGGAGGGGAGAATTGATGCGTACAAAGCTTACTTGATGTATTGTTAATCGGTCTATTGTTTGTATTTATATTTATATTTATATGTTGTTGTTAAATAAATGTTTTTTAATGAGATTACGAGTTCTTAATTAAAATGATCGTAATAATTCTAAGATTTTAGTAGAAATATTATTAAATTGCGATATCAGAGGGGATTCATCCGCCAGGAGGCGAACCTGAGAACTAACACGCTATCCGGGTAGTCAGCTCACACCATCGAGGCAAAAACCTCTCTCTGAATCGCAATATATGATATAAGCACATAAATTTTTTACTCCATTCTTCTATAACGGAAGTTAAAAAATTTAGCTTAAAATGAAAAAAGTTTTTCATACAAGTCCTCTTATTTAAATCTATAATTAAAGTTTTGAGCATCTTTTTTTTGAAGATAGTTGGTAGTTTTTTCATAAAATCAGCTCGGGTTCAGATTAACCAAGATGTATTTTAAAGAGAAAATTCAATCGATATTTTTCGGACAAATTCTAAGATTTTAGTAGAAATATTATTAAATTGCGATATCCAGAGGGGATTCGCTCCCAGAGTCGAAGACCTGAGAATTAACACGCTATCCGGGCAGTCAGCTCACACCCTCGAGACAAAAACCTCTCTCTGAATCGCAATATATGATATAAGCACATGAATTTTTTACTCCATTCTTTTATAACGGAAGTTAAAAAATTTAGCTTAAAATGAAAAAAGTTTTTTATACAAGTCCTCTGATATCGCAATTTAATAATATTTCTACTAAAATCTTAAATTTGTCCGAAAAAGATTGATTGGATTCTTTCTCTTTTAAGATTAATTCATATTACATTTATTTCATGTGAAGATATAGAAACAGTAAATCTTCTAAAAAATATAATATACCGATGAAATCCAGGCAGACCGAAAAAGGTTCGTTATGTATTTAACTGTAGTATGTTTGTCGGAGCCATTGCACCCACTTGGCTAGCCTCCGCCTACGCCTCAGGACTGACCACATCTGACGCAACAGCTTCTCTTGCATAAAGAAAGCCCTGGGAAACTCTACCGAGTGAAAGAAAAGATTCAGGACCAAAGGGCCAAAACAGAACATATATTTCAGAATGCACCTACATAATAAAAAATAGCACCATTGTCCCTGATGTTAAGAAAAAGTTTTTTTCTTATGCCATACTGTTTAGTTTTTTGGTAATGTATTTTTCTTTAATTGATATTTTGAAAACACGGAATTCCATATGCTCTCCGAAGTACAACATTATTATATCATTTGCATCGTAAGTGTTTAAGACAGTGTTTTTTAAACCTTTTTGGTTGACGGCACACTAAAAATATCTGGAATCATTTTCAGCACACCTAAAATATAAAAAAAAATGAAGTAATTACAAATACTATTTCAAAATTTACAAAACCAATGCAATTTTAATTATTTGTCAAAAACGCTCAGGCACATTTGACAATCTCTCGCTGCACACAGGCTGAGAAACAGTGTAGAGAGCCCAAAATCTAAACAGTTTTCCATTGAAAATAAAAAAATAATTTTTAAGAAAAAAATAAAACCGACTTCAAAAATTAAATGCAACAAATAAAATACACTAAAAGGAATAAAATAATTATTAAAACTATTTAAAATTAACTAATATGAAAATAATTGTATGAAATTTCTTTTTGTACTCGGTGCCAATGCGATTCATAAACAGTATATGTTTGGCACCGACTTAAAGAAATATTAATTTCATGTCAATATTTCGTATTTTAGTTGTAACTAAATAAGTTAATAATTATTTTATACCTTTTAGTTATTATTTTATTTGTTGCATTAATTTTTTAATCCGTTTTCTTTTTTCTTAATTTTTTTAGTGATGTTATTAATAGTGATCATATCATCAGAACTTGACCAAATTAATATGGCACCATCCCTAAGATGCCTTTCCAATAAAGAATCATCAAAATCGGTTCATAAACAATGAAGTTAGGCATGAGCAAACCTAACAAAAAGGTCTAATACCTATGAAAAAAATGGAACCAAAAGGAAGGTAGACTGAACCCAATGCAATTTTTTTCTTCAAAATCGGTTCACAATTGGCGGAGATATGAGGTAACATAGGCACAAAAAAATTCAGTCGAATAGAGAACCTCCTCCTTTTTTTTTTTTTTAATGCAATCGAATGCAAGAAGGGTGCACCAGTAAAGATGTAGCCCCTATGGATCTCGAAAAGACCCTTGCATTACCGAAGAGAGGGAAAGTTGTTTAAGTGAGAGGGTGTAGACGTAGGTGTCTATGCACCCTGGTTTTGAAGGTTTGAAGATCATAGGTGCTGGGAAAGATAGAGGCTGGGAAGAGTCATGGGGATATGAATTCGCGAATGAAGTGGTCGGCACTTTTCTAATTTGACCGCGAAGAGTGTTGGGAGTCGGCAAAACGTGTGCTGCGTGCAAAGCATGCTTTGGGGGAATTATTGATTTTATCTCATCAGAGCACCTGCCGTGATAGTATCTATAGAAAAGGGAAAGGGCGGAGACATCTCTTCGATGAGCCAGCGAGTCGAGGGAGTCGGTGAGGTAGAATCGTCAATTAGCCTGACGGCTCGTTTCTGAATTGCATCAAGGGTAGCAAGAGAATATTTTGAGGCTCCTCTCCACAGATGAGAGCCGTATTCGAGACAGGGGCGGATTTGGGCCTTGTAGATGGTGAGAAGTTGTGGGGTTGCAAATCGCTTGGACCTGAATAAGAAGCCAATCTTCCTTGCTGCAGATTTCGCCACAGAGGAGATGTGATTTCATTCCAAGACAGGTCAGATGCGACAGAGACGCCCAACATGGATAGGCTGTCACATTTTTCAGGGTATTCGAATCGAGTGATATCAGGGAAATCTATTTTCGCGCCTAGAAATTAGACAACATTAGTCTTATTTGAATTAAAGTTAACTAAATTTTGAGCCCCATTTATTCAGTTTGTCTAGGTCGAGAGTAATTGAGGAGGCAATATTGATTCGATTATTCGGGAGAGAGGGTTTGCCGTGTAGAGTGCTATCGTCGGCGTAACAATGAGTGGGGTTTGCCGTTTGATCAATAAGTCGTTTATATAAATAAGGAAGAGTGTGGAGGAGATTACAGAGCCTTGGGAACACCAGAGTTTGTGGAGAACGATTCAGAAGATGTTCCATCCACCACAACTTTTATACTTCGGTTTGTCAGAAAGCTTTCAATCCATTTGCGAAGTGTTGGTGTGAATCCAAGGCTGGTAGTTTGGCAAAGAGATTTTGTGCCAAACCTGGTCAAAAGCTTTGGAGATATCAAGGGCTACAGCGAGGGTTTCTTTTCCGGCCTCTAGAGTATTGTTCAAGGTGTGGGTGACATAGGTTAAGATGTCGCCTGTGAGTTGTATTTTGTCTGAATCCATATTGCCTATCGTGAATTAATTTATTGTTTTCTAAGTGAAGGACGTGTTGGTTTATGACTAATTCCATTAATTTGGAAAGAACAGAGTTGATCGAGATAGGCCTGTAATTAGAGATTTGTGAGTGTCTCCTTTTTAGGAATAGGTGTTACTCTGGCTATTTTCCAGCTTTTGGGGAATATGCCCGACTCGTAGAGAGTTGGAATAGCTTGGATAAGATAGGGGCAAGTTCAGGGAGCGCATTTTTAATGAGAATTGGTGGGATGTTATCCGGGCCTGCGGCGGTTGCAATTTAATTTATTAATGGCTTTTATGATTATTTGGGGCCTGAAAATTATTTTGCCCATGAGGTTGGTTTGGGGAGTATAAGTGGGCGGGTTTAAGCCCTTTGTCATCTAAAGTGGAGTTAGTTGCGAAATAGGATGCTAGTGATTCGGCGCACCGGCGGGGGTCGTGGCTACTGAACCATTTGGGTGAAGAGGGGCGGAAGTGAGGGGACGCGAAATTTCTATTTATTGCCTTGTGTAACGGGAAAAAGGCCCGTTTTCCATTGGGGCAAGATGCGAGACGGTCAGCTATTCTCTGGTCGATGATTTCTTTGCCTCAGAGATGATTTTTTTGCATGAGCTTCGCGACTTGGTAAATGCAATCTGGATCACATTCTAGTTGTGAAAGTTGCCATTTCTGAAAAGATTTGTTTTTTTCACGGACGGAATCTGCGCATTGTCTGCAAACCGGGCTTAGAGATCCTTGTTCCCTTTAATCAATTTTGAGGGGATATAGGTTTCTAAGCCCTATTTAATTGCCTCGTTAAGGGCGTCTGCGAATTCTGAAGCGTTTTTATCTCTGATGCAGGGATTCATTCCACTGGTAAGCGGCAAAAAAGTTGCGCATGTCATTCCAATTAATGTTATCGTTATCGACTAGCCATATTTTTCTGGGGTTGGAGTGGGGTGACGGGGGTTTGGTAAATTGGCGGAGGTTTTAATTTTTATCAGATTGTGGTCAGATTTACCTAAAAGGGGCCGAAATTTTTGCTTCATAGGACGAAGGGTGGGAAGTGATGAAAAGATCGAAGATTGGATTTTTCATTGGCTTTGTCTGGGATTCTTGTGGGGCCGTTAATAATTTGTGTGAGGCCACACGCCGTGAAAATTTCAGCGTCGGAGCCTGCGGGGGAATTATGGCTAGAAAATTTTAGCAATTTTCATTTGTGGACGTTAAGTCACCTAGGAAGATATTTCAGAAGATGGAAATTCTTTCAGAGTTCTTGCAATGGCACTCAAGGGAGGTAGTCAAAAAATTGTTTGTATCTGGGGTCTTTGGGGGGCAAATATATTATGCGAAGAATTTAGTTGAATGGCCTAACGTGATTTTGATCCATATGGCATCAATTCATTAGATTCTAGATTAGTTAAACGCCTACTAGGGATGTCCTTTCTAATATAACAGCAGACCCCTCCTTTTTTTCGAAATTTTGAATGAAGTGTATAGTTTTCGAATTGGTAGTCACGACAGTTAGATTTATTCAAATCAATTATAGTTTCGGATAGGCTACAAGAGCAGGAGTTTTTCATGTTCGAGATGTTGAAATACGTCGTGTAAATTCGAATTGCGAGATAGACCGCGAATGTTGCAGAAATTGATTTTAATTGATGTCATTAGTAAGGAGAGTTTGAGGTGGAAATGAAAAGGGTGACAAGAAAAGTAAGAGATAAGAGAGCCGGTAAACCAATTAAAACTCCGAACTTGGATATATTTTGAATATATTCAATATCAGTGAGGCTCTTCTCCTTTTTTGAAGTCAGTTAAAAAATTACTACAGAACAAACTTTCTAAGACGATTTCTTTTTTTGATTTGTAATTTTTCTATTGGATGATAAAGAAGTGAAGAAAAAAGTAAAACTTTTTCGTTCGCCAGTTAGAATAAGTATTTTTCACATTATTGTCTGAATTTTGTGAAGTTCAATTAAATATTTTCTTTCTCTATAACGAGTATAATTTTGATCCAATAGCAAAAGGCCATTTCTAGAATAATAGAAATTAAAAATTGAATCTTTATTGTCTGACACGTCTTGACTTGCATTTCCTTCGCTATAAAGGATAATTCTATCAACGCCCTTTTAGTCATTTTCCTCGATCGGATTCTAATGAAAGAATCGCTCACCCGCACATTTATTAATTAAGAAAAAGTGAAAATCTTTCCAAGACTCGGGTAGCTAGATATGCCGTAGTAATTAATAATTAACTTAAATAGGTATAAATTGTTTATTATGACTTCGCATTAAAATCTCAATAAAAAAATTTTCTTTTTGCATTTGTGAACCTGAACTTTTAAAGCTAGAGCAGTATTGCTCAGTCTTTTTTTAGTTGACGACACACTAAAAATATCTGGAATCATTTGCGGCAGACTTGACGATAAACAAATGTAAAAGTTGTATAAATAAAACTATTACAACGGATCGTTGCTAAACTTTATCCAATGTACTATGTTATTCTAGAGTAAAGTACTTTTAAAATATAATTTTATAAAAAACTTTATATGACCTTTTTTTAGTCTTATAGGTACTTTAATTACATTATTAAATTTCCTCAAAATTGGTTAAGTCATTTTCAAATATTTAGAAAAACTAAAAAAGAACTGGAATAAAGTGCTAATGTTTGTCGGCCGATATGTACCAAAAACTAATCAGGGCTTCATTTTGTTAAAATAATGGTAGGTTTTCAATTTTATTTCAATCGGTTGTACGGTGTGGAAAAAATCGTGGACAGAAATAAACGATAACATATATCCATCCATCCATCCGCACGCACTTCCTGAAAAAATGGCACTTTTTGGCCTCTCAACGAGACCCCATGTAATTTTGGAAAAACCGTCACGTTCACAAAATTCAACCAAATTGAATACTACAATTTGTGACTTTAATTGAGACCATGGGTTCCGTAGTCTTTACATGAGAAACCTTTGAAGTCGCGCTTGCCGCGAGACCGATTACAATACTTTACCCATGCTTCGCATTGGATAAAGTAAAAAAATGAAGTAATTACAAATACTATTTCAACGTTACAAAACCCATGCAATTTTAATTATTTGTCAAAAAAGACTCGCTGGCACATTTTGCAATCTCTTGCAGGACACTGGTGTGCCACGGCACACAGGTTTAGAAACACTGGTCTAAGATCTAAGACTGGCATATTTACAGAAGATTCAATCACAGTTGTATTTCCAATGTTACTGATTCGGTAGGCCTAAAGGAAAGGGATGTGAAATTATATCTTCGATCTGTTTAAATTAAACCCAGTGTAGGTACTGTCGAAAAAGGTAAAGTGAAAAGGGATTCCAGAAGCAAAGGAGATTGAAAAAAATATAATTACCAGTGGTCAAGACGAAACCCTGACATTTTTTTTTCTTTTTTTGTCTTAGATCCACCGTCCATTTTAATTTATTGATACACACAGCCATAAGAATAAACTATTTAATGCACATAAAACCTAGAAAGCAGTTATTTTCTTCAAAAAGTCATCTAATCCAAAATCCTGTTAAAATATTAAAAAAAAAACTGTAAGTACAAGTTGTAGTTACAAAGTTAAAAAAATGCAATTTTTTAAAAAGTTAACTAGTGGGCCACTTTTTACGCATGGTCCAAAAATGGCCCAAGATTAAAACAAAATAAAATCTGTTAATGATGATGTTATATCCAGAAAATTTAGCATTTTGATTTTTTTTTCAGAATCCAACGTAAAAAGAAACTATTATTTTTCTCTTTTTTCACTAGGTTATAAATATGGTAATTATTAATAATTTCTGTTACACCAACGATCGTCCACTGGAAGGACATCGCGCTACGGAGATGAAGCGCGACAATTAGCAAAAAATAGAATAGTATTGGTAATTTAGTATTTGGTAAATAGAGTATTTGCTCATTGTCACGCTCCATCACCTTGTCGCTTCCAGTGGACATTTTTAAACTACCAAAGATAGTCTAAGATATAATTGATGTAGCTATAGAAACAAGTTCAAAATTTCTTATATTTTTATTCATCCTTGAATTATTTTCAAATTTTATAAAAGTTAAATAATTATTTAAATAAATTTTTAATTAATTATCGAATGATATAATTATTTTTAGCCAGACTTCAAAAAGGAGGAGGTTCTCAATTCGACTGATTTTTACTTTATCCAATGCGAAGCATGAGGAGGAAAGTATTGTAATGGGTCTCGCGGCAAGCGTGGCTTTAAAAGGTCCTCAGGTAAAGACTACGGAGCCACCGTCTCAATTAAAGTCACAAATTGTATTCCAATTAGGTTGAATTTTTAGCACGTGACGGTTTTGCCAAAATTACATGGGGTCTCGTCGAGGCAAAAAGTGCGATTTTTTCATTTAGTGCTTGCGGATGGATGGATGGATGGATGGATGGATGTTATCGTTTTTGGCCCACGATTTTTCCACACCGTTGCACCGATTGAAATGAAATTGAAAACCTACCATTAGTTTACCAAAATGAAGCGTTGATTAGTTTTGGTACATATCGGCCCTAAAACATTAGTACTTATTTCAGTACTCAAGTTTGAGTTGTTTACTCCTCAAAAGAATTTAGTCTTTTTGATTATAAGTCGATTCTTCCACGTTTTCAGTAGAGGTTACCTTAATAGTCAAAACATCAAAAATGGAATGCAATAAGGTTATTCTCTAGTATTAGATAATAATCGATCGTTATTTTTGATTTTAAGTCGATTCCTCCATGTCTTCAGCAATGGTTACCAATAATAATCGAAGGGTCAAAAATCTAATGTAGGTGTTATTCCTCAAGTGACAGAATGGTAATCGATCGCTATTTTTGATTTTAAGACGATTCCTTCATGTCTTCACCAATGGTTACCAAGAATAACCGAAATGTCAAAATCCAATATAGAATGGTTATTCCTCGACTTTTAAATAGAATCGATCATTATTTTTGAATTAAAGTCAACATGAACTGCAAATAGCAAGTAATATCTGATTAATAATGAGAATAAATATATTAATATTTCAAATGAATTTGGATAAAGTTTAGCAACGATCCGTTGCAGTTTATTTGTTGTTCTTTATATGTTACCTGATATCTTTGCCCAATTGTGAAACGTTTGATAATTTTTTTACATTAGGTTCAAGTATAGTTTCCGATTGGTATTTTTTATTTGTATTGAACGCTTTTTTGTTATGTTTGTTCAGGCATAACTTATGTTTTATGAACCGATTAGAATGATTCTTTCTGGGTTTGGATGAGTATAAGCTCAAGATGATCAAATTTAACTATTTATTTATTTATTTTATGTATGTTAAAGCTAGAACTTTTTTGCTACGTGAGACCGATTTCGATGATTCTTCTTTTATTGGAAAGGGGTACCTTAGGGTGGTCCCATATTAATTTAGTCGAAGTTCTGATGATATGATCAATGACAGAAATAACGTAAATCTCCAATTCTTATGAGCAAATAATCGAAATTATAATTTTATTTATTATATTTTATAAAAAAATCTTGAAACATTCATTTAAACCGCAAACGTTTCAGAAAATTCTATATTTATGAATTGAATTTTATTATCATTTTTCTGATTCATTCGCCGACGCTTTCTCTTGTAAATAATGAGTATTATATTAGATCACTATTAACATCACTAAAAAGATAAAAATAAAAATGATTTTTTATAAAAAAAAAAATAAAACCGACTTCAAAAAAATTAAATGCAATAAATAAAATAATAAGAACTCAAAAATCAAATAAAATGCACTAAAAGGTATAAAATAATTATCTAATTTAGATTTACAACTAAACGAAGAAATATTAACATAGAAATCAGTTTTTGAAGTCGGTGCTAAACAAACTATAAACGAGCGTACCCGCAAACGTAGTAAGTAGGATCCGTCGAGATCAATTCATAAAATGTAAATTTTGGCACCAACTTCTTAAAAGTGATTTCACTGTTAATATTTCTTCGTTTAGTTAGCTAAATTAGATAATATTCATACTATTGGTGCATTTTTATTTGATTTTTGAGTTCTTATTATTTGTTATTCATTTAATTTTTTTGAAGTCAGTTTTATTTATTTTTATAGTATTTTCAAAAATTGTATTAGTAACATAAGATTGGAGTTGTATGTATAGTAAAATTTTAACTTAAAAATACTACTCTAATTATGATTAATGGATGATGAATCAAGCTTAGAGTAAGTCTGAAACGAATGATTTTCTAACGAATCTATTCTGAAACACGTGATAATATTTTTCTATTCAATTTTTTTTTAAAAAGTTTTTATTCAAATCATTTATAAATTATATACTTGGTTTCATTACAATATATAATTAGGATACTAACTAGTTTGCAAAAATTTGTCTATTTCACTGGACAGCTGGACTGTACATGTGGAGTCAACAGCCGGCCATTTTAGGCACCCGTTCTGTTGTCCAGCGCCCACACAGAACTGGGTGCTGGCTCTGATGAAGCTTCACATCCTACGAGAATCAACCACAGAACCAACCCTTCTGTTCGTCACTTCGAATAAACTTATCCCAGTGAACCCATAAATTTTCTAGACATTGTTTCTTATCTCTTCCGACTATATTAAAGGAGTAGAGTATATAGTCATCAGAGATCAAATTTTTCATAAAAGCTTTTAAAAAATCTAGCTTGAAATTTTGCACACAGCTAGAACATGATGTGTAGAAGATAGCGAAAAAGTTTGTCATTTTCGATCTCGTAACATTTTTTTTTTAAATTTATTATCGTGAAAAACACAAAAAGTTCTCCATTATTTTTTGTAAATTTTAGTAAAATTGCATTGAATATAAATTGTTTTAAAAAATGTGTGCAAACTTTTTTTTTTGCCTTAAATACGCAAATTTTCTATTGAAATTATCAGATACTTCTAAAAATTCAAGTATTTTAAAAGATGAACCTTCGCAGAAAAACAAAATATTTTTTTAAATTCATAATTTTTAAATTATTAAAAATTGATTATACATTTTTTGTATCTACAGAAACTAACCGGGCTGCAAAAACTTATAAATTATGAGATATAAATCATTTCTTATCTGTCGTTGAAAAGAGAATGAGTTTTTTGTAAAATTTTTTTTAATCTTCTTTATGTTAAGTTGTTTAGATATCCCGTTACGTACAAAATTTTTTGTAGAAATAAGGTACTTTACCCTCTCACATGGCTATTTAAATTGAATTTAAATTAAAGCTTAATATTCTACTTAATGAGATCTTTATACGGATGATTGACAATTCATTGGGCTATCTTGACCCATAAAAATTCAACATTACCCAAAAACAATCTTTTGATTAAAACTTACTTTAATATAATTTTTGATTTCAGATCAAATAATTAACCTATAGTACAGAAATTTCGCTTTATTCAGTTTCACCGTTTCACAGTGGTTGACAGAAAAACCAACTTGACAGTCAGTAGTGGGCGAAAAATTAACAAGTTACATTTTGCGTTTGAACGTGAGCCTCTTCATATTTTAGCCATGTTTTGTTGGAGACTAAGACATAAAGACTATTTTTTTATGGTGAAAATTTGTAAAAGACAATGGATCAAATATCGCAAATTGAGAAGCTAGGCTCTTAATCGCAAGCTTCGTCAGAATTATTATAATTAGAACGATTACATTTTTGTAGGTATTTTAAGTAATTATTAATGAGTTGTCCTATACTAAAGCGCATTTGTGCCTGCCTCTGTACCTATGTACTATGTCCCGTCCCCAACAAAAATAGTCGTCATGGTTACCAAATGAAAATTGGTGGTGTGGGTGATTTCGAAGGGAGGATTTGGGTTGGAGGGGGAGGGAGGTCGGGGGGCTATGAGGGCCGGCGAAAGCGGGCCTTGCATGGAAATGTAAATAAATAAATAATATAAAAATATATTATCTTTTTACATTTTGAAATCGTATAATAAATAGAATAATATAAAATTTTGATATTATCAAAGATGCTATTTCTTATTCTTCTATAAATTGTGAACACCTGTTCTCAACATATTATAATCAGTCATCAGGGTCATAACTCTCTTTCCATCGTTTTTTTGGTCTTCCCAGTTTCTGAAGCCCCTCAGGACGGTTTTTTGCCAATATTTTCAGGAGACGGTCGTCTTGCATTCTCTGCATAGACGTAGCATCTTCTTCTTACATGAACCCAATCGACTATGTCTTGAAGACCGCTTTTCCCTAAGGTGTTCCGCTCAGATTTTGTCATGTAGGGTCTTCGAATAGGAACTCTCATCAGCGGTTGTCAGAAGCTGCTTTGTAACAGTTGTGTCCTGGACTCAGCCCCATATGTTATTATCGGACGAACACAGGTCTTATATATCTAATTTTACTTTCGGAAGACATAAACTTATTTTCCAGACTAGGTTGGATAGGCAGCCGAAATTTTTGCTCCTTTTTGATGACTTGCAGTTACTTCTTCCCTTAAGGTTTCGTCTGCTAGAAATCCTGAACTTCCCAGATAGTTAAAGCTGGGACTGACTGTTGAATGGTGATGACTAAGTTACACCTAAGGAAGCTTTGTCGATAGCCATTTGTCTTGGTGGTAAAGACTTGCATATTAAGCCGATCGGAGATTTTCAGAGAATTTGTCAGGGAGAATTTGAAGGTCCTCGCCTCCAGCCATCAGGACCGCGTCATCAGCATAACAAAACCTCATGATGATTTCTAATTTGTAGCCAAGGCGTTCAGGTGAATTTCGATGTCGTCCCATATCACCTACGGCGCGGTTACCACCTTGTCGTGGTGGGGAGGCTTGTGTGTTCATGATTCCTCGGGCCATGCCGGCGGCGGCGGTAACAGCTGCTGGTAGAGCACAAGCCGGACGGGCCGAGGATGAGATGGAGCCAGACTAAGCGAGAACCACTGGTCCTCCAGGTTGGGGGTTTATGTGAGGCTAGCAACCCGCATATCTAAAAAAGAAAACCTGACGCTCACAGAACCAATAAAGAAAATTATCCGTCGTTTTATATAAAAGGTTTGCCTAAAATGTGAGCAGCTGAGCTGAACTTAAACATTAAAGTAACCGGCTATGCAGCCCTCTCTTGGCTATTTTAGTAAGTATAAGAATAATTCTCTCGTTGTACGTGCTTCTAATTAAGCCAGTAAAAAAATAATGACTGCAACGTATCGTTGCTAGACTTTCCAAAGTCATTTGACTGAATTTTTTTTTTTTTTTTGTGCCTATGTTACCTCATCTCCGCCAATTGTCAACCGATTTTGAAATTTTTTTTGCATTAGATTTGATGCTTCGATTGGTCCATTTTTTTTCGTTTTTTTCATGAGTATTAGACCTTTTTTATTAGTTTGTTTGGGCCTAACTACTTGTTTATGAACCGATTTCGATGAACCTTTTTTTATCGAAAGGGGTGTCTTAGGGATGGTGTCATATTAATTTGGTCTGATGATGATCACTATGTATCACTAAAGAAAAATAAAAATAATTTTTAAGAAAAAAGCAAAAACCAATACCAGCCAACTT